>JAHXMQ010012342.1:2479273-2568147 GCA_020466415.1 Ammodramus savannarum pratensis | reverse complement strand
ATCCATTGAGGCCTTTCAATAAATCCCTACTTTATTCTTTATTTCCATCTGCCCTCTGTTCCAGGTCAGCCTTCTCAAGGCATCAGTACTAACACTTCCATGAGGCACCATACAGAATGCTTCAGTAGACTCTGAACAGCCTGCATCACAATGTTTCCTCTGCCTACAAACCCAATTGAATACAAAAACTAATTCTGACATTCTCCAAACATCCACCACATGCAGGGCCTCAGACAGAATGCCCTCCTGATCCTTCTCACCACCTCTTTTCCGCAGAGCACACAAAGGTCTACGAAAACCAAGAAACGTGTGGTGCCATTCAGGTTCCTCCACCACAGAACTGCCAGGTGCTGTGAGTTGTGCAGCCACAGCAGCCACCCTGAGTGTGTGGCTGTCTCACCTGCTGCCCCAGCCATGTGCTCATCCACGCTGAGCAGGAGCTCCCAGGCTGCTGGCTGGATGTCCCCGTACATCTCCTCGGTGAGGATGGGAGCCGCCTTGATCAGCAGCGACAGAGGGGCAGGGGACAGGCTCATCACCTGCAACAAACCAAGCCATGCCTCAGGGATGAGCAAATTATCCACAGGGGAGAGCACACTCAGTGATTTTACCCTGGTTTTGGCTTGCAAATTACCCACCAATAACTTCTAAGTTGAACCATTTCAGAAAATGCTCCATAGAGGGGATGTAGCCTTCAGCCCATATTAAAAGGGCAGTGTTTCCAAACTAGGGTCTTTTTGCTTGTCCCTGACATCACCAAAACACCAAAAAAGAGGACAGAAGGAAAGCCAACCTCTCCCAAAGTGGTGCACAACCAGCAATACAGGTCCATTAAACTCTCACTAAGAACAGGCTGTTGCTTCTTCAGGAACTTTGAGCAAGTAAGAAGAAAGAAAACAAACACTGTAAACTGACAGGCTGCAGTTAAACATACCTGTGAATTCTTTGGGTTTTTATCCTCAGCTCTGGTGCATATGGCACTATGGAAAGCCAGAGATGCAGACTGTGATTTAATGGTAAATATTTAAAGGATTCTTTGACCATGTTTCCTTAGGAGGTTTAAATTTAGCATTACTCAGATTGGGAAAAGGTGTAGGGCTGAACTGATTGATATTCAGGAACAGTTCTTCACATGGGCTTGGAGATCCATATATATTTTCCCTCTTGCTGCATTTTAGCCTGGCACCTATCTGCCTCCCTAACTAGCATATGGCCCAATCAGTACCTGGTTCCTGATGTATTTTAGCATTCCAGAGTCCTTCTTCCCTTCCAAGTTGATATCAATCACTCTCTTTTTAAGAGAAGGAGTTCTCAAGCATGACTTGTCTGAACACTGGAAGGAAATAAAAACAAAGTGGAGTTCACTTTTATATTGCTCAAAATGTGGAAAAGGAGATTATGTACAAGAGGAATTTCCATATACTAGAAACCATCTGGCACCAGAGCTGTATCACAAAGCCTTCTTCTTTGCTGGCAACAGGCCTAGTATCAGTGGGACAACACATTTCATCCAATTTTCTTCTATTTTTAACAATGCTTTTCCCAATAAAATATTAAGGCAGAAGACAGTAAACCAAATGAACAATGTGAATGATGTCTGTGTAATCTTCACTGGTGGCACACCCATGTATTTAGTTAAGTAGGTTAGGGGCAAAAAGTCTACAGTTTCTCTCTAAAAAATTACCAATGGAAGTGTTCAGTGTACAGAATGATTCCTCTCATGGAATCATAGAATCATTGATGTGGGAAAAGATCTCTAAAGTCAAACCAGTAATCTAATGCTGCCAAGTCCACCACTAAATCATGTCCCCAAGTGCCACATCCTTACATTTCTTAAGTCCTCCAGATATGGTGACTCCATTGCCTCACTGGGCAGCCTGTGCCAGGGCTGGACAAACCAATCAGAGAAGAAATTTTTTGCTAATATTGGATCTAAACCTTCCCTGGTGTAACTGAAATGGCCCTGAGGCCATTTCCTCTCAGTCATGTCCCTTGTTTCCTTGGAGCAAACTCAACATCCACCTGGCTGCACCCTCCTGTCAGAGAGTTTTGGAGACTGAGAATGTCCCCTTGGGCCTCCTTTTCTCCAGGCTGAGCTCCCCCAACTCCCTCAGCTACTCCTGGTGCTCCAGCCCCTTCTTCATCTCCATTCCCTTCTCTGGACACACTTCCATGTCCTTCTTGGACTATGAAGAAAGCAAAGATTGTCAGTTGCTCTCTGGAAGTGAGGACTGTGCAAAGACCCTGCACATGTTTGGAGGAGACCTCACTGCCTCTCAAATTCTTTTTTCCTGCTGCTTCCTAAATGCTTTGATGGTTTGATGTATGATGAAATGCATATCTCTGTCTTGCAATTTAAAGTTGGAGATGAAACAAGCCTAAGAAATGCACAGTTCTTTTGCTGCCTTTCATGAAACACACCAGCTACTCATCTCTTGCCTGCCTTCTGCAGAGGAAATTACTGCCTCTCTTTCTAAACAACTCTTGCTTTTCTGTGCTAGAGGAAAAATGTGGGGTTTACAGTTTTTTACAGTTTTCAGGAAAGCAGAAAGATTGCTTCTGTTTCACCTGATCTGTGCTTTATTCCATGAAAACATCCCTCGATTTTCTAACTTGACAGGAAACAAACAACCTCCTGGTTGATGAAGAAACATGATGAATTTTTCCCCTTCATATGCCACTGCCAGCCTCTTTACCCAGCTGAAAGCTTCATGACAGTTCCATGAACACTTTTGTTTTCAGTGTTACTGCCAAGCAGTTGAATGGCTTGCCATTACAATTATTCAGGATAACTGTATTCTGCCTGCTATGGTTTAAACTGTTGACATAATTCAGTTGGTGCCTGGGTGGGCACTTTCCTGAAAGCAGAAATGTATTTCCACTAAAGTTAAAAGTACACTCTTACATATAAAAAGGCACAAAGTTGTCTGAATACCCTGCTGAAATGGTCATTAAAAGGAGACAAACAAGTGTACAATTCTTGGAACAGCTGAGAGCTCAGATCTAAAAGAAAGAAACTACATAAGATTTTACAAGAATTTCAAGAGTGATTATTACCAACAGACAAGAAAAAACATGGACAAAGAGAGACAGAACCCACAAGGCAGTAAGCAGAGGCCACAAAATAGCATGAAAATTGAAGTCAGGTTGTAAGTTTTAAATGATCTTATTAGCAATTAAGATTCATCCCAGTCAATACAGATGACATTCCTTACATAAAGCTAAATGATTTAATTCAACATTAATGACTTAATTCAGCATTCAGTGTTTTTTTTACAGCAAAGCCAAGCTTAGGAAAACCTGTACTCATTTTGTCACAAAAGAGCTGTATGAGTACATCATGCAGTTTTCAAAGGCAATCATGACATGTCTGGACCAGCCCTAAAACATTCTGTTTTTTTCCATTTACTCACTTCCTTCTGCTTTTTGCCTCTTGCCACGTTGTTCAGAGTGCTGTTTTCCCTCAGGGAGTCCACTGTGTCCCCATAGAGCAGCTTGATGGCGCGGACAAGGCGAGCACAGGAGCGGCTGTGGTGCAGGTAGCAGTGGGGGTGACAGTAGTCAATGTGCGTGCAGATGAAACTTTGCTGGTTGCACAACAGGATCATAACCTGGAAATTAAAGCATAAACAGTTACCTACAGTAAATGGAGTTGCACATGGTAGGGGTTGGGACAGTCAAGCCAGCTTTTCCCAGCCCAGCTAGGGAGGCGTGAAGCTCAACACAGCCTTCATACTGACAAGAGGCTTGCAAACTGGCTGGGCATGGCTAAAGAAATATTAGTGCCAATAAAGAGAAGGAACAGAGCTGCTATAAATGTGTATATTTGGCTGGTGGTAAGGTTAAGGATGAGGAAAACAGCATCCTCTCAGCTTGCAAAAAACCTATTGTATCACCACTCTGAGATGAGAGCTTGGACTGGAAACCATCAACTACCCAATTGTTAATAAAGCTGCAAACCCACCATGCTTGGGGTTGGTTTCCTTCAAGGGCTGCAGAGGGAAATATCTCAGGATGCTCTCAGGTAGAAATAAGCTGTGTCAGTTGCTCTGCATGTCATTGGGCAGACCCATCCAGCCCAGCTCTATGGGAGCTGGCTCAGTTGCTATTTCTACTAGCGTTGCCATATGGCAGCAAGGAGTAGTAAAACTTACCTAGAAATCAGGTAAATATTTTGGAATTTAGCTATTCTGAGCCCTGCTGCAGAAACACTGGTATCAGTCTCTAAGCTACTTAATTGAAGATAGCCTTGGCAAGTCTCCACTTCAGTGACCATTCTCTGGTGTAACTCAGATGGTTTCCTGCCAGAGGAGCAAAGCTCAGCCCAGCAGCTCTTTGTACATTGATCTTCACATTACCCACAAACCCAGCCTCTGATTAGCACTGAGGAAAACACACAGGCATCTCCAAGCCATTCACACTGTAGGTCTTAAGAGGCCTTTATGAATCTTTGTGTTCTCCCCACAATCCAGTGCAGAAGTACCCAGAACTACCAGAAGGAAGCTATCCCAATTTTCCATCCACTGTGTCTATGTCTGTGCAGCTGCAGTCTGATGGCTCTCTCTCCAGGCTGCCACATCCTTCTCAACCTTAAAATACTGCAACTTCTAAAAATGACAGGAGCTTAATCTAAAACAAATCTATGTAATGTTTGTGGGATTCCTGTGTTTGCCTCCTTGTTCCGGCCTCCTATCATTTTGGGGTCAATCAAGAATAACTCAATATTTTTATCAATGTGCAAATTGTACAGCAGCACTGTAGAGCTTCTACCAGCCTCTGGTCCACTGCTATAAATTGCTGTAATTTAGAGTAGTGAGGACACCAGGCTCCCTAAAGGACATGTAAAGGAAATGTTGATGCTTTCATAGCACCAACTGGAACCAGTGATCCTTTGGGGTTGTTTGCTTGTGGCAACTAAGTAAGCAGGCTTTTGTTTTGCTTATAGTTTTAGTGACCATCTACCCGCACCTCCTTTCTAACAAATGGAAAAAAATAGCATTGTCATGTAATATTGGTATTTGTGTGTCATTAACTGTACCAGGTGATTTTTCAAGTTTTCCTTTCTCCTATGCAAGGTTATCTCATGTAAAGTGAGACAAACATCTCAAGTTTCTTTCAGAATTCATGAATTCATGCAACCTACCACACTGAGCAAGGACACCATGATGTATCTTAAGCTGCTAACTAGGGAAATTCCCTTCCACTAGTAATGCAGCATCTAATACAAACACATATGTCCAACACACTCACTTTAGTACACTTGAATTTCCAAATGAGGTGTAACCATTACCAAGAGCATTGGAGTACTAAAGAAAGCAGGGTAGTCCAGGGATTGAGGTACTAGATTGGAAGACATGGCATTCAAATGCTCTGCCTTGCCAGCCTCATCTAAAAAAAACAATTATCAAGAATTGTTTCTGACATCAAAGTATTAGATTAAGCCTGTTTTTGCCCACACCCCATAGGAAGGGGATAGCTGAGAGCAGTTATGTGAAATACCTGGGGGAAAAATGAAGACATCAAGTCAGTATTGAAAAATGAAGATATCAAGTCAGATATCAAGCTGTCATTCCCAAAGACAACTCAGAAGTCAAAGGGTGTCTGTGCTGATCCAGGACACCATCAATCATGGCACAGCAATGCAGACTTGCCCAATTGACTTCTGGCAAGTCTAAATTACAGAGATTTAAGTCTAGGGCACAGAGATTGCCCAGAGGGATGCCTTGGACCCTGCATGGCCAAACCATATCTGCACAGTTGTATTCCCTGTCTGCTGCTGGACAGAGTCAAGACTACACAACTACCTCATATCCTGGAGATCTTGTACATCACCTCAGGCCTTGTCTGTATTTGAAATTAGCCCCTGTTCAACAAGGCTCTGTTGGCTTACACGAGCAGCTTCTAAAATGCCCCTTCCCAGAAGCCCAGTTCACACTGTAGCCCATTCTGTTGCTCTCCCTGAAACACACACTGCTGGCCATGCTGGAGATAAGGTACTGAGCTAATGTATTTTTCAGCTGAGGCAGCATGGCTGTCCCTGCACACCTAGGGAGAAAACAAATCAAACATATGAACTAGAGAGAAGGAGGTTTAATTCCATTTCAGAAATGGCAAACACACAATTCCCAAAGGTCGCAGCTTACTTACACCTGAGATCCTTTATGCTATATGGGAAAAGCAGAAACTGTGATCTGTTTTTTGCCAGACAAAGGTGTTTTTAGTTGAAAATGCCATCCTTGGGAGCACTTCTGGCAGCTTGTACTTACGTGCAACCAGGACATGTTCCGGTGATAGTTCTCCTCCATGCCCGTGCTGCTCAGTACCTCGGGTTCGATGCTGGGCTCGCTCGCGCTCCAAGGGCTCCCTTCTTCAAAAGAAAAATACCCAAAAGGTTGTTGTTTTTACTGCTCCCTGTGTGCTTTAAGACTAGGGACAGCACTTGTAAGCCAGGCCAGCCTTGTGGGAACAGATGAGAGTACACAGAATATGTCACACTGGAAAGACTGCATCGGGACATCCCTCCCCAGTCCTCTGCTGGCTTGACACTTACAAGAACTATCTGGACTTGAACCATGGGCCATCTTGTCAGTAGCAAACATTTGTGCCTCCATTTTATTTTTTTTTTCTTTAATGGAAGGGACATGGATAATCCAAAACCATCATGAACATATTCTTTGCACCATTCAGATGCTGCAAATGGTTGGTTTAGTGATCTGCATTGACTGGGCTCTGTGGTTAAAAAAGTCAACAAAAATCCAACCAGAAGAGGCACCCAACTGGAAATGCCAACAGGAAAATCCCTGCTAATTGCCCATAGACACTGCTAATGTCATGGGGATGAAAGGGGAAAAAAATCCTGATTCTAGAACACTAGAGCACTTCAGACCTTAGCCAAGGGAGAGATTTCCCTGAGAATTTCACTGACCCCTGTGTTTCCCCTAACGACTTCATACCCTACGGGCCTCTTATAAAACTAATGCTAATGATATTAGGACTTGGCTGGAAAGTACTTTTAGTTTACCCTTTTTCTCTTCTTTAAGTGAACTGTGACTCCTCAATGTTTACAAAATTGACAATCCCACTCTCCGTGCTCTCCTACTGAAGCATCTTTTGGGCAACATAAAAATGACCATTAAACTTGGGACGTTATTCCAGCTCTAAATGTATCCACAGCTTTTGGTTAACACTAATAGTGAAGGGAAGCCCTTTAATTCAACTGTGATGGAGATTTCACAGAGTAGGATGTACATCTTGTTTCCATAAGATAAATTTACAGACATCCATCTTTTAAATACTAAAGAAAGCAGCTGTAAACCACAAAAATAAATCTATATGCTAGTATGTAGAAATATAGTGTGCAGCATGTGAATGTTAATGCTCTGCATATATGAATACATGTTTTACATGTCACCAGACATGCTTATGACATCATATCTGACACAGAATATGAAGTACATGCCTAAACATATATGTGTTTATATATAAATATATACACACATATAGCCAATCTGTTGCTATGGACAGTAAAATATCATATATACATATCACCTCATGTATTCATGATATCCTGTGATTTAGGGGCATGTGTGTATGTGCAGATACACAGGTGCATGTGCTCCCCTACAGACAGCAAGCGTTCAGCTGGCAGGCCAGCATTCTAAGAGCTCATGCTTTAACACAGTTCTGAACTGACAACCTGTGCATGGAGCTGACACTGCACCCAGGATTTGTACCGTGCTCCTCCCAGGCCTCCTGGTCCCTGAAGAGAGTTCTAGATTTTTCCTAGCCTGCAGAGGTAGGGATCTCTCTCGCCATTTCTAGCTCTGCTGGGATCACATCGAGAGTTTTTATCCTTCCTGCTGTCCCCTCCCTTTCCACCCACTCATCTAAGTTACCTATATCAGTGACAGTGTCCCTGCTGTGGGACAGCTGCAGCTCCTCATTCTCAGACTCTGAGTCCTGCCGTGATAACTTGGTGCTCTTTAGGCTGCCGGCCCGGCGAATGCTGGAAAGGGAACCCCCCTTCTTCACCCGGAAACTGCGGGTTCCTTTAATCTGGAGCAAGCGGGAGCCTCCTATCCTGATCTTCCTGCTGGGAACTGTATTGAAAGAATAAAAGAGGACTTTTTTCCCCTTAATTTTTCCCCGTTTAAAAAAGAAAGAGATGCTGGCCCTCCCCGCCCTCCCAGCCCTTTGCTGCCAGCCTGTATTTGCAGCGTCTTCTGCCAAGGAATCAGGGTGGGGTCAGAGGCTCCCTCCAAAGCCAACGCCAATGCAGCTCCATCAATCGGGGAGTAAAGATGCTTCACAAAAATGTGGTCAACACCTCAAATCCTGGAGATCTGGTACATCACCTCAGGCCTTGTCTGTATTTGGAATTAGCTCTTGTTCAACCACCAGCAAGTGGAGTCATCTGCACTAACAGAAACCCAAAGCGTGGACAAGAAAATCCTACAATTTACACCAAACTGAATCAATTCCTGCCAGGAAGCAGGATCTGCCCAATGGATGTGAATTGTAGTTTTCTTTGCCAGTCCTTAGAGTTTGCATTAGTGCAGCATCACCTCTTGCTATGGATAGCTGGCTGAATCCCAAGCATGAACAAGGCACCTTGGACAAACCTATTTTCCCATGGGCCTGGGCTCTGTAAACCTCCCTGAGCTCTGCAGTAGCATCAGTGATTTATTTATACAAGAGGGGAGTCTGCTCCATGAGGCTAGCACTCAAGGCTTCTCTGAAGTGAGGTTTGCATAAATCCGTGTCTCTGCATGTTACTCTTCATCATTAGAATGCTTTAGAGGAAACAGAAGCACGTAGATCTTCTCCTTCAGACAAATCAGCAGCTTTCAGGCATTAACAACATCCATTGACACTCTGCATTTTTGATGAGCACAGACATGGAATGGTTCAATGTTTAAAGCACCAACTCTTTGCACTTTCATTCTCCTCCTAGTTCAAAGGCAGTACATGGCAGTATGTCAGTCCAAATGTTGCAACACTCAGTCATTTTACTGCAGATCTAACCAGGCAAGGCCACGTGTGATCAATTACCTTTGGTGTGTGGTTGGGAACCAACAGCACAGAGCTTTTTGGATACTATGGGTAAGCAAAAGATTTAAATGGAATTGTATTTTGGTTTCAGGATAAAGCAAACACACCTTTACTCCTGAGATTGCCCCCAGCTCCTCCAGAATGGAATTCCCACTCCTGTTTGCAGTGGCTAGTATCCTGGTCAAAGGCAGCTGGATATTTTGGGAGCTATCCCTCAGTCCTCACAAATCAGTTGGCAAACCACTGCTGGGTGACCAAAGAATCTCCCTCCAAGTGCCCATGCTAAGTTCCTCAGCAATCGCTTCTGCTTGAACAACGTTCACATCAGCTCCACAAATCCCAAACTGCTTCAGCACATGTAACTGCATTTCATGAGCTCTGCAGAATCCCATTTTGGCACCCAAAGAGTAGTTGTGATCATCTGAGAGCCTGCATCTACCTAGCTGTGGTGTCCGCATTTCAGACCTACCTGGAGCAGATTCTATACAGAAAACCCGTGGCTTTGGGGGAGCTGCTAAGCCATGCCTGGGGGGAGCAATGAGAGCAAAGTTTTTAACACTCCAGAAAAATGAAGGGAAAGAGATTAGCACTCATCAAAGAGTTTGAGATAAAGAAACCCCTCACTGCAGGCAAGCAGAACTTAGTTACATTCACACAACAACGTTTTCTTATCTAGTAAAGTGTAGATTATGAAAGATGCCTCTGCAGTGTTTGGCCCAGGTGGATTCCCAGAAGAATATGCTGTGGCCAAAGAGAAGAACATAATTATTGTAATTTTAAAATATAACATTACCTTGCATTTATTAAGCTTCTAAAATACTGGAATTACATTTTTGCTAAGGTATATTAGGATTCAATCTTCCTACCACAGTCACTTTCTCCATGTCTAAAATCATTAAAGAGGCAGCTTTAGTAAAGGAAAACAGCTTAGGGAAAAGGGAAAATGGAAAGAAAACTCAAAACTCCAGGAAAATGTAGTTTAATGCAGAAAAGGGTGCAGAAAGTCAATACTATCTTTGCAAAAATCCATTATGCCTGTAGCACAGTAACATGCAAAGGAACAGCTAAGTCAGCATTGTCTCTTAGAAAAAGAGGATAGTTAGAGACTTTCTACCAGCAATTTCCAGCAGGACTGCCTGCTTGAAGGTATCCTCAAAAAAAAAACAACCCCAACCCCAACCTAAACTTCTTCTCATCTAAACAGGCAGAGACATCTTATCCCACACATCTGAAGACTAACAGACAGACCATAAGGCTGTGTATTTTTCTGGGCTGCCAATATACCAAGAGTAGACAAAATGAGGTTGAGCATCAATTTATCCAGCTCACCTTCCCTAGGTGGGTCTGCACAGAAGTAACTGGCTCACCAGACACACAGGTTTGGGGAAAGTTTGACACCACACAAGTCTTGGAAGCATTTCTAATATTATCTCCAGTAATTGTGGCAAGGTCACAGCTGAAGACAACACAAAGTTTATCCAAAGCCTGCAGAAGTCAATAAAAGCTCCTCCAAATCATTAACAGACATTACAGTTCTGAGAGGAAAACCAGCCACAGACCTCATTCTTGTGAAACAATCATTAAACATTTAACCTTTTCAAGCAATCATCAAAATGATCATTCCAATCCCTGCACCTGTAAATTACTACTATGAGACAGAACGTAAAAAGTTCTAGGAAAGCTGTTAGAGGGTGATCTAGAGCTATCTGGCAGTTTAGTCTCTAATTGCAAATACACACACAATGACTATATTGTATTGCAACACTTGTACCATCAGATAGAATGTGAGTCTTGCATGAGATGGCTCAAAAATGGAAACGATCTGCTGCTCTCAGCAAACACAGTGAGCTTGAAGTCTGCTTGTACACTATAGAGGATGTTGGTAACATCAATCTGCTAGCCATCAAAAGCCACACAGTGTATTTTTCATGTGGTAGCAAAGAATTCAAGAGGCCAATCACACTAATTCGTTGTGATGCCATGACTTCCAAACCCGTACAGATTTTCCACTGAAAAATACCAATCTTCCCTTCTCTCTGTGTTTTCCCCAAAATGAAAAACTGTGATCATTAAAAAACAAACACCACTTTTGATCTTTATTTTTACAATGAATCAAATAGTGATGCTTCTTTTCTCAGCATCTCACTAAGAGGCAGTTTCAAACAAGGCTTGCTCCTTTTTCAGCAATTGTGCAAAGCTTTCGATCGATTTCAGTCATAGCACTGTTTTATAAAATTTAACATCTTTGCTTCTCACATTCATTATATTGAACCCTGAAGGCCAAAAGCGTCTCAGAAATGGTTTAAAGCCACGTGACTCCATGGCTGCCTGCTTTTTAACACAGTTTATGCAAATGAAAACACAAAATCAAGCGCCACTTCACAAGCCCTGAGAGTACAAAAGCCTTATTGTTCTGACAAACCTTTTTTCTCCTCGAAGCCAGCCTCAGATTTGAGGGTGTGGCTGCTGCTGTGCAGGGAATCCTTGGAATCTTCATTTTCATCCAGAACCCCAGCAAAGCTGATCTTTCTCTCATACCTGTGTCGGTCCATCTCAGGATCCAGCCGCAGCCTGCAGCTCTCCAGGTCCTGCAGCAGAATGGAGACCACACACATGTGCCAGCAGTGTGAGCTCCCACTGCAACCAGAGAGGCTTCACAGAATTCACTGAGTCACTGGCTTGGAAGAGACCTTCAAGATCAGGAGTCCAACCCAGCCCCAACACCTCAACCAAACCCTGGCACCCAGTGCCACATCCAGGCTTTGTTAAGCACATCCAGGGATGGTGACTCCATCACCTCCCCAGGCAGGCCATTCCAGAACTTTATCACTCTTTCTTTTTAAAAACCTTTTTCCCATATTTCCCTTGGTGCAGCTTGAGACTGTCCTCTCATTCTGTCAGTGCTGCCTGGAGAAAGAAACCAACCCCACCTGAGCACAGGCACTTCTCAGGGAGCTGTGCAGAGTGATAAGGGCACCTCTGAGTCTCCTTTTCTCCAGGCTGAACACCCCCAGCACTTCAGGAAGAGTTGCTTCAGATGGGGTTTATTTTAATCACACCTAAGCTAACTGCTCTTTGGCCTTGCAGCAGTCTGAGCCACCTGCCAGGATGGAAGAGTCACCAACCACAGAATTATTGGGGTTGGAAGGGACCTCTGGAGATCACCTGGTCCAATCCCCCTGCCACGTCAAGGTCCCTCAGAGCAGGTGACACAAGAACACATCCAGGTGGGTTTGGAGTGGCTCCAGATGTGAGCAAAATGAGCTTGTATCTGCTCCATGATCAGTCAAGGGCTTTGGGTGAAACTTCAGCCAGGACCATTGCCATCACTCAGCCCACAGCCTTGGCAAGTCTGCCTGCTCTATTGGTAGTTAACCAGCTCACCAAAACTAGTGCAGTGGCAAATGTTCCAGTTCTTCAAGGCTTCCAAGGCTGTGCTCCTAGCTATGAACAGGTATGCCTGTATACAAATACCAGAGGAAGTGAGATCTGCTCTACTGAAATTCCAGCTATATGGATAATTACATTATGTACCTGATCTTCTTGGAAAGGAAGCATCACTCCAAAAATACAGACTTAATATTTTAATCTGGATTACTGGTGCCTTTTTTTTCCCTCTGTACAAAGTTAGAAGCAGCACTCTATGGCCACTTTTTCTTACAGACTCTTACATAATGTGCCCTTGAGGTTTCTTTCACCTATAGCTCACAGAATAATTCCTCCTCCTTGTCTCCCATACACAAGTCTAGAAAGTGATTAACCTGTTGCACTTCTAGCTCACATAAAAGCCCTGATTTGTGTTGATCTTCATTATCCAACATATTATTAGTTCCAAGCCCAACTACTTAATTACATGAATTCTAAACCACAGTATTATCCTGCTTGTGGATGCAGTCATTAATTATGCTGTAATATCACCAGTGTGTTTAAGGAGGATTTTGCTGAATTTATTGCTTTTAAAAACTGTCCTTCTTGAATATCTTGGGGCTGAGCCACTTCATCAGAGGTCATCTACAGCCTTTGGACTCATTTTCAGAACCTAATTAAAATACTATCCAAAAAATCAGCCTGTGAAGCATAATTGCCATGACTAAAATTTGATCTGTCATTAACAAAAGCCAGGATAGTAGGGCTAAATCCTTCATGGAGATTTAACTTCTTATTTTTTCTTTATAATTCTTATCCTGGTTTCTTAAAGAAATTTGGCTTAAAAGCTGAAAGTACGTCAGCCATTCAATTCTCATCTCATTCTATGCTAACCACCTCTGAATCTGAGGGTCACAGTCAACTCAACTTTGTTACAGATGGATAATGAGATGGTTGGCTCTTGCAATTAAGGGATGACTATTCTGTGAATATTTAAGAAAATCTTTGGTCATGTATAGTTATAGTAGTTTAGATGTCCCCTGATCTTCCCATAGGGCAGTTCCCAGCACTGCAAATTTTTCCTTATGTAGTCCTCTTGTTGTATTTTTGTTAAGGGTTAATAAACCTTTTTCAATTTTCAAAGTGAGCAGTTGTTTCTCACAACTTGTCAACAGATGACTGTGTGCATGTGTGTTTTTTGAAACAACAGGCTAAAGGTAATGTGAAACCACAGTAATAGACATAAGAAAATCCACACAAGAATGAAACACTTAAAATCAGTTTTCATGTGTTCTGCTATTCACAAGTGACACAGGTTAGTGTCAGCTAACCAGTTGTTTAGTTTACTGTTTATGCCAGGATTTGCCTCTTGAGTGTCATGGAGTGTTTTTCTTTCTTTGCTTCTTTGTCCCCATCTCCTTCCTTTCTTCCCATTCTCCCTGCAGTTCTCTGGGTCTGACCCAAACCAATCTGCACCTTTAAAGATCTGGCAGATTCTCTGCAAATCATTCTGTTCCCTTCCCCTGTCTTGTTCCAATCCCTGGCCACTGCTAAACAGCAAATGAGCATTTCAGCTCATCACTTCTTATAGTCTACCCAAGTCCCCACCCTTTTTTTTCTCAATGCCTCTTCTCACTGTGAAACTTTCTTTAACTTCCAGCAGCACACTTTGTGCTTCCATGGCCTCACCTTCTTAACCAAGCCATTTCATGTACCCTGACCATTTTCTATTCACCACACAATGGCTCCTTTCTCCCTGCAGAGATCCACTGGAGTTTTTACCCCTCCCTGCCTCTCCTCAGAGCCTGGAATTTGGGATTCTGTGGGCGAATCCCTCTCCAGTGTGTGTGGGCCACTTACCACAAGGGGCTCGGTGCGTGGTCTGGGCATGTAGGGAAAGGTCTCTCTCAGGAACGTGGTTATCTCCAGGAGAAGCTGACAGGCTGCCATTTTTAGTGCAAAGGGGCAACAACATTTGGTAGGATTCACAGTGCCTAGAAAAGAACATTTCTGTCATGAGCAAGGGGCTAATGCAAGATCTGGAGCCAAGAGGTGATGGACATTGTCACATATGGTGCACGATGCAAGCTGTACTGAAAAACAGGAAACCCCACACTTCTGTGCCACCTTGCCTACACTAAAGGAAACAGAATCAATCAAATAGCAACCATGGATTTACCAGCACATGAAACCATGCTAACATTTATATTACATTGATTATATCTTATTACGTTCTAGTACATTATATTTTTCATTATATTAATTATATATTGTATTATGTTGCAGTATATTCTATATTATTTTAATTATATATTTATTATATTGTATTATTTATTTATTATATTGTATTATTTATTATATTAGCCTGCATTACATTGATATTATATACATTGATAATATTATATACATTGATAACATTATAGTATGTTGTGTTGAAGTACCTACTAAACTAACCACAAGTTTGTGACATTTTCTATATGTGTCATTTGAGGCTAATACAGGTTAAGAAGTAGATACCCTTCTTTTCCTTTTCAGTTTTGCATTCAGTCAAATCTTCTGCAGTTTTGGAAAATACAGAAATTTTCAAATGTAGAAAATTATCTTAAATAAATGGAGTTATGACTAGCTGTTAAAGAGATACTTTTCCTATCATTATTAATTACTGCCCTGATAATTGGAAAAGGTAGCTTCCTTTGAAGTCAGGCTTCTGTAATTGTGCAAGCAATCCATGTGCTATATCACTGCCCAAAGTGGGCTTTTATGCAGTGCTAAAAGCAAATCCAGAACCACAGGGAGAGAAAGCAGAGGATAAACACTAGAACCAATGGGGAACAACAGTACAGGCAGACAGTAAACTGCAGCACACATGCATACACAAATGGTCTAAAAGAGCACATAATGTTTGCTACCACCTTCAGCTGCAACAGGATGTGTTTTGACAATTTATTTTGGTTCACAAGGTTTGCTATAACTTGCATGCCTATAGAGACATTCAGAATCAGTGATCTGTCACAGCTCTTCCACAAGGCACAAATGTATATGTTTTCATCATCACATTGTTATACAGATTTTTAATGATGGTTTTTTACATTTCTGCCTGAAAATCAGGCACTATACTGAAGTCAAGATTTAAAAGCTTTTAGCAGAGCTGTGCCAATTCACATCAGGTGAGTTGACCCTTCAATGTTCAGAAACTGAAAAATGGCTGATCTTATATAAATATTTTGGCAGAAGTAACTGTGAGGAATGGGGCCTGAACCACTTTAGACACTCAGGTGACAGCAAGGCTCAAGAAACCAATTATGACCCTGCTTACAACTGCAGTTTCTGTGTGCAGGAATTGCAGCTCACTGCCTGGTTTCCCCTTCCCTTTCCCATCCAAGTCTTTCAGTACTGTCACACATCTGTCATGTTTTACAGCAAAAAGAACAGGGGAGGAAGCTGGGGTGAAAGCGAGGGACTGGGAAATACAGCTGGGTGACAAGAAAAATGAAAAGAGAAAAAAATAATAAGTGCTCCTAAAGCAGAGGTTCTTACAAGCGGGGGTTCTTGTAGTAAAGGGAGTCTCCTTACTGTCATCTAAAAAGTCTTCCTCCTCATCCTCCTTCCTCAGGCGCCTCTTGGTCTCCTCATCATAGATGAGGCCCAGCAGGTTGGCAGGGCTCTCGCTCTCAGCGTGGCACAGCTCGTTGAGGCGGACACCAATGGCCTGCAGACGGACAAACACAAGCACAGCACGTGAGGATTTCAGCCCCGCCACAGCGCCCTGGCTTGATTTTTACTGTCTAAAGGGGAGAAAGGGATGACAGAAGGCAAATTGCTATCAAAACTATAAATTATTTCCCCCTTCTTTCCAACAAAAATTTGCAAAGTGTCAGGATGTCAAAATTTCAGGATGAAAACTTGCAGTAAATTTAGTTAAACAATAAACCCCTCCAAACTGGCAGCTAGAAGGAGATTAGGTCATTGTGAACTATTAATTTCTTCCACTTTTCTTTGTTCCTTTGATATATTTATTCCAGATTTTTGCTAAGTCTTTCCACTGAGAATGTAAGTCTTCTGCTTAAGAAAACATGTTGTGTGAATAAGGAAACCAGTAACAATCCTTATATCCTCCACAAGACAGTTAAATACACATGGGAAAGCCTGCTTCAGTCTTCACAGGAGAAACACCCTGATGCAATTCCCAAAAATGAGCAGAAAGTATGCTTAGAGGAGCTAGGAAGATGCAAGGATAATGGTGTACAGAGAATCCATGGAAAGAGCAGTCAGTCAGCTTTCCATCTTACACTCTCCAGCAATTTATTGTTTAAAGTGATTGATCAAACTGATTGTTTATCATGGCTGTTTGCCAGCATCACTATCAGCATGTCAATAGCCCTCATGGTGTTGTCAGCAAGCTCCAGGTAAGGGTGTGTTAGCAAGGAGATTGCTTTCCTGCTAGGACACTTGAGAGCTCTTGAGAACTGTCTTGATTTTCTTTGCTGTACATGCATGAGTAGAACACAGATAAGTATGTGAAATTTTACCCTGTGAGATCATCACTTTGTGAGGGGAGAAATGGTTTAAATTAGTTTTCATCAGCATTATTCATTTGGTCTATTTGAGTATGAGATAGTTTTAGACAAAGATACTAAGGAGGTTTTCTAAATATTTTACAAGTCAGAACTGATGGTCATGCCAGCACTATGCAATTTTCCCCCTGTGGATGAAGTGACACAGAAATACATAAATGGTCACTTATTCTTGCTATTAAACACCTCATCTGAAACCCAGCAACAGGGGAAAGGGTAGACTCTGCTACATAAAGAGAATGAGGTGATACTGTTGTGGTTTGCATGCTGACACAGTCATCAATCTCAGCTGTCTCTGAGCCTGTACATTGCTAAAGGAATTGCACACATCTCAACTTTTTTTCCTTTCATATTTCAGGCATTTAAAGGAAGAAATATTCTGCATACCATAAAACAGTAATTTATCATGTATTATTTATGCTGTGTCGCCCACCCTAATGTTAAAGCAGTAAGACATAATTCCACAGCTTCCCATTTAATGAGCACTGAATTCCTGATATGTGTTTTCTGTATTTTCAGTTTGCCAGCAAAAAGAGAAGCAAAACCAAAAGTCCTCTTAACAGAAGCAGCCAAACAAAGTGGCAGACTAACCTGATCAGAATAGATCTAACATTGTATTATTTTAAAAGACAGCAGAACAAGTCAGGTCTTTTGATTTAAAAGGTCCTTCCCTGCCATGGACAGTCCAAGTCACTGTGATTCTCTGATGGTTTTTAGGGAGGCTGGGGGTAAATAAATTCTTCTGGCCCTCAGTGAGAAGAATCAGAAATGTGAGTGAGCAGCAAGACACCTTCCAGAAAAAGGAAAATAATCCACACTCTAAAACTATTCTCCAAATCTTATCTTACAGTTAGTAAGTGCAAGGCTTTTCCCTTCTGAAATGTTCCTAAGCAGCAGCAAACACATGCTAGTTTTAGAACGGAGAATGCATCCAGATGAGTCTTATGATGCCATTAAGGTTAAGGGGAAGACAATTATGCTAAATTGCCTATGATCAGACCTCTCTGGCTCCTTTCTTATGACCTTGAATCACATAGTAATACTTTTGACATTATGAAAAGAAAACCTTCCTGGACTTTTTCCAGGTCAGGTATATCAGTTAATAAAAATGATGGCTGAGGGGGAATCTAACTGGCTTCTAAGAGTTACTGTCTTTCTTGTCTTCATTTTTTTTAGAATCTGAGAAAAGGGAATAGAAGCATAGCATCTACAAACAGAGAGGGATAGTTCTGGCTGTCTGAAAGCATGCAAAAATTCAATGACCATGTAATCCTCTGCTCTCCACTTAAAAGGAGTTCTCAAAAGAGTCAGGCTAAGGCAGTGACTTCATGGAATACAGAAGCAGAGACCTTCACCCTATTGACTTTTTCAAGGAACTTTAGTATTTGTGCTGTTATTAAGATAATCTCCTGTATTTGAGACTTTACCAGAGAGCAGGGTGACCAGGCAGCATTTTCTGAGTTAGGAATACAAGGAGTATTTCTGAGATCTGCAAAGACACCAAGCTCAAATTCTGAGACCCAAGTTGGATTCTTCCCCTGGGCTGTTCTGTGGTGGGAATGTATTGATATGGTCAGCTTTGTTTTGAGGTTCCCTACAATGTGCTCCACTGAGAAGCACGTGTTGGTTTAACCTACAAGAATTCAAATCAGTAAGGCAGAACATGATTTTTAAATTTCCAAAAGCATTAGATTTTATGTCTTCTTTTTCTGGGGGGAGGGAGATGAGAATCATGGTGCTCACTGTAAAAACCACTGATTTTTATGAGAGGTAAGAAGTACAAATCTCACTTCCAGAAAGAAGACATCTGAAACCAGTCAAAGGAACTTCTCCCACTATTTTGAGTTGTGAGAAATGACCTGTGTACATTCCTGACATGTGCTGAACATCTGTATACATGTCAGATGTTCAGCGATTATATCCTGGGGGCTTTACAAGGAAATTGCAAGGGGCATGCACAGGGCTAGATAAGGCAATTGCCTCCTTCCTGCATGGTAAGAGATCACAATCAAATAAAACTTGAAGGATTCAAGTGCCAAAGAAAAACAGACAATTCTTTACATGAATCATAGTAGCTGTGTAGAATTCCTTGCCAAAGAATTATAGTGCTAGCAGTCTGTATGGGTGCAAAGAGAAACTGAATTAAGTACAGCAAAGAGAAACTCATTACTAAATATACAGCACCACACCTAGTTCAAGGAGCCCTAGGCTAAATATATTTGGAAGTAAGAAAAATAGAAAGTAGTATCACAGCCCACATCTTCCTTCTTCCTTAGCCATTCACATATGACAAGTGCTGGAAAAAGGAGAATGGGCCAAACAGATCCTTGGGGAGAACATGTCAAAGTCACTTCCCTTAGGAGAACAGGGGATCCTGGCAGGCTGTGAAGTGCAGCTGGGAAGGAAGGCTTCTGAATCTCCATCCTACAAGGACTTAAATCTGTATAGGATCCAATCACTTCCATATTTCGCCATATTTTTTGAATACAAGCAGAAGAGAAACCAACACTTACATCTCCCCACTGGTAGAAGAGCTTGGCTGCATTCCACTGCAGCTTCTGGTTCCTTTTGTTGCCCACAATGGGAGAGCGGCCCCGGGACAGCCCTTTCTTGGTGATGTTGACGTGGTGGCCCTTCATCCACTCGGGCCAGTTGCCACGGTTGCAGCGGTGCACAAAGCGCGCGCACTCGAGGAACAGGGCTGCTCGTGCCACCACAGGAGCCTCCTGAAACGTTTGCAAAAAAATCACCTTAGAAGCAAAAACACACGTTGGAGAAGCTCTCTGAACATTAGAGTATTCTGTGATTTAAAAACTGCTTGGCCAGCTTGCCAAGGAGCCACAGAGTATGAGCAGTGGCTCCATAAAAAGGTGACACCAGAGTCTCTCTGCATCATCTCACCTCTTGTGCTCATAAACACTGAGCAGTCTTGCTCAGTCCACTAGAAGGGCAGGAAGAAACACAATATAAACTTTAAAAGAACATTGTGCCCCTCTGTAATGCTCTCCTTCAGAAACCACCTAACTGCAAAAGCAGAAGCGCGCATCTAGCACTGTTACTGCACAAACAAGTCAAGTTTTAGTTCCACCTTTGCTACTGAGGTTGCAAATATTGCAGGAAAAAATGACACCATGGCACTGTTGCTGCACAAACAAGTCAAGTTTTAGTTCCACCTTTGCTTCTGAAGTTGCAAAAATTGCAGGAACAAATGACACCATGGCCACACAAATCCTAGCATTTGCCACTTTAGGTTCTGCTTCTGAATCTCGGGGATGAGAGCAAAAATTGAGGCTTGTTAAAACTAGGAAAAGCACTATTTTGGGGTTATAATTAATATCCATGGAGACAGAAATACATTACTCTGGTGTAAGTCAACAAAATTTCACTGCCCAAATTTCAATCACCTTAACAATTCAGTACTGAAATAACAGCAGGCAGTTGAGTTTCGAAAGGACTGACTTCTTTCCAAACGAAAATCCTTCTGTCCCTGGCTTGGAAGAATCACTCTAATGGGAGAAATGATATTGAGTGTATCTTAGTTTGTATTAAATCACCCAGCAGGACACATGTTAGACAATAAAGAAGGCTTCTGAAACTTTCTGAAATGCTAAAAAATTGGACACAGTAATTTTATTTCCTAAAGGGTAGCTCAGACTCAGGAGTAGCATTTTTCCCCAGCAGTCCAAACTGCCAAAATAACATCCTTACAGACACAGAAAATGACTAAAAAGCAAATGGATTTCCTAATTTCTATTTCATTTTCCCTTTTCTTCCTGCAATTTCCACAACCAAAACTCCTGCAAACAGCAGGTTGTTAAACTACGAATACAACAATGCCTACAGTTCACCAGCTGGCTTGAAAAGTTTCACTAACAGGGATTTCACTGAGCACAAACAAGTGTTACACACTTTTAGCTGCTGACAGCTTTAATGAAATAATTTAAGTAGATCAGCATTTACTTATAAAGAAGGATTTGTCAAATGTGGTCTATCAATATTAGACAGGCCCTGAGACCCTGTAAGAGGCTCTGTTGAACATTATTAAATAGAGCCTCCAAGAGTGTTTTAATCAAAAATTGAAAACAAAAAAAATTGGACCAATGCTCCTAAAGTCTGAATTAAGAAATTACTGACACAACATCCATTTACAGCTTTTGCTAACATTTTTACAAACACTGGGAGAAAAAAAAGGCAATTCTCTTGAAGAGGAAGGTTTAAGTTGCCATGATGTTCTGATGAAGAAGGCAGAAAGCCGAATACAGACACCCACTATCCAGAAACAAAATTAATATCTAGCACTGGAAAAAAATTACTAAATACTTGTTGATTACATGCAATATGGAACACAATAGTTGAGGATTTTATTCTCACAAAGTAAAACCTTAACCATGGAGACATACTTGAAGAGATAAAGCCCCAGCCTTAGCCTACTATTGGTTTAGTCCACTAGCAATAAAGTCAAAATTTCCTAGCATACTGGAATCCTGTAAAGAAAAGTGTTGTAAACATGATGAAAGCACACAAGCACCACAATTAATGGAGGATATGTAGGATGGGGGGCAAAGGGAGGAGCAGGATTAATTAAAAATCACGATATTATTTTAAAATCACTGCAAAGACCTCCTGTATGAAGGAACATGATAGGGCAGCAGCTCCCTGTGATTGCTTACCTGAGGCTCTGAGAAACCTGAAGCAGCAGCAGCAAGAGAAAGATGAAGATGTGACAGAATGAACAGAGATGGATTCACACAACAGAGAAACACATCACAAATGGAGAGAAATTAATCAGGCAGGTGATGAGCAGCTGAAAAGAACACAAGTTACCGTGGTCACTGTCAAAACCTGACACAGCAGCAATGCTTTCACAAGTCTGTCCATGCCTATGCAACTGTTCACAAGCCCACTTTTAGCATTAAACCTACTGTACTGTTTTGCACCTTGAAATTGTTTTTGTGCCATATAAATTTACATTAATTTGCCAGTTTGTTGAGAATTCAAGTCATCCCAGTGAATTTTTTTCAACAGAGAGCCTGATTTGTTCTAAGGAGCAAATGACCTGGGGGGAAGGAACCAAATACAGAGTGGATTTGGAATTTCACAGCATCACATTATTGGCCATGTAAACCGGATTCTGTAGTTTTATCACTACAGAGTACCTATGTCCAGTTTTGTTGTCATGAACAATGACTTTTATGGCACTAATCAATCAGTGGTGCTTTTCCTTGAGTCCCTTCTTAAAGTTCACATGGTACTTTGAACAAAAATTCATTTTTGGCTCTGTTCTCTTCAAGACAGAAAAAAAGGGCATGTAATACCAATAACCTACTTTTAACAGATGCCAAGGTAAATCTGAGTACTCTCAAAAGGTGCTGACTGGGTAGCTCTGCTTTGTTCAAGCAAAAGTGAGTCTGACATGAAAGCTGTCTTAGCAGGTACATGAAGACAGGTTGCAAGTAAATTATTAATCAGTGTCTTGGAGAATTGCCTGTTTCAATTAGTTCAGACCTCTCTGGTTATATCTACAAAATGGTCAAGTACAATCCATGACACAGTTCTTTGGTTTTGTTCCCAGTCTTTTACTCTGGGACCTGTTTGTAGCAGTCTCTGACTTCCTTCCCAAGCATAAGCACTTCCACAGAGAAATATTTCTGCCGTGTAAACAGGGACATGGGAACAACACAGCCTGCCTAAAACCCAGGGGGACATGGAGTCAGGATATTGATGGGTATTCTTGCAGTTTAGACTTTGCTTCTACTGTCCCACTACTTCAGAGGTCACCTCAAACACAATCCTAGCAGAAAGCAGTACAACTATTCCACTTCAACAAGAATAAAAGATTTACATGCCACAACAAATGAGCTCACACATCTCATTGGAGAAATGTAATGCTGGCAGGTGTCACACACTGTTATACTGGTCACAGAAAAGCTGGTCATTTACAGCAGTCTAATTAGGATACTTCAGGTAACACAGTAACACAATCCTGGACAGCAGTTTATTGGAACCCTCAATACAAACTTAAGCATAGACTGAAATATCCCAAAGTAAATCAATTTTACTATTGCAAAGTCTGGATTTAATCTGGAGACATAAAGATGAAGCTGTCTGCAATGTATCAATTATCAGTGAATTTTTTCACATCCATATATTGATAGTGGTTTTAAAAATTTAGTCAAGTATGGATGCTACTTCTAGGAAAATATGTTAACTGCATAGCCACTAAACCTAAGGCAACACTCATTTCAATACACAAACAAATTATTCACTCCATGAGGATGCATCTTTTGTTTCACTGCTCCAATTTCTTTAAACAAACATACAGGTTGATCAAAGATTTCAAAGTTGTTGTAAGAATAGAATTTTGCAAACCTGAATGATAAGGCATGCTCAGAAAAACCATGGGAGAACTGAAACTGGAATTGTTTGCCTTTCATTTTTTAAAGGTTGCCTTAGCAACTAGGCTGGATAAAATGACTTAAGAAGCTTTTCATTTGCATCAGACCGGATTCAAACTATTACTTCAAAAGCCCAAAAACAGAAGTTAAAACACCCAGACTACTTAATTTTGGGTATACTCTGCTGACATACAGTGTGGGAATTTTCCATTGCCATTAAGAAATACTGTGAGATGACAGGCTGTCACCTTTTAAGACATACACTGCATGTGACTGCAAAACTTCTATATAGCTCCATACTTTGTAGACAAAATGCCAACTGAACAGGTACTTGGAGGCTCCCAAGGCTATAGTTAGAGCAAGGCTTCCTTCATCTTTAGCTGAAGACCTTTTAGAAATTCTAATACCAACATTTTCTGCATCACTCGGTGGAATGGAGAGACAGTTACACTTTAGTTTGTAGAAGTCAGCTCTGGAAGTCAGATATCTTCAAACAGTTCACTCTGACTGGTAGTTTCCAGCTGACTTCATGTATGGGCACAGAGTAAGCTGGTCTGTGCTTAGGCATTTGGGAAATATAAAAATTAGGTAAGATATTAACAGGCAAAAGGGAATTGCCAAACCCCATTTTACCATTGATTTATCAAAACAGAGAGTAGTGCACCTTCAGAAGGCTCCTGGTGACAAACTTGCTGGGAATGAGCTCTTTCCTGCCCATGCACCTCACACCTTCCTGTGTTAGTTTAGAATTTGGAACAGGGTGGCAGCCTGGAAGCCTTGAGGACTGAAGTTGGGTGTCACACACTCAACTCAGCAGGCTGAAAGCCACCTTGTGAGCTCACTGCAACCCTGACAGGTGAGAGCCACCAGGAAGGGCACTCTGTCAGCCCCTGCATCCACAGCTTCCATCCAGGGGAACAACAACCCCTGGCAGGAGGTGTGGGGAACTATGTCTGTGGGAAGATGGGTGAGGAGCACCCCAAAGAGCAGAGCTGGATGGGAACTGACAGCAACAGCAACTGCAGACCAACAGCAATGCAGACGTGCTTGGATCTGCAGAGCAAGGGTGCAAGGTCAAGGTGAAGGTACAGAGGAGGGGTGCACAGAGCACAACATCCCTACAGCCATGGAGCAGGCAATGCAGCACAGGTCAGGGCACAGCACTAGCAGCAAGGCAGAGTCCACGAGCCTGAGACCTCCAGCAGTGAGCAAAAAACCTGAATTTGTGCACAAATAGCACAGCAGTCACACAGGTGAGAGGTGGGATGTGGGAAGAAAAGGGATAGAGAGCATGTGGATTTTAATCTTCTAATCTTTTTTCAGCTTGCACACAGCCAAACACTTAAGGAAGGAAGTAAAAAGCAGCATGCAGAGAAATTGCTTATATTTGGCTGGTTTTTCACAGCTCTATTTGTCACACTCCTTGCTTGTCACATAAACACCTCACAGAGCCCCACTGGCTCGTGAATCACAGGGTGAAGGCCACAGCTTTAGAAATGGGAGAGATTGTTAAAAAACACAACTGCAAGGATAAGAAGGAAGGAGATACAGAATATCAGGAAGAAGGGACTGAATTGTGTCATTTCTTTGATTTCCACTGGCAAATCAGCAATATCCACATTTAAAAGCAAGCATAATGTGATACAATTTTTTTTCCACTGACTGGCTCTGGTAACTAATAGCTCAGTGTTGCCTAATGCACTTATAACTCTGTCAGAACCTAAGAATGGAATTCCTGCACCTCTCCAAGCAGTTATTCAATCTTTATTCTGTAGATTGGCACCAGGAGCAGAAACAGAGCATCTGTGAGAGAAGTACTGAGACAACAATACAAGCTTTGCACTGGCAATAATGCAGTTATGGGGAGCCATGTAATAAAAAAAAAAAAGATCCATTTTGTCTGCAAACTTGTCCACTCACAGATGCTAAAGCTCCAGCTAACACTACCAGCAGCAGCTGGCATTGCTGTGATGCTTTACACTCTGTCTGTGGGGCACGAGGAGCACTAGTGAATGACAGTGGACCACCACATATGCACATGCTCCCAGCAGGAAAGCACAGAGCAATCATCACTTACAAGGTCCAGGGCTGCTGCCAGGATGGAGGCGTCGGGGATGGTGCCTGGCTCACAGCAGTTCAGCAGAAACTGGAAGCGCTTCATGCCTTGGCGGATCGCTCCCAGGTTCACAACGTTCTTGGATTTTCCTCCTTCTTGTTTGGAGGCCAAGTGGTCATCAAAGCTATGGCAACCTAGAGAGGGAGAGAGTACAGAGGGGATGCAGGGAGGGGTAGAGAGAAGGGAACACAGTCTCTCACCAGTAAAAAATGGGGAACAAAAATCTCGATGAGTACAGCCTTAGTGTAAATCTCTTTCTCTCCTTGTGTTATCTTGAAGATAACAGGTTCATTTTGACAACATTCCTGACTTCCATGAAACAGACACACAACTAGTCAGATTCTGGCATTGGTCATACTGATATCTTCCCAGAACAGTCCCACCATACTCAGTGTGGAAGCCCAGGAGCTACTCCAACACAGGTGAACTAGGATGTTGTCTTTGCTCCCCACCTCTTTAACACAGATCATCTTGCTCACAGTCTTTTTTTTCCTTAATCATCTCCTACCTTACTTCTCTATTACCTTTTAGTTTAAAGTGCAGCATGCATAACCCTTATTCCTCATGGATCAATTTAGTAACATATCATCTACTAGGATAGAAAAATCAGTAGTGAATGTGTAGTCTATGTGGAAATCAAGCACTTTTTTCAGGCAAACATCTGCAATTGCCACAAGAGTGAAAAGGAAAGTGAGACTGGCCTCAACTCCTAGATATCATCATTCCAGCCTCTCTCCCTTGAAGGGTCTTGTATGCTTTGAGATGGAAAAGAGTTCAGTTCAAAAATGAAGATGGCATCCCACCCTGGGGACAATTTTAAATTCTATGTATAGAGTTCACATCTTAAATCAAATAATCCAAATTAGCACTTCTAGTGCAGAAGAACATTATGCAGTTGGTAAGGATAGAGTTGAGAGAATGACAGAAAGACATTAGAAATAAGGAAAGCTGTTTGAAGGTCAAAGTGTTTGGTCAAAAAAAGGAAAGTCAGTTACTGGGATTTTGTCTTTGCCCAGAATACCCTCTCTGTTTACATCTGAAAGTATAAAAGTTTACAGAACACTGAAGGAAAAAGCACTAAAGAAGAGAACACAGAGTAGAGAATTCAAAATTGGTTTTAAATATAGATAATTTGAATGACAAGAGTAAAAACATCAGCTCTAGATAACTTTTTGTCTACTTCAGGAAAGAAGAATGACTGAAACTTGAAGTTCTTTGGGGCATGCACTTCCTAGAATTACTTGGAAAGCATTTATGCACCACAAAAAAAGCCACAACAGAAAATAACAATGTAGATCTTCACTTTTCCCTTGAAGACAGAAGTATATCAAATTTCAAGAGACCTCTTTACAAATTCCTCGTCGGTTTTTTTTCCTCCAGTGGAGCTGTACCTAGTTACCAGCAAACAAAATGTTCCTGTGCTGGGAAAATGCTCCATTGAAATGGATCAAACCAAGTGGAAAGAACAAGTAGAACACTTACACATGTGAGCAGTTACAAACATCCTTCCAAGTCCTCCTGTTTCCTTATAGCTTTTATATCTTATCTGAGCCTCCCTACTATGACTGTCATAACAGCATCTTCAGTAAGTGCCCAAAGGAACATTTTGGGTCTCACATAAAAGCACTGTAATTCTATCCATGTCTATGTGCTCTTAGTATAGGTAAAAAGAGGTATAGTTAAATATTTATTTACTTTAAAATAAATATTTTTACACATGAATGTGTAAATATATATGTGTAGATATATGTATACATATGCACACATACAGATACACACACATATGTATGCTTACATACATCTGTAACACAGAATTTCCAGTGGTCTACATGATAAATCACAATGAAGATTACAGTTCATAAATAATGTCACAAATTGTTCTGCCTTTTATAATTTCTAATGTAATTTATTTCTCCTTTATCCATTACCTCTTAAATTTGGTCTACTGTTAAAAAACCCAAAAACACAGGAGGAAACACCACATGGAGAAAACAAGAGTAAAGTAATAGCATAACACCATGAATGACAGAAATGAGAAGGCAGAGAGAGGTCCCAGTATAATGCTTATGGTCAGATCTTGAGGGATTTAAGAGCATATCCATCTGCTATTAAAAGGCTTTTATTCCCTCCTTGTTAAGCACAGAAAAATTGATCTGTAGGGAAGACAGGGAAGCACTGGAAATTTGAAGGCTCAGTGCACTGCTGCTGTAGAATTCTACTGGGTTATAAACTGTCCCACCATGAACAGGCTCTGATATCACTGTGCACATGCAAGCACAGACATACAGAGGGCAGACACAACTATTTTTGCTAAAGCTATGTGGCTCTCATTGAGTATCAGAGACCCTTGTAGATACAATGATACAGCTTTGTTAACTGTCACATTTTGCCTCATAAACTTTTTATTACTCTTGCATTAGCAAGATTAAAAAAAAATAATTTTATACAGCAAAATATGAAGGTCATCTCACAGGCACACTGCAGAAACAGCTGTGGCAGTCTGTAAAGTTCTCACTGCCGCTCAGCCATTTCTAACCATATTTAGAATATGGTGGAAGTATTTCACACCCACTTTAGCACAAAGCAGTGGATGAAGAAACCAATTCTTCCATTGCTGGGGAATGCTACCAGACTACAACAAGGTGCCGAACTGATGCATTCTCGCAAAGGAACAATGTTTTTCATCTAGGAGCAAACTGAAAGGCACCACCATTCACCAGTGGCAGATAATGACCAGTTTACAGTGACAAGATATGCTTATATTTTGCAATTATCACTTGCCTTAAAAATGCCTTAAATGCATTACACTGCAGGCCTGGGACGGGTGATGGCAAAATACACACAATGCAATGTCAAAGTGCAATGTCAGAAGAAAACCAAACATAATGCCAGAAAATGTAGCATATTATAAAACTACAGAAATCATGTCAAAAAACAAAATTGACTCCTTTTTGTGTGTTTTTGGGAATCCAGTTGTGTTGCCTTATAAAAAAGTAACAGAACTTCAAGAGACAAGGTTATCCCCCTGGCAAGAAGGATGTGCTTTGAGCTGACAACATGAGCATGTCAATGAGTGTATGATATCTTAAAACAGATTATACCATGACCTTGTATTATTCATAAAAGCACTTTTCAGACATTGCTGACTTTGAAAATACATAACAATTAAATACACTTCTGTGGAACAGAAAAGGAATGTTTCTATTCTTATGTTGTGTGCTAAGAAAAAGGGACAGCATCCCTAACAAATGGTATGCAGAGACTAGACATGCAAACACAGAAGAAAAGAGATAATTACAACAAGGTTTGTGTAGGGTTTTCCATTTCTGTGCTGATATTTGCTAAAACTGTCAAATAGTTACAAATTGAAAAAACAAAACTAAACAAAAAAACAGATGGAATTATTGTATTGGACAACAGAAGATTTACACACCTAATTTTGAACTGAATAAGTGCTTTGAAGCAAGTATTAATTTTTCAAATTTGATTTGATTTTAAAAGCCCAAATGTTGTATTGTATAATTTATTTGGATAATCTGATTTTTTTTAGAAAAAAAATTTTACCACAGCTTTTTTCTAAATCAAAACAAAAGCAAGAAGGAAGGGAAAGAAAACAGTTACAAAGACTAAAAAATTGGAGAAGGCTACGATGGAGACAAAAACCATGGAGAAAGCAGGAAAAAAGGGAAAGGGGTAAAATACAGAAAGAAATATATTTTTAAAAAATGATAAAAAGAAAGCAAAAAGGAGACGAGAACCCTGATTTCTAACCATCTTTTTCTTCTGTGTGATGGAGCTTGGATGGGTGTCTTCGGCAGGTGCGCCATTTACCAAGACGCTTGAAGAAATTCTCCTCTTCGTCTCGCCCGTTGTCCAGGCCTGCTCCTGGCCCCCCTCCTTCTGACAGCTTCACTGCGCTGGTAAACTTCACCTGTGCAGGGACAGAGGGGCTGGTCAGCCTGGGGAACCTGGTTAGACACTCATTGGTTGGGCACAAACATCTGCAGAGGGGCTGTGAGGGTCCCCAGACTAATGCAGCTGGGTCTGGGCACGGATTTACACACGCTGAAGCACTTCATCTTTTAAGCTTTCTGCTTAAAGGATTGTTCTTTCTTGAGAGGCTGTGGAAGGACAAAGAAGGAAGGAGAAGTGTGACCAAAAATTAAAGCTTAAGTGTGTTGACAGAGCCTGCACTTTCCTCTGAGTGCACCAGAGCAGTGTAAGTTTAACCTAGTCTTCATCTTGAGGTACAGAAGTCCACTGTCAAATTCCCATGGCTCTGCTCTGGAGACTTCTCTGACAGTCTTGTTAGCTGCAAAGTCCATATTGAATAAAAATGTTCCCATGTGCAGCTAAAACCAGCCAGATCCTGCCTTTTTAAGCTCTCTGTAATCCAGCCTGACACATTTACCTTGGAGCTCTGCCTGATGAAGGAGAGACGGTCGACAGAGCTGATATCCAGGAGATCTTCCACCCCATCAGCCAGGCCAGAGAGGGAGGAGCGCTTCAGCCAGTTCCCTGTCACAGAATGAGCCACTCAGTGCCAATCTAAGCATTCTCCCTAGAATAATCTATTTCTCCACAGTGGCCAGCCACACTAAGGCATGGGAAAATGAGAGACAAGCATAAGGTAACATTTTCATGTAACATGTATCAACTACCATGCCAGGCCAGGTCCTCGGAATTGTAACAGAATATTCTCTGCCAAACAAATGTTAATTTGTAATATTTCTCTCCCACAGACAAGAACAGTGCCTGTGGGACTACAGGACTAGCCTACAAGATTGGAGGAAAAGTTTAACTAATCTATTTTGACAAAAATATCCCCTGATATCTTTGGTAAATTGCTTACATTTCCCTTTGCCTCACTTCCACATCTGCAAAATGGAGCGAGCAGCAAATCACAGCTTCTTTTGGGAGAATATACAGACAATAAGGAACTGTGCTGCAGCATTTCTTAAGCCAGCTATGTCTAGCTGTGTTCCTCTGCACATGCAATAGGTATATAGAATAGAAAGAGACATACATTTACCTATGGGAAGTTTGAGTTTCTTTCGGAGGGAGATGCGTCGGGAGCGAGAGCGGGAGCGCCTGTCCGTGGTGGTTCCAGAGTGGGCTGTGGTGCACTCGGACGTGTCCTGCTCAGACTGACTGCTGGTGTCACTCGCTGCACTTTGTGACTTAAACATCTTCCTCCAGAAGTCCTTGCGTCCCAGGTTGGCCCCTTGGATCTGCTCATCACTGGAACAGAAGGGATGCAAAGCATGAACTGCATTTCAGTGAAGTTTGGATGCTCCGGGAAACAAAATCTCCTTTCTGCAGCACATTCCTAACCTCTCTATTGCTTGATGTTGTTTAATTTTGAATTCCAAATATACTGCTCTTAGTGAGACATAAGCTTGACAACACACTCAGTGTTGTTCAAGACACAAAATAACCATCATTCCTGCCCTTAGGCACTATGGCAAAACATCATCCCTCCTCTACCACAGACAGCTTATCTGCTCTGTCCATCAGACACATGGTGCATATGGGTGAGATAACCCAGGCCAGACAGATGTCCAAAAGGGAGTTATCTCTGGTTATTATCAGACAATGAACATCCCTGACCTTGAGAGCAAAGTGTAAAGAGATAACTGAGCAATCCTTAACTGAGAGACACTTTACAACTATAAAAGCTACACAAAGTTTCATGGAGGCACAAGTCTCCTACACACTCCCTGGAAACCTGTAGGGCTCCTTCCCCAACTTTGGATGCATCTTCATGGTTACTTCTCCAGAAATTGGGAGCAAAATATTTTTTATGTATGCCCCACCAGAAAAAGACAGTAAGATACATTGAATCCCAATCTAAACTATTTCTTCTCTAGCTGTAATATAGTGACCTTATTACTACAGTGCACCAAATTGTTCATCTACTAGTTGTTTCTTTTGTTTATCCCGTGTGGTAAAGTTAAAGTCTTATGACAGTTAAATTTGTGTCCATTAAATAAATAATTCCTTTTGTAATAGACCTAATTGGCTGTTACTAAGAACCTGAGGAGTGAGAGCAATCTGTGGTGCAGGCTGCCCCTAAAAAGAGTTACTGCCAGAAATTTGAGTCGAAGGAAGGACTTGTTTAAGCTCTCCACTCCATTCATAACATCCATTGAAGAGGTCATTCCAATTTTTAGTTTCTACACATGAAAGTAAACCACCTTCTTTATGTCACAATGAACTACACTTATAAGACCACATTAGTAATTTCTACAAGCATTTGTACCCAAAAGCTTTAGGACATGACGACAGCTCATTTAGAACTGGAATTGGGACAACATTTTTTACCATATTCTTGAGATGTCCCCCAGCTATGGCAGGGCTCAGAGAGGAACAACTTGCTACAATCCTGCAGAGCAGTAAAAGGCTTTGTGTTATCCCTGCTGTCTCAGCAATAGTGAGACTTTGCAGGCTCAATTAAGGCAGGATGTGATGTAGAGCTCTGGGCCCTTGTGCAAGCAATGTCTTCATGCAGTGCATCTCAAAGCTCTTTAACAAGACAGACATGTATTCAGAGGAGTTAAATGACTTGCCCAAAAATTACTTAGGGACCAGTGTCCATTTGCATAATTTCCTAAAATTCTCAAGAGTATTGTCTAATTTTAATTCAATAGTAAATGGCAGAATTCTTCGGACATAGATTTCAGATGTACAATGCCAACAGCAGGTTAATTCCCTGAGATGAAAAGGGAACTACAGCAATCTTCAGAGCCCAAGGCAGGTCAGGAATGGGCAGGCTCTCACTGAAGTATTAATGCCTCTGAGCAACAACTTGGAAGCTGAAAAATAATAAAATCCTCACCCAGGAGTACAAACAAATCTTGGAGAACAGCTGTGGCTAAATCTCTGAGGAATTAACATGCTCTGGTAGCATGGCACACAATATTGACAAATCTCTTGCACTGTCAGTTGCAAACCTCTGCTGTTTCCCTACCAAAACCAGGATGGGTGCAGTTGGCAGCACTGAAAATAGGCATTACCCAGATGGTTGCAGAAGCTCCTGTGTAGACACTCAACAGTTTGCTGTACCATCCAAACAGGTGAGTCTGCTATCCTGCCCCTTTGCACCAACCCCAGGAGGGAGCTGCTGGCATGAACACATTGAACAATTCAATATTTACATATTTACTTACTGCTCTGGAGTCTGCATGGGGCGGCTTGAGACGTAACTCCGGCACTCATCAGGGGCAGCCGAGGCCTGGCCTTTGTCAATGATGACACTTCCTGCCTCAGATCTACACAAGATAAGAGAAAGATAAGATCTACATAAGGTAAATCATCAGCCAAAGCAAATGGATGGCCCATCTCATGGTCATCACATAGAGCTGCATATGGAAACCTGCAAAGCAGCTTTAGAGAGGCACTCTCTCCTTAGCAACTCACATGTTATTCCCAAAAAAAGGCATCAGCTCCTAGCAGCAAAGCCAAGGTTTTCAGGACTTTTTCAACTCTCTTAATCCTCCCTCCCAACATTTTAAGATCACAAATTCCTCAAAGCACCAGAGGACATTTCTTTTTGATAAAGAAGCATGTCAGTATTAGATTTCTTCTGGGACTTGTTTTGCATACCAGGGTTTGCCTGTCAGAAAAACAGGTACACATCACAAAGGATGTGGATGCATATTAAAAAGTACATGCACTGAGTGCTTTGGAAGTGACATTGTGCTTCTTAGTTCTCTTAACCTCTCCTTGTCCCAGTCTTTCCTGTTCTCTCATGCCTCTTATATGAGACTGCCAATGATTTTCTCTGCAAATTTGTTGCAGTCTCAGATCATTAAATTTTAAAGGAGGCTGCTGCCACAGCAAAAGTCCGTACATCAAGAACTGACAAGCTATAAATATAAAACAATCCTCTGGGACTTCCTATATTTGTGTTTGGCACAGACAGCCATAGAGTCATATGCAAGTCAGTCATTTACCTTCTCCCTCCTGACACTCACCTTTTGCTCCCAGAAGGTTTTGGCTCTTGCTCTGTTTCCTCTGTCTTTTTTCCTGGTATTAACTTTTCAGCACTGTCCAAGAGGGCACTTAGAGCCACTCTCCTAAATACATTCCCATGGGCCTCCTTGATAAACTGCACCAGCTGTCGGATATCACAGTACAGGCCCTGAGCAGCAGGACACCATGGAAAAAAACCAAAACAAATTCAGTCTGCAGTTTCTAAAGAAGCAGTGAGAGTCACTACTTTCTGAGGTACTTCATCAGGCCATTACTTCTCCTCTGGCTGTTGTGTGATCTAGTCTTTAGGTGTATGGTTTGTGGTTTTTGGCTGGAAACTCATAGTGCAGAACAACACGATCTGCATTGGGATATTGCAGATGGAGAGGTATCAGAGGCTAAAAGAAAACCTGTGAAATGAGGGAGCTACAAACTTAAAGTTTGCTTTATACCATTCATCTAGACCACAAACTTAAAAGGCACAAAATACCTCAGGTGTATGTGAGAGGATGTAGAGTGCAAACAACTGCATGTTTTTGTCAGAACCAGGGGTGTCTTGGGATTTTTTATTATTTTAGAGCTTCACATCATAAGAAGAGAGAGCAATGACTCACTCATTCCCCAGCCTCCCTCCTACACTCAAAGCCCTTTTTAGTTCTGAACATCCATACACATCTGTGATGTGCAAATCACCTCTATATCTGAGGGCAAGGGAATGGAGGGAACAATTTTACAGGGCTTGATTTTTGATCTGTGAGCTTTCCTGAAAGACCTTGGACTATTCTGAAAATTCTCAGCAAGGAACAAAGGAAAACAAAAAAAAACCCAAACCCCCAACATGCTTATAATTGCACCTCTATCATGATTAAGTTTTTTTAAAAAAGTAAGATATAGACCACAAGATTGACTTTAAACAATGCCAAAACAACAACAAATCTACATGCTGTATTCTCCATACAGTCACAATTAACAGTGTTACCCTTAGGGATAAGTTTCACCTTTCACACTAAAATAGGCTCTAGAAAGAAACACGATTTATAAGAAAAATTTACACTTGGTGCTCCTAATCTAGGTCCAATAATGGGGCATGTTTTTCTGTATGCCACCAAATAATCTCTTATGAGAAACATTCCAAAGGAGGAATATCCATAATAACTAGAGGATTTGGACATAGGTAGACTACACTGCTGGTTTAAGTATTAATGTGGTTTTCCTTCAAGGCATTAATGTGGTTTTACTTCTCCTCACAGAGCATTACTGCCCCTTCAGCTGGACTTCAGTGTCTCTACATCTCTGCTGTAATGAAGGAATACAAGAATATTTCTTGTTTGCTTCCATGAAAAATCCTGATTTCTGATAATAAAGCAGGCCTGAGGTAAGCTGCTAGAGTACACCAATTTGGGAGAAGAGCACTTATGTCATCCAGTCTGTTGACTGCTCAGGGAAGACAGCACATACATAGCAAAAAAGCAACACCTTCCTTTCCTCCACATGTTCAGTAAATTGAATGTTTGTGTAAACCTTGGGAAGATCTACCAAGCTGCTGTTCAGTAATTCACACAGTCTGGCACCAGAGGGCCACATGGGTAACCAAGTGAACTGCCTTTGACTTTGCTGAAAGGTGATTCATGGCAGCTGTGGTCTTAGAATCTCAGAGTAACTGAGGTTGGAAATGACCACTGAGATCCTTGAACCCAACCATTAACACAGCACTGTCAGGTCCACCAAAAAACCATGTCCCTGCTTCCACATTCACATTCATATCTTTTAAATCCCTTCAGGGATAGTGATTTTGATCACAATCATATTTTGATCACTTCTGGTTGTAGCTTTTATATTTTTCATATGAGGGGATGGTATTCTCTCTTCACAGAGTAAGTAGACAAAATGATTACTTCTTGAGCTGGGGACCAAGGACAAATGATCCAAATCTCAGGTCCAAGAGCATAAATGACATGGACTGAAGAGAGAAAAACAAAAAGGATGGGACTTCATAACCTAAAGCTGTAATTGGACAATTAACTTCAATATGCAAATGGACCAGAATTTCTAAAAAGTGAGAGACCCCATGACCAGTGGTCCATTTTGTGACCATTTTGGTTCATCTTGGGTGCAGCCCTGGCTGGGCTCTTGTGCTGCCCAAGGGGGATCCATGGAGGCCTTTAATAAATCCCTACTTTATTCTTTAACTCTATCTAGCCTCTGTTCTAAGTCAGCCTTCACAAGGCATCAGTTTCACCACATCCCTGAGCAGCCTGTTCCAATACCTGACCTCCCATTTCAGTGAAGATATTTTTTCCTAATATCTAATGTAAACCTGCTCTGATGCATCTTGAGACCATTTCCTTTTGTCCTGTCCCTTGTACCTGGGATAAGAGACTGACCCACACCTTGATCCAACCTCTGTCAGGAAGCTGTAGAGAGCAAGAAGCTCTCCCCTGAGCCTCCTTTTCTCCAGGCTAAGCAACTCTGTTTCCCTCAGCTGTTCCTCGTAAGACACATGCTCCAGACTCTGTTCCAGCCCCATTTCCATTTTTTAGGGAAAAAACTTCAGGGTGTCCCCAGATTCTGAGATGAAGCTTCACTAGTGCCCAGTACAGGGAGACAACCACTTTGTCAACTTGGTATCAAGTGCTTACCAGGTTTTCTGGGCTGTGGAGCTCGTGTGTGGTGGATGCACAGCGAGTGATCAATGACTTGAACATGGCACTCACAATAATACCTTCCACACTCTGGGCTGTAGACTTGTTGTCCACCGTGGTGAAGTTATTCCCAAATCCAGCCTTATCTGTAAAATTCAAGTGTAAGCAAGCCATCTTGTTGGGAGCAGTTTAAAAGAGAGGGCTTAAAGACACATGTAAAGGGATTATGATACATGAGACAAGGAGACGTCCCCACCTAACATCCTATGCTCACAATCCCACCCCACAAAAATACAACAGAAGCAAAGAGTAAAATAAATGATAAGTATGAAAGTTTCCCAGAAATAACTGTGAAAAGCTGATACTTTTAGTCCTTATAAAAAAGGATTGAAAGCATCAGGACAATTCTAGCTTTGTTCCATCCACACCTCTCATATAAAGAAGTGCAGAATAAGGCTTAAAATTTGAACAATAACTCCAGTTTTTCTAGTTACCGTTCTAAGGGATAAGGGGTGTAAGCAGCAAAGTGACAACACCCATGAAACAAAAATCTTCTGAACTATAGGAATGCTTTTCTTGGAAGGTGCACAAGAACACCAAGCTTTCAGAAAGACTCAAAAAATAATAACGCATTTACATGAATTACAAAAAACATCCCAGTTTCCTGAGATGAGAGAAAAGACTCTCAAGAGCTGCATAAGCTGTCATGTTTCAAAGAATAAGCCAATCAATGATTGATGAATACTTAGGGAAATGTCATATGGGACTCTTCCTCATGAAAGCTGGCTATATGATGTTCTTTGATGCTTTCCCTGAAATTCCTGGCATCAAAGACAGGCTAATAAATTAGTCAGACTCTGAGTGTTTCAGAGGAGCTATTCCTACTCTGTAAACAGCCACTCTTAAATGTTGTTTCATGCAGTGACCAAGCATTAATGTTTGTTCTAATACAGAACATAATTTTCCTAACTTAAAAAAAAAAATCCTCAAACTCCCCTATGTACACACATGCATTTGTAACTGCAGGCATATGCATCTGTGTGTCCATATTCTCATTCATTCAAGCAGCTCTTGCTGCTTACTGTGCTGCCTTTTAAGCTCTGAGGCACCCAGAGGGTTTTAAAGCTCAATTATATCTCCTTATTCAGAATAAACTGTGTATTAAACTGGCCATTCCTCCTGGTGCCTTGTCATGCCATGAAGCAGAAAACTTCCTGCCCCAGGCATGGTTCAATGAAAATCTCTTCTGTGAAGAGCCATGAACAAGAGGTAGGATGAATCAAAGGGAGCCCTTCAATTTCAGGTGCACTGTGTGCTACAGGATCTAGAGGCAAGGTGGTCAGATCCAAAGAGGTCCAGCTCCCTTGGCCCCCACTGGCTAAGGATTCAGTTTATATATTCTGAGAACAGCAAATCACATTTTGTACTTTGTGAAGGACAAGAATGGGGCTTCTTTCTGATGGCACGGTTTAAGACACACAAGTCTGAGGGCACAGTTTAAGACACACATAAGTGACTGATGCCAGGAGTACTCACTATCAGTGACTGGCTCCATGCAGAACCCCAGTAAAGCATGCAGGAAATCCACCACGTTATTGAGAGAATCCTTGTTCACGTAATCTCTCACGGTCTGCCGGAATTGCATCTTGTCCAGTTTGTACAGCTTGGTCAGGCAGTTCTGGGCCTGCAACAGAGCCCATCAAATCATATCACATCAAAGTACATGCTCAAGTTTTGCTAACAAGAACAAGGTGACTTTGCACTTAGCTGTCTGTGAATGGTCCCATGACAGGACAGGTTCACCTCTGGAGCCACCAAGAAATTCGGCACCAAAGAAAGTGCACCAGTATGGGTGCCACTGTTTGAGGTGGTGATAAAGCCACTACCAGCTGGATCTCCTGCTCTCTCTTCCTGTGCCCAACCCCAAAGCAAAGTCTCACTGGATGTAAATGAACTGGGAATGCACCACCTCTGTCAATGCTCAGTGCCTTGGTGGAACAGGTTCTTAGCCTCAGGCATCTCATTTTCACCCTCCAGATCAGACCCAACCTAGTGAATGCTCCTATATCCAATTTACATCATACAAAACACTAACTTTTTACTTAAAAACTTTTAATTGTCAACTTCTTATCACAAAACTAGCCATTCTACTGGGACCCCTTGAAGCCTGGAGTTAAAAGAATCTAAAATATCATCTCTACAGGAAACATGAACTCTCCTGTTATCTACAATAGGGTGCTTAACTTTCCAGTAAACTCAGACATGATTGTCGACACAGTCAACACAAATGCTGCATGCAAAGCAGTTTGGCCAGACAAACACACAGAAAATGCAGCAGACTTACACATGTAGAGAAATGTTTTCCTCAATTCTATGGGCCTGATAAGAATCTTGGTTCCAAGAGACTTATTTATTTATACTTGATGTTATGCATAGGTCTAAGTGGCTCAGCTCCAAAGGAAAACTCTATCTGACATGGTGATGAATATGGAACCTGTTCAACCAGTGCTCTGTGCAGAGCCTTTCTACTGCTACCACTGGGACTCTCATCCATCTTGTCCAATTGTGTCCACTCCTGCAGCACCTGGAAATCTAGCTAACACAAGAACACTGCAAGGACACAGAGCAGCCAATCCATCTCTGAGAAATCAGCCTCAGAGCCCAGAATCTAATTACAGCTCTGTTGGCACAGCTCAAGCTAACCAAAGCCATGGAGAAGAATGTGGTTCACACACATCCCATGGGATAAGTAAACTCTCATTATAGTCATGGAAAATGCCCCCTTCTGCAAGCACACAAGGTGAGGAGGAGGCACTCACTGAGAAGGCCTTTGAAAGGCTCCCATTTAACAAGGAGTTGGACTGATCTCAAGGAGACAAACTCTTCAGGATTAAATCTGATGTCTCGGCTACATTCTGGGCACTTTTCAATGTCTTGACTGGGGCAGAACCAAAATTGTTAGCAATCTACAGTTATGACCCACAATATCCTTCAAAAAGGGCACGAGTGAGTCTTTTGCTTCCTTGCAGAACAACAGAACAAGTACAGTGCAAACACGGTGCACTCCAACCATCAGGAGCTGATGGAGCAGCCCAGCAGTCATAATCACCACTAGCAAAGGTGGACATACTTACATACTTACACCTCAGACTGTTGGATTTACATAGGCAACCCAAGATAGCTGCACCTCTTGTAAGTAGCACACACTTTTGGGGTACTATCCTGTGAAAAATTACTAACACCAGCTCACACATGAAATTTTCTCCTATGTATTGTCCCAACCCATCTGCTGGGGTGGCCAGAAGCACCGTGGGCCCCAGGAGTGCCCTTAGAAAGCCCCAGGGACTGGAAGGCAATGCTACGGCTGAAAATCTGCTACGGCTGGGCTGCAACACAGTCTGTGAGCCGGGGCAAAAAGCAACACATGTACTGTCAATACAGGGAAAGCTACAGAGGGGGCAGGCAGCCATCTCAGCAGTACAAGGGGGGACACTTTAATGAGCTTTAATTCTCTTACATTCTCCCGAAATACCTGGAGTCTCAGGCGGTCTCCAGAGAGCCCTCGGTGTCCCTCTCCACAACCATAGGCACAGCCCAAGGACTTGACAATTTTGATCAGCATTGTGAGTGCCAGCCTATGGGTGCTGATAGATGGGCCTTCATCCTGAGGTCACAGAGGAAAGGACAGTAGGTAACCCTGGCACAACCACTGGCATTCTGTTGGCATTTTACTTTTGACAAACTGCTTTCCATTTCTCATCTCAGACACTCCATCACTGAGTTGTTATTCTTGAAGTGTTTACTCCAATTATGTTTCAAGTTTAGAGACCAGGCCCCTCCTTTCCAGCTCCCATCAAAAAGTTATGCTATAAAAGTGAAGTCCCTATGTGCTGCTATGCATACCATTCAGAACTTACTTCAAAAAATTATCCCTCAAAAACAGAGCTGGCTTGGCTGAGTAGAAAACTAAGTTTCTTTTTAAAATGTCTTAGATATTATGCTCATATAAGTTGCAGCTTCAGAGGTCAGCAATATAGCATCTCTTGTCCAATTCTCATAGCAATACTGAAAAATTTAAGACTTCTAGTAATCAAATAAAAAAGAAACCGTTCTCACACACTGGGTTCCATTTTTCCTGTACAAGCTATGAATAATAAACCTGAAAAAAAAATTGTCATTGAGGGTTGCAAACACTTTGTGAAGATATTGAAAATGTCCATGCCAGGCTCACAAACTCCATTTTTGGCAGCTGTTTCTCTGCAGTAGTTACAGTGCTTGAATTGCTAATCATGTTTCCTCAGCAGAACCCCAAGAGAGCACCAGAGGAAAACAGAAGGGCAGCTGCATACACATGCATACTCAATCTTAGCAGACATTAAAGTACATTTGGAATTGCATAAAGACAGAAGAAGACAAACCTTTTCTTGTTTTTTGTCATTCTTCTCATATGGCCCTCCTCCTCCTCCACCTCCATCACCTCCACCACCTCCTCCACCGCCTCCTTCTTCTTCTCCATCTCCAGCTCCACTGATTGGAGGTGGCCCAAACCCACAGGCTGAACCACAAGCAGCCCCTTTAAGCTGGAAGGAGCCTTCACTTGGTCTCTTTTCAGGGGCCTCATTTTCTTTGTTCTCGCTCTTCCTGCGCACTTTCTCCACACAGGGGACCACACCGAGCTGCAGCAAGCACTCCACAATATTCAGTGCCACGTCACAAATCCGCGAACTGATGTCGTGGTTCAGAACCAAGTAAACAGCCTTCAGCACCACCTGAGAGATTCAAACATCATATTTAAAGCTAGAATTATTTTCTCTCCTAGTAATATTTAGAAATTCTGGATTCCAGAGAGTCATTAGAGCGGGCACAGTACAAACTCTGAACAAATAATACACAACCCTAAAGAAACCACAGACTGGGCAGTTAGGCTGAAAAGGAAACCATGAGATGACATCTGTGAGCCTGAGAACACTGCTTCAGTGCATCAAGAGCTGGCAAGTCATTGAGAGGAGAGCAGAAGAAGTGAGGTTTTAAGGTGCTAGAAGAAAGGTGCTACTCAGTCTTACACTATTTTATAGGGAATTTGGTGCATGCCCCAGGAACACAGCCATTAGGTAATACCACTCAAGATCTGATGTGTGCATTCCACATGCACATGCGCTTCCTTGCAAGGAGTAACAGGAGTTGCAGTTTCTCAGAGGAGACTTTTAGGATATGCACAAATGTATCTGACTGACCTTTATGCACTGCTGAGAGAAGTCATATAAAGAGGTGGAGGAAAAGCCCATCAAACCCCTGATCTCAATGGAACAGCTACATTGACAGAAGAGGGACCTGGCTTTCCTCATTCCTGGCCAATTACCGAGAGATCCAGCATGCCATTCTTGTGGACAAAGCTGTTGGTTCCATCAATGTGATCCGTATCCTCCAAGCAGCTGTAATTGATGCAGGAGTCTGTCAGGCTCCGTGGGAGGTTGGCACATGCCAGTGGCTCGTGGGGCATCTCGGGGATGGGCACCTGGTTGCAGAGCTTCCTCATGTGCTCGCTGAAGAAATCGGCGTAGCCCACGTTGAACGAGGCCAGGGTGGTGTTGAAGGTGGCCACGGTGATGGTGGAGATCTGGGACCTCACTGCAGGGAGGAAAACAGCTACCTGAAAATAAATTTCTATCTCTAAAGCTATACAATAGAAAAGTGAGGCTGAGCTTGCCTAAAGGGAGCAGCTCTTAAAGTGGTTTGTAATGCCAAAAGAAATCACAAGCTCCTAATTCCTATCACATGCACAGCGACCAAAGGTAAACTCATTTCTTCTTTTAACACAGTGTAAATTAGAACAACCTCAAGCTTGTTCTAGCAGTTCAGTTCTCTGGCAGCTCAAGCTGATGTTAAATGGGCAGTCAAGTAGATCAGGCAACTCAGACACTCTAAATCTAATCCAAAAGGGTTTTTCTCCCTGCATTAATCCAGTGCCTCATCTTAAAAGCAGCAGTTTGCCTCTGCAAGGCAAAGAGAAAGAACTCTACAGCTGAAAGGCAGCAGGGGTCAAGGTAGCAGCACCACAGCACAAATTTGAAACAGCTTTCCAAGTCACATCAATCTGGAAAATGTCATCACACCAGCTGAAGAAAACAGTACCTGTGACAGTCCAAACCATCTCCACAATGCATAGCTGTCTGATGAGAAAGGCACTCCAGTCTTAAGCTCACAGCATTCAGAGACAGGAACTTTCAATTGCTCAGGTTAGCAAGCTGGTTTCAAGAGCAATTTTTTATCAAGGATGTCTCATATTTTTAAAACTCATGCAGATTTCTAGGTCCCAGTGCTCATAATTTCCCACACCTAGTGCTTTGTAAGTAGGTTTATATACCCTCTAGTGTAGAAAGACACTCATCGGGTTGTTTAGACCACCATCTGCCAGACAGTACAGTAAAAGGGCTAGAGAATAACAAAGAATCTCTTCCTATGGCTGTTAAATATAAATATATTCTAAGTAATGAACTAATGACATCTAATGCATTTAATAAGCAATGACTCAGTGATGGACTGGTTCTATTATGTACATAGCAACTCGCCAGAGTGGCAATCTCATTTCCTGACAGGTTGTGCAGTTGTGCTAGCTGCCATTAAAGATAGCAATACCAAGTTTCTGTTCACACTTTTGTGTAGTGGTAAGGCAAGAAAACCTCAAACCATGCCTTCCCCCTGCTGATGGCCACCAATTGTTTTAACAACTGTTCCAGATAAGCATGAACTGTTTGAAACCTTTTTCTTCATAGCACATAAAACCCCTCAAGAGACACAGAAACAAAAAAGGAAAAACCAATTAGTCATACACACGTAGAAACAGTAATTCTTCCTTCCACTTTTTTGGTGTTGATATTTCAGTGAAGCACCTGTCCTGATGTGTTAAATTTACCTTCTTTGACTGTGTTGTCCCCATGGCTGTTGGAGGGGTCAGGCAGTTCAGAGACCAGCGTGTGGTGGGAGTGCGAGTGCCGGGCGCTCAGCCCCTCCATCTCCGTGGCTGTGTCAGAGCTTCCCCTCCTGGTAAACTTCCCTAGAGAGACAACAAGAAATGGAGATTTTGTTTGGCTACATGAGGGGTGGCTGGAGACAGCAGCTGTGGTTAAAAGTTAGAGGATTGGAGTCTGTAAAAATCAAGGTTTTTCATCACTCTGTGAAGCAGAACCAAAGATTATGGTGGGATCCCTCATGGGGGTTCATTGACTGAGAGACAAAATGGTCCAAACTCTCTGCAAGGCTCCTCCCCTCAGCACACACTGGTTTAGCTGACACCTGCATTATTAACCAACTGCAAGAAAATAAAACTGGTCAGCACTGTGTCACCACCCTTTGAGGCACACTATAGGAATTTATTTTGGGGGGAAAGAGGAGAGGAAACTAAGTATATCATTTTAGAGGAGTGCTAAGGCAAACTAAATTCTTCAAGAATACAAAAAAACCACTTTTTAGTGAACTTAGAAATCTGAAGTACCAAATTTTTAGGTTCAAACCCTGTACCTCTGCAATATCAAGACAGTGTAAGCCTCACTGAGAAAATAGCCTATTTATATTCTATCCAACATGCACTCCAGGAAAACTGTGAATAGAACTTTTTCAGCATACTAATGACATTGTTAATGATACTAATGACACTGCCGCTAACAATTGTCATACTGTTGTAATAATTGTCACAATAATGTTACTGCTGCCTCTTCAAAGATTTCTCTTTTAAAGAAGGGAATGCAAAAATTCTCTGAATCTACTTGAAGATGCAATGCTTGTGCAATGATTACTACCACACAGGCAAAGTGGTATTCAAGAGGAACAGAGATCACTACAGGCTCCCACAGTAGCTATTATTCCAGTAAAGAAGTTTTCAGAGAAAAAGTGAACTGAAATATAAGTTGTTCAAGGCCTGCTTGTGAGCACTTATGTCACTGACATATTTTATGAAAAATCATTTTGCCAGGATTTTTTCTCCTGAGAAGCCTCAGAGGAAAACAAAAACAATAATTATCTGCTGCTGTGGAATGTAACAGGTGCATTTTTGATTGGTCTCATGGGGTTGATTTTTAATTAATGACCAATCACAGGTCCAGCTCTGTCAGGACTCTGAGCAGTCACAAAATTTTATTATCATTCCATTCTTTGCTAGCCTTCTGATGAAATCCTTTTCTCTCTATTCTTTAGTATAATTTTAGTACATAATTTTCTTTTAATATAATATATATCATAAAGTAATAAATCAGCTTTCTGAAACATGGAGTCAACATTCTTGTCTCTTCCCTTGTACTGGGAACCTTGTGAACCCCACCACACAGTTCCCAACAGATGTGTAATGCAAACATTTATGCCCTGGTAGCTTCCCACTCTCAGGAATGCAATCTCCTCCCTTTCCTAGACTTCTTCTCTGCTTCCCTTCATGGCACTGAAAATGCCAATGCTTAGCACAAGTTACAATGCTGTGCTCAGGTTATCACTGGTCATGATGATCAGTCACAGTGGTTATTTGCCACTCATCCACACAGTCCATTTTTACTTTCAAAGGCCTCTGAAGCTGTAAATAAACTATTGGGTCACATCCTTTCACCAGGCCATGTTATCCTAGTGAAAACACACGCAGTGTACTCGCTTATGCTTTAACATTCTGCCCAATCTTTTCACACAGATATTTCCTTACTCTTCCATCCACTTAAACATCCTTGAGCCTCAGGTTCTCACAGCCTTCAATTCCACTCAACAACAGTCTTGGAATTAACAGGGTTTTTTTAATTAAGCAAACAGAACAGGGAACAGAGGGTGACAGAAGGACTGGATGAAGAAACAGCCCCTGTTGTTCTCCAAATGTTCACAACAGGAACGACACAGAGCCTGGGGCAGACACAGCGATAAGCGATGCCTCACCTAAGATGGTGGTTGGCCACCCTCCCCTCTCCATGCCACGCCGGTCCTCCCCGATTCCAGAGAAGCTGCCGAAGGAGAAAGTGCTGCGAGTGGGGGAGACATCCAGGTGATCCTCGTGGAGCAGGAAGGGCACCCCCATGCGCCGCTGCCGCTTCTTGCCGGCGTGGTGGAACGGAATCGAGCCCTTGCGCTCGCGCTCCCTGTCCTCTTTGCGGCTCTTGAACTGCAGCAGGAGCACAGGAGCAGTTAAGAAGCTTTGAGGCATGGAAAACAACCACTTCAGGGGAAAAGATAACACAGATATATTTCCCCAAGTATAACTTTGCACTCTGAGCTTTTTATCTTGGCGATTTCCCAAGGCAGAGTCTAATTGTGTGCTGGGGTCCTGTGAGCATTGGAAGGATTTCAGTCTTTCCTGAGGCTGGGATGGATGCCCTTGGATAATTTTATGACATTCTTTGACCTTGAGCATGGAATGGATCGGTGAAAACCCAGAGGTAAGACAAGGTAAAAAAAGCAGAACTCACTGAATTAGCTGGAATTACAGCGAGCACTGGCACTAAAAATTCAGCACTGTCTGAGCAGCCTCCTCTCATGCAGTTCCATCAGGACAATTACTTGAATAAAGACTTCAGTATTATGCTCAGGATGTACATATAAAAACCAATATAATTACATGCAGAATCAACTCTAGTGAGAAGGGATGATGATCTCACATATGGCATGAATACATATTTCAAGCAGGCCTCATGAATACATAGTCCAAGCAGACCTTCAGCAGCTACTTAGGGAGACACTGAGGTGCTGAATCATAGGTAAATTAAAGTGCAGTTTTCTTTTACTCACCTTTTTGAAGATGTTCATGCCCAGGTCTGTGGAGAGATCTGGAACTGCTGGTCTACGCAAGTTGGTCAGTGAAACCTTGGAAAATGCCTCTGTGCTTAGTGACTTTTCCTCCTCATTACATTTTATTGTAAGATCCTGCAGCTCCCAAAAGAAGACAAGCACAAGGAGAAATAGAGGATAACCAGCTTTGAAAAAGGAGCTACTTCCTAGAACTATCATAGGAGCACTGTAGAGAAAAAGACCTCCAATTCATTACACAAAAAAGTTGACACATTTAAAGAAAAATAAATGAACAAAACTTAGAAACTTCCAGAATTATTTACTTCGTCTAACCTTTCAGTCACCAAAGGAAAAAAGTACAGCGCACTGCAGAAAACCTCAGGCATTGCTGTCAGCCTGGCCTGGTGAAATGGAAGTTTGATTGTGATCCCAGGCAAAACTCTAAGTAACTGATTATGTCCTTGAGATCTTGGTTTAAGTTCATGAACAGTCATAATGGTTACCCTTTGCAAAGTGCTTCATTTAAGATCTATGCCCTTAATAACATACACTTTTAAATACACATTTTGGAACTAAACTGCAAATAAGTAACATTGTCCTTCAAGAAACTTGATTTTCAGAAAAATTACTTACTCAAAGAAATCTAAGACTTCTAAATCAGTAAACATCCTTTGCTTGTAATAACAGGGCTCCTGTCCATCATTTTTCATACGAAACTTCCCCCTTTCCTATATCACCGAATGTCCCAAAACAGCAAAAACCATGAGGCTCCCTCACCCCAGCTTCAGCAGAGCTCACCCAACCCACCTCTGCATCAAACCTCACACGCCATACCTGCCTGCTGCAAAGAAGGAAACTGGCACAAACTCAGCTTCCAGCCATCTGCTCTCAATAAAGACCTAATGCCCATCCTCCATGAGATGTTTGTGCAGCTGACCTGACCAAACTCCCTCAGGGTAATTTGCTTCTCCCTAAATATCAGCTTTTTTCCAATTGAATGCTCTTTTTCTCTGCTGTCCCACCAGAAATATTCAGCTGAAAAAGCAGGTCATGTTAAAACACCTTTATGCTTTCAATGCAGAGATAGCCATATGTCAGGGATAGATGAAATGACCATGGTGACAGGTTTAGATTCTGCCTAGCCAGACTGGCAATTGCAGAGCCAGCTTCTGTAGCACACAAGTGTGCAGTTTTATGCCCAACAAGGTCCAGAAGAATCTGGTGAAGCCTTTGCAGCTGAAGTCTGACACCAGTAACAGTGTCTGCAGTACCAAATACTGGGGGGTCACACATTTTTCAGAGACTTTTCAGACTAATCAGAAACTACACTTGAATCCTCCCTCTTAATTTTATCAGGACAAGAATGTAGGAGACACACAGCAGCAAGTCTCCTCCTCACCACTGTTTGTAGTACAAAGGTATAAGGTATGCTTATCTACCACTTTGCATGCATGATTAAAGATTCAGAGGAGTCACATATAAAATCCAATACACAGAAAATCAGGATTCACCCCTAGTTACTCACAGCAGTGAGGCCAGCAAGTACTTCACACAGCTTTTTTCTTAGCCTTCATAGCTCTCTGGCCCCTTCTGGCTATAAAACATTGTGTGAAATTATTTTGGATTAAGTATCTTTGCCCATTGGTTACTAAATCAGTGTTTAGTAGGTGTTTTTTCTTTACTCAGTTTTTGCCTGCCACTTTATATCTTTCCTGCTGAAACACAGCATGTCAATGTTTTTGAGAAGTTATTGATCACCTTTGAGTAGAAATAATGACACTACATTAGGAATTTCAGGTCTAGACTGAAAAAAACAGTCTAAAACTAAAACTTTAGGCATAGCCCTGTGTCAGACAAGCTTGAGAAGCCGCAGCACACAACCACTTGTGTTAACAGAAAGGACAAATCCCACCCTTTGGGAGGTGGCATTCTCTGCTCTGAACTAGCAGAGAGCCTTTTTTGATGAGACTTATATAAGAACAGCAGTGAAGTTCCTACAGTTGGCTGGGATGAACCAGAATTCAGCTGCTTCTGTGTGCTTGCACAGGTTTCAGACCTCAAAGCTGTAAAGAAGGGGGGCATGAGTTGAAAGTTTTGCTGCCTGGGAGACCACTTCTCTTCCTCCATCACAGCTGTTATGCTTAACATACTGTAACCCTGGAACAGGATTCTATTTTAAAGAAGTATGGCAAAAATACACTGGACTGACACAGAGGTCACCAAAAGCACTCAGACTCAGCCTTGGAGACAAGCATGCCCTGGACAGAGCCCTCATGTTAGCAGCCACAATGCACCCAGTGGAATTGCCAAATGGATTTAACAGAACAATATTAAAGAAGAGCAATGGAGTCTTCTGCACTGAAATAGCCTAGAAAAGCAAGACCTAGCCATGCCTGTGAAAGGAAGGAAGTGTTTTACAGCATAAAGAGAAGAACCAAGGCAATACTTATGCAGCCAGTGCCCATGGAAGACAATCTCATTCATACTGCCTCTGCAAAACACTGACTGCACTCCCTGTTACACTGGGAGCTAAACTTGCAAATAGACAAAACAACCAGGTTGCAATGAGCCAGAGCAATCAGCAATTGTAGGAAAAAAAACTCAAGAATTCTGATATTTCCAACACAAAAAAAAGACATTTGATAGCAAAATGAACAGATCTTTTTTCGAGTGTGTAATAAAATCAGAGGGCAAAAGTGAAACATGCATGTGAAACAGTAAAACATCTCAACAGCAATGTATTTCAATTCTCCCTCCAGGAGATGATATTAAAGAGGGTTTTTTGTACACACAGAGCAATCTATAAAGTCTCCAAGCACAGGTAGATTAAGATTGAATAGTAATTCTTATTACCTGGCCTTAATGGAGCTATGTTAAGCTTTTACAGGGGTGAAACATATCATAGAAATTACACTGAAGTATAACATAATTTAAACAATACTGCTGCTGCTGAGCCCTTAGAACCCCAAGTAACCAGCAGCTCTCACAATAATGGTAAGAATGTCTATAAAGTCCTGAGATCTAAAACTAACAGCAGTAATATTTACATTGTTTATGCTTGTCTTCTAGATTTTGAGCATCTGGAGTCTACTGGAGAAAAGATATTTCACCTTCCTTCTAGTCAAAATCTGTCAGAGCTCCAAAAGTAGCAATTTTAGGAAAAACATCAAGAATTCTGATATTTCCAACTAAAAAAAAAAAAGACATCTGATAGTGAAGTGAAGTGAACAGGTCTTTTATTTGAGTTCATCATAAAATTGGATGGCAAAAGTAGAATCTCTGCTAAATTTTGTAAGGCAGTTCCATCAACTAAATAAATCGGCATTTGCTGCACATGACAGTAAAAGAGGGCAAAACCTAAAAGTAGCACAAATCCTCAAGGAGATTAACTAAAACTGCAACAACATTCCATTTTTATCTCTGGAACAGGTGAACAATACAAAATTAAAAAAAAAACATTAAGCTCAAACACAAAGATATTTAGTGCACCAAAGACAGGAGGACAAGGTCCATTGTGCAACAAACAGGGAGCAAGACTTGACACCTATTAGGACAGTTTCTCTACTAAGACTTTTTTTGCAAGTATAAAAGTTATGTAATAAGAATAACAGCAGAAGTACCAACATGGAGAGCGTTTATTCACTGCCATTGTTTGCCAAGCCTAATTCAATATTTTAACACAAGAGTTTGTCTGAAGTGTGCAGTCCTGTGCTAAACACAGATCCTTTCCTCTCACTTGAGGGAGTACACCAGAGCAACTCAGTGGGTCCTGTCCATTACACTGTAATGCAAAGGCATTAGTAACCCTTTCTCCTGACAACTGCATTAGCACATTCTCACATTAAAAGGACATTCTCACATTAAAAACTAATGTTATCCCAGTTCACCCTAGATTAATTATACCAAATCAACACTCCAACTTTCAGCAGTCACCAGCTGTGACCCTCTGCATCAGATTCTGCCTTTGAAGCACTCAATGCTCTCAGGGTCTCTTTCTGAATCAATGCAGCTATCTGACTGTAAGACTGATCTGGAAGTGAACCCATACCAAAGCTGTGTCCATCACTACCTGTCCAGCAACCACTCCACATCATCACCACGACAGCAATTATTTTCTTACCGCCCGCAACCGCTCACCTGGGTTTTGTGGGTGTTCACCAGAGAGGGTGCAGCAGCCACCATGGAGCTGCTGCGAGGCCGTGGCAGAGGGGTAACCTCAGGCTCAGGGGGCTTCTCAGGCTTCTCCTGCAGCATGTGCCTCAGCCTCTGCAGGTAGTACATGAGCGACCACTGCGTGCCCTCCTCGGACCAGTGCGGCTGCAGCAGGCAGCGCAGCACAGCCACATCGAAGTAGGTGGCGTAGCGAGACTTCTGGCATGGTGGAATCACCAAGGACACCCTGTTTCGAGAAACAGAGTAGAAATGTCAGCCCTCAGATTCCTTAGGCCTTCTTAGATACCCAGCTCTCTGCATAAAGTCCTTTGGGATTAAGGTGTCTAACGGAGGAAAGCATTATTGAAGGCACCTAACTGGATATTTGGCTTTCAGATGTCCAGAGGACTCCAGTACATGCTCTTAGGTGTTTTCTGGGATAGGGATGCTTTCTTAAACTGTGATCTAAATATAAGCAGTACCTGTGCTGAGTAATTTGTTCAGCAGGAAGCACACAACCCTTAAGCATCTGCAGCTCTGATACTAGCAATGCATATTTAGGAATGGTTTAGATTTGAACATATCAGGCCTTACTTAAGAAAAAGTAGGCAAGGCAGCAAAGTTAGTTAACCTTTTAAGCTAATTAAATTGACTCCTATATAAATAAAAGCTACTATTATGAGCATTCTTTGCCAAGGTGTTCTAGAGAAAAGCACCTTTTAAAACACTCATTATAATTTTATTGCCCTATCAGTTTCCCAGTGGATTTTAATATGGGAGTTCCTAAGTATTGTAGAAATTAGTGCACACAAAAGCAAGGTATCTGTAGTGAGCTTTAAAAACGAGAATCTGGAAAGTTCAGATTTCAAAGGCAGGAATATGTCATCCGTAGCCAATGTTTTTGCAATCAAGTGCCCCAAACTTTTTATTCCTAATCTTTCATACAACTTTTCTCCCAGCAGAGTACAACTGGCCTGATCTACCCTTTGGACACTCACTAGCTGCCAGGAGACAATCTGTCAGAAAGAAGCAAGTGAAAGGAAGCCACAGGAATGAAAATCACATGGTAAGAGAAGGTGTGAAATCCTGGGGGTGGTGCAGGAACTCCGGATTTTTTTTTCCTTTTTTTGGTCTGCTGAACACACATTTTGAGAGTTTCCACTCTATATTAGAAGGTCACCTCTGTGACCTACTTATTTCTGGGATGTTGGGATTCTATAAAAATTAAGAGTGTTTTCATGCACTATATTCTCAGGCATTTGAGAATCATCAAAAGAACATCAAGCTGCTGTTTTGTTTTTTGTGAAAAGCCGTTTTTATTATCAACTCCGCAAATGGTGTGGACAGCTCATCTCCATCTTCCCCACATCCTGAGCAGATGGGTCCAAGGCCACAGTCCAGGAAAGCCCTAGGGAACAGCAGCAACACTGAGCCCTGGGAGCTCTGAGTGCTCAAGTGCTTGGCTGGATCTCTGCCCTGTGCCCCAAGGCAGGCATGGAGCTGGCAAAGGAGAAAGAAGTGAGCATGGAGGACTGACACCAACTGGAATCACATGAACCCTGCTCCATCTTACATCCCTGGGAACAGGGAGCAGGTGTCAAGGCTGGGCTTGGATCAACACATGGATGCAGAGCTCAAACTTGCAGAAGAGGGTTTGCTGCCAGCCCCACAAGCCAATGCTGGAGGCACTTGCAAACTGCAGCCCAGCCTGTGTCAGCATATGCCACACTACACAAAATACACACACTCAGAGTTTCTCCCCTAGTGCTGTATTCCAGGTAAGAAGGCTGCAAGTTTGACAACTTTCAAATGAGCTGTCACAAAAACCTGGGAAACTGATTTAGGAAAGAAAACAATGTGAAATGGGAATATGCTGTAACATTTTCTCCATAAACCTGATGTGAAGGGTGGTTTTGTCAAAGTTTAGGCTGGGCCACATAGATCGAGCCTGCAAAAAGCCAGAAGTACACTCAAAGTACCCCAGCAAAGGAAATAAATCCTGTCATCCCAGTAGCAATTGCCAAAGGCCTCTGCAGGACCCTGAGCAGGGTATGGGGCTAAATAAACAGCTTTTCATGCTCCCCTATTCACAGGCTGGAGCAAGGCATGTTCTCATTAGGAAATATTTGTAATTAAAGTCCTTCCTGCAAAGTCTACTTCCCAGGCAGCCTGTTCAAGGTAGCAGCTGGATAAAGAGCTGTGGTTTATTTGCTTCAGGATTAAATTGAATCATCTCTATATGAAGAATTATACTGAGTGAAGGAGCAACACTCAGTAGGGTCAGAACAAGCCATTTGTTTAAACAGTTTCTGAAGAGCCAGAAATCAAATGCTGTAGTTCATTTAGAGGAAAATCTAGTGCTTGCATAATCAGTTGATGGTCGTCTGTGACTGCAGAGAAAGTGGAAACCCAGCCTTCCTTCAACCCCAGGCCAAGGACAAAGGAATACTTTGGCTGTTGGTAAGCAGAGTAAACAACATTTGTTCCACAGTTATCTGTTGCTTGGCAACCAAAGCTCCCTGTACAGTTTTAACTCATCAATGAGTTCTGCAAATGAGGAGACATAATGATGCTCTCTTCAAAGCCTGTCTGGAGCTTCATCCCCATGGCAACTACCAGACCCTGCTTGATAAATTGATCACCTGATTCTGTCTTGTTAAAAGGTTGCTTATTTTTTACAGCTGTGCACTCTCTGAGCAGTAGTGTTCACACACAGAAAGGCAGCTCTGTCCCCACCTTCAGTTTTACTGGCTCACATTAATACAAGTTAAATACAGATCCAGAACTGACAACAGGCTTGACTAAAAATCCCAAGGGATTTTGTTTTATCTCATTCCTGATGGGATGAGAGCCTTAAGGAATCACTTTTTCCTTTGCATCAGTGAAAAAATGCCCTGAGCTCCCATTTGAGAGATCAGAGCTGTTCCTAGCTGATATTCAGAAAAATCGCTCCATCCTCTATTTCTGTCACTGTAATGAAGCCATTTCCTAAAACTGCAGTGTTTTGGACATGACATTTCTCAAAACAGATAAGCAACAGGACCAGAGCTTTCAGGTGTTCAAGTGACACCCCTAAATCCATAAATACTTAAAATTACAGCACTCCCTCTGCAAAATCTCTGAAAATACTCATCTTGATTTACTTTATGGCCCTACTGAATGTCCAGCACTACTGAAAATCTACTTCTACCATTCTGTGCCCAAATCTAGATAAATTTATTAGTGCCAAGCTGGAAACCAGAGTCTGAGCACTGCAGGACAAGCTGGAAACACATTCTCATGGCAGTGCTTCTTTGTTAGTCTGTTCCTTTGGGTCAGTAAAGCCAGCCATGCAGCACGATGCAAAGGAGGCATAATGAAGGCAATGGAGAGAGGCTTGGAGAAATTCTTTGCTGGGGGAAAGAAAATCTGGTCAGACGGAAGCCAGATAATACACCAGCTGCCTGAAGGTGAAACTTGCCTGGAAGAGGTGAACATGAAACCAAAGAAACTGTCCCAATTGGCCAGCTAGAGATTCCTCTGAAGAGAGCAGCACTGAGCAACAAGTGCTGCCTTCTTTTTCATCACCCAGAGCTGAGATTTGTTGACTTAAGAATTTGATACCAACACCCAGCACCCTCAGCATGTCCAGACAAAAGTGCATGCAAGATGGACTTGTTTGATCTCCACTCCTGAATTACATGAGCCCAAGTTTCTCCTGAAGGTCTTTGTACCTGGGATGTGCAGAACTTCTCTCCTGGGAGGTTTGGGAGGACACACTTCCCTCCAAGGAGTTTCCAGGATGACATGCTGAACCAGAAGCCTTTGGAGGTACAGGATCTGGCTGTGGTGTCTCACAGACCACCTGCAGTCCCTTCAAAAAAGAAAATAAGTACATTAATATATTATAGATATATAAATGTGTTTATGTCTCCCAGGTTAGTTTTATAAATGCAATTTGGGCTTAGACATGAAAGTTACTTACACCGTAAAACCACGGAAAAACTGACCAGCCTGGGGCTTCTCAATACAAGGCATTGTACAAGTGAAGGGTACAACGTACATTGCACAGCTCTCTTGGCCAGGAGAATGATGTGGAATGGAAGGGACCTTACAATCAGGCTCCAACCCTCCTGCCATACACAAGATCATGCTTCCATCCTATCAGACAGGATAAGGCCAAGGAGATCCAGATAGATATACCCCACACCCTTTGGTTCCACCGCAAACAAGGCTGGGAGCCTTAGCTGTGAATAACTGTAATTTCTGGAGATTAAACACTTTAGAGTGGTAACTGAAAGTTCTCTTTCAATATTTATTCCCCTCTCCTTCAGCACCTTACTCAAGCTTGTCAAACCTTAGCACAGAACTTACCTCAGTACGTCCACTGTCCAGATTAGGGGATTCACAAGTCACATTCTGATTATTGGTGGGAGAACTTCTCTTGGCTGAGGAAAGAAGTCAAAGCAGGACATTTCAGGAAATGCCTCCTGCACTATAATGTACCTATTATAAAGTATTATAATAAAAGCATAAACCAGAAAACAAAACCAGCCATCTATCTGCTGCCAACTTCCTAGGCACTAATCACAGCCATAAAAAGAAAATAAAACTAACTGGGTTAGTTTTTTCAATTCTTTATATTGTGTTGCCAACAACATTGTCTACTGATAAATTTCTATTTCTTTCAAATTAAATTTGAATATAAATTTTGTCCTAAATCCATTCACCATCAAGTGTGTTTTCCTGTGCAGAGTAGTGTCTTTTATTTTGGAGCTTTTGATCCTATTTGCACATATATTCAGGTCCTTTTCTAGGTTACATCACTCAGAGTATATTGTGATTTCCAATTTGCCAAATGCCTTCAGCACAGGAAATAAATGAATGTCACACAAAGTTTGATCTATAATGCTGTAGCAGACCAAGGGTATCACACAGACTGGTATTACAAGTCTTGAAATCCTGTTGAAAGCAGTGCAGATATGACTGTTAATGAGACTGACTGCTAAAAAACTACTGCAAAGCTTCTTTATTAGTTTTTTTATTTGCTGTTTGAAAGAAAATTTAAGTAAATTTTACTTTCTTTTTTCCCACTTTGAGAAAATGCTAGGATAGCACCATCTTCCTCCACATAAAAGACCTCATTCCAATTAGTATTTCTGTCCTGCTGAAAAAACTTGGAAAATATCATAGAGAATTTTCTTTCCAGACTTTACTTCTGAAACTATTTTTAGGGATTTTCTGACCACACATAGACCTATAGAAAAAAATCCAATAGTCAAAGAAAACTTAGGACTGATTTCCTCTGTTGGTTCCAGGGCTGAAATACTATATTTTAATTCCACAAGTTGAAGTGGAGGGACAAAGAGCAAGGTGTAAAAGACTGTTTTAAATCATATGGAAGACCTGAACCTTTTTAATTCTGGACTTTCCCAGTAGGTCTACAAAGTCTTCAGAACAAAATATGACATCCAAAATGATCTATTATCAGAAAAATCTGATAATAGTTTAGTGAATTACATTTTCACTATTGTGAGAATTACAGTTCCATGCTTTTGAGAACTGGAAGAAATAGTACAGCAGTATACCCAGCTTACTAGCAATTCCACCACCTCACAGCAATTATAAAGAGCTATTGTATAACAGTAAAAATGAGTAAAAATGAGGGGGTTTTTAGGACTAAGCCAGACAAAGAGACTTGGAAGCACAAGCCTTGGAAGCCTAAGCACCCAATTCCAATCTCACTATGGCTGAAGCACAAAGGAAAAGCAACCCCTTCCAGTATCCAAAAGTGAATTCACAACCTAGGCCTTCTTTGGACTCTCTGGAAAACACCTTTTCTAACTTCATAACATGCTGTAAATCAAATTTTAGATAGCAGAACCACCTGTGTGCTCTTCACTGTTTATTTTTGTCTAGTGCCAGTTTGGGAAAGATTTCCTCACTCACATCAGGCTGCTGTGAGAGACTGTCTTCACTCTTGTTAGCAATTAAGGAAGATAAGTTTAACAGAAATTATATGAGGTTGACAGAAATTATAACTACTGAAAAGTTACAAATTTGCTATTTGTGACAGTTCTCCCATCTCCTATTTAATTATTATGTAAATGTCAATCGACCCTGAGGGGAAACCACCTTAAACCACTCTCAGGTTTGACTAGCTCCTGCAGGATCAACATATTCCTTCATGTACAGAATGCAAGGGCAGCATGAGGCAAAGGCAAAGCTTTGCCAGATCAAGAGCTCCACCAGCACAGCAAAGCCACAGACCTGTAACGATGTTCCTGATGGGTTTCACAAGAGCATTGAAGGCAGAAACTTCAGGCTGCCTGTGCTCCCACATTGGCTGCCAAATGACAAGGCCACTAGCCAGCCGGAACGTCAGGTCAGACTCCTAAAGAGAAAAACAGAACGTTGTTTCCACTCTGCAAAGCCTGTCATGTTCTACAAGAAATAAGGGATACCATGTGCAGCTGTCCAGTCAGTACATGCTGACTCAAGGGCTACTGACAGCATTCAGCAGGCTCTACACATGTCAATTACAGCTAGTAAAAAAATCACAGGGAAGTTGCAGTCCAAAAACACACAAAGGCTTTTTTCAAGTGAAATTCTTATCCTAGTCAATGAACCCTGTTTTTCTCTGGACATTAAGCTGTAATAGAAAAGGCCCTTCTTATTACAAAATATCCCTTTTAATTATATATAATCACTTTATTTAGTATTCAAGCTCAGCTTTAGGATTTACACTCTAAGACTTGAACTTCCCCAAAAGAGTATTAAATATTTAAGCATTACTTAGAAATTAAGGAAACATGTAACAGATTACTGTGAAGTAGTGGTACACATTACTGGTAACACATTGTTACCATAACACTGTTAGTACTTGAACTGTCAATACATAGAGACACTGGTACTACTTCCACCTGTGCTAGCCCTGTTTTACATAGGCAAGCAGCTGAAATCATATAAATTAGTACACAAGTAAATCTTAGCAGGATCAAGGGGCAGCTATGCACTTTCCTGACCTGATGTCAGATGTACATTGGGAGACACAGATGTCAGTACAGCCCCAGCTACCCCCATGTGGCAAACAAACATGGTTACAGCAGTTTTGGTGGTGTAATTTCAGGTGCACAGCACTCTGCTATTGAGACAACCCCAAATGTCTTGGCATTTGGAAAGGATGATGCAGAAAGAGCTACAGGAATGGCAGGAACCCATTGCTTGTAGCTCCCCAGCCCTTCTATTCCCCACCCTCTGTTAGTGCTCTCTCATCATAATCAACTCACAAGCTCAGTTTTAATTACTGTTTCTACTAATAGCAGCTGGCAAAGCTTTCAGAGCTGCCAGCAGTGACACTGCATTTTCACTTGGCACTGCCAGCTTGTGGTGACGTGCCAACACTTCTACCTACAGCCATGCACTTAAAGAACTACATGCAGCTCCCAAAGCTTGATTTAAAACCTTTTGCTGAAGGCAAAAACCCATCCAGAAGTTAGAAACTGAACAGTTTAGGTCTGTCCATGGGAACATGTGTTATTTCCTTGAGCCCATGCATTACTCTGGCTATCAGGTAGTGAGTGCTCTTCCCCTGAGACTCAGAAGACACCAAGAGGACACTGCTCACTTAGTGAACCACTTACATGCCTCATTTAACTCCTTTCCTGCACTTCATTTTGGTGACAGAAATGTGCATGCTTTAATTGGCTTTTCAATGTTCATCACCCCAGTGTTCCAAAGATCTCAGAGATTTTCAAGGTAAATTTGAGCTACTGTTATTAACCCCACCTTGAAAACAACATGCCAGAAAGATTAATATTAAAGATTGGAAGTCCAATCTTTAATAGCCAAGGTCTAGCCCCAGTTTCATTCCATTTATTCAAACAGCAGCCTGCATTTTTGTGTGTAGTGCAGGGAAGAATTCAGTATTTCTTCCTGTCCCAGTAGCCTACAGACAACTACTAAACAAGTATGAACAATCTGAGCTAAATAAATAAAACACTACTGCACAGGAACTCAGTAGCAGAAGTAGAGAAAGAATCTAGTTGTCCAGACTTGCTTTTACCTGCCTTAATCAAAAGATTATCCTTTATCTCCTGTTCCTTCCTACTGTTGCAGCATAGAAGGCAGGATTAGAACAGATAGCCCCATCACTTCATGACTTTATAGTCATTTTTTCAAGGACCTACTTTTTTTCAAGGCCTAGCTGGAAACATAAAGGCTAAATGGCAGCCTCCCAGAGCATGAAGAAAATGTCTTTTCATCACATCACTCTGCAAAGCTGATAAATTAAAACTAACAGAGGAACCCTAGCAGACAGGAGGCCTGCAGCCTGCTTCACACTTCAGAACAAAGGAATGCTCCATTGCCTTTGCCACTGCCATGCTTGCAACACTGTCCTGCTAATTAGCATCATGATGATTAGTAATGACAACAACAAACCCCAGTGGCAGCCCCACTGTGGAATCCCTGAAATTCCAGCAAGGCTTTTCTGAGCAATGGTTGAGAATCACTGGAGCAAGTTAAAGCTCATAATCCTTTCTGCAGTTTTCAGGATCCCAGAGACTTCACAGGGGCCACAGATCTTGGCCATTCCCAAAGGCTAAGAATGGCTTGCTCTGTATATTTTTGTCTTTGTGCCTGCCTGATGCTGTGGTCATTGTTCATGGCACTGGAAAAATTTCTTCCCAATGGCAGCTTGGTAAAATATTTCCAGCAGTACCCCAGTGTGCACTGTGAGCTGAATTAAATAACCACACAGGCAGAATCATTCCTTTCCTGCCCAGAGCTGTCTCCACACAAGAACCCCATCACTGTGCCACTTACTCTGATCCTGTGGACGAGGGGAGCAAAGAGGAACACAAACAGCTCCACTGTGGCCATGGAATTCTGGAAGAACTTCCTCCTGGTGTTCTCCTCCTCATCGGTCACGGCGCTGGGCCGGGGATGTCCTGGTGATCCTTGGTTTTCAGCCTGGTGGATAAAGGCACTGCTGCTCCCTCCCCAGCTGGAGCCTCTGTCTCCTCCACATCTGTCATTGCTGCAGTCCTGAGGAGCCTCCAGCAGCATCCAGTGAAGAGTGTGAAGCAGCTTGGTTTCAGCTACTCCAAGCTTATCCTGATGTCCTGTATGGAAAAATTCATCACATTGTCTCACAGGATTTCCATCAATGATACTGCCCAGAGTTGCACTGGACATCCAACTCCCAGATAACCATTGAAAATTAAAATTCTACCATGAAAAGCACCAGCATTCTGTCTCATTGTATTTGAGACCTCCTAAATCAGAAGCCCTCATTTATTTCCCAGCATTTGGAGTTGCTGCAGGGCATGAACAGCAGCATGGACACAGAGTGGTCCCAAAAGAAACTAACTCAACAGCCTTGTCTGACTTTATTGAATAAGACAAAATGCCAGTGAGCACTGCAAGGTGCTCAAGCTTGTTCATGTTCCCTACTGGCATGTCTCAGGAAGCAAATTCCTGCTGAAATCATTATAAAAGTAAGTAAAGTAAGTTGGATTTGGATCTGCCTCTCTATTGACTAATTGACTATCTGCTGAGAGTCACATGCATTGGTCTAAATAAAAGGAAAAATAGGAAGAAAAACCCCCAAAAACTGATGATATTGCAACTGACCACTGCAGCATGCCTTGAAAGAAATAAATATTCCTCCAAGGAATCCATGCCTGCTGGGTGCTAAAATAAGTTCTATTATTGCTGGGAAATAACTAGCAAAATATTATTGAACTACTCTGACACTCTAGCTCATCAGACCACTAACTTCACTGGGGAAGATTTCACAGGTTACCCTCCCATAAAAGAGAAAGACAATCATCAAGAAAGGCAATCCCCAGAGGAAACTAATTAGGATTCTAGGGATTGGGAATGTGTTGGCACCCTGAGCAGCAATCTGTCATTTTTAGCTGACAGCTTCAATAATGAAAACAAGCTCACATGAGCACTGACCTAGCTTATTCCTGTTGGAGAGCAGCGTTGCAGTGCAGTGCAGCACATGAGGGAGAGCAGCTTGGACAAGCTCCCAGCGAGAAATGCTCTGGATGGCTTCAGAGAGAGCTGGAGAAAGGCCATGCAGCTTGTTTTCCACTAAAACTCTTTCAAATGACTAAAAGAACAAAGGAAAAAAATGACATTATGTCTATTTCTTCACATTCCTTCTAGTGCATGAACATCCTCTTTTAAAAATCTCTAATTGTATAACTGAAGCAAATTTTATAAAATTTGTCCTGAAAAATACATACTGTAACTAAAGCTCACCAGACATATGGACATACCTGACTAAGAAATTAATGGACCACACAATATATTTTATGTAATATAAGAGAATTGAAGTATCATCTGTATATTAGTCAGTGCTGACATGAAGCCAGACTTGCAGCTCTGCTGGGTAAAGCCATTAATCCTGTTAGAAGTCACAGGAGCTAGGAAAGCCTGTATTTGTGGAGCTCAGTGCTGCATATTCTTTCACACATATGCTCTTTGAGTTCACTGTAACATAAAGGGCAAACCACTAAAGGTATAAGGGCCTTAGGAAATGTTTTCACACCCTGTCACAAAAAATAATCCGTGTACAAAATTTTTTTTGTTGAGCTATGACGTAATGGTTTTGTGAACACTTACAGAGCTGATGGCTGCAGCAAGTTCATTATTTCCACCTCAATCAACACAAAATAAGGCTATCTACCACTGAAATCCCTAAGGAAGCTCCTTATTGTTAGCTGCTCCAACTGTTTCAATAAATTGTTGCTGTGATCAGATACAAAGATGCCATTATAGGTCACAAGTGCAGTCATATTCCTTCACTGAAGTACCTACAGCAAAGATAATGATAATGCACATTCTTTACATAAATCAGCTTAACCTCATGGTTACCTATTGGCTGTTTCACCAATTTTACCAAGCTCTGGGCAAACTGTTGCCCAAAAGATGCTTCAAAAGCCCCTCACTCCAGATTTACAAAGCTTATCCTGCAACACTAGTCATACCATTTTTTTCTCTGTAAAATTGAGGGGGTGGTTATAAGAATAGACTCAGTTACAAAGAAGAGCAAAACAGGTATGTCAAGACATGCTCACCTGAATGATCAGCCACTCCCAAGCATGGCATGCTAACCTGTGCTGACAGGCACCCTCCTGTCTGTGCCAGCAGCTGGGCACATTTGTTCTCTCAGTTTTTGGGGCCCTGTTTGCTGGTGTGCACAGGCATGAGCTCCTCCGCCAAGAGCTGGGTGTCCTGGTGCAAGCACAGTGCCACACCATTGTAGTTTTACAGCACCCAGTCCTGCTCAGAGGCACAGAAACACACATCTATCCTTTAGAGACACCAAACAAACACCAGGGTTGGTATTTGGTACCTTATTGGTACACTGGTATTGTGTTTTCTGACTGCCCACCTACTTGAAACACCAGGATGCAGTCAGAAAATGTAATACACTTCCCTTGTGGACCAAAAATGGCTGAAATTAGAGGGCATTGCTGTAATACATGGAAAAAACACTGGCTTCCTGAGGATTAGTCAAAAATAATGTGCCATGGGTCATGTTATCAGCCACATGTGTTTCTCAGCACCAGGAATGGATAACCTGTCTACCAGAGAAGGGATGCCTCAGCTCACCCTTACAATGATCTGCTGGAGGCCACAAGCATGTGAAAGGAAAAGCCTCCTGCCATTCAATCCTATCAGCTCAGGAATGGGGGCAAAATGAAGGGATACTGATGCTCTGAGAGCCCAGACAGGACAGGGAGAAAGGTTCCCATTGTAAGGCCTGATTCTGTCCCAGTCAGGATTCACAGAGGACACAGTGCACGATCATAAAGACAACAGAGCTTTAGAGTAACTATCCCAGTAAATGGATTATTACATAACAAAAGAAAGGAGCAAAGCATCAAAATATCCCCAGAAGAAGAACAAGAGGTGCATTGTTACAAATACCAGAAAAACTGAAAGAGACAGTGAAAAATATGAGGTTTTACTTATTTTTATCAAAAGAGGACAGGGACCACTCCTTAGTGGTCCATCCAAACACTCCTATTTCCACTCATTCATTAGTTCTGGGGCTCACTGAATCCTTCATTCAACCAAGCCAAGCCCCTACAGAAGGGAAAAGGAAGGTCAGTGCAGAGGTAAGCAGTGCCCACCCATGTTAGTGAGCTGGACCAGCTCCCTGAAAGGCCTGCCAAGCACCAGTGCTGCCCTTACTGCATTCAATGATCTCACCTCCAGCACAGAAGCCAAACCATAAGCTCACACTTTACTAGAGTTGACAAAGCTGTTCAGTTTGCAGGGCAAGGGGAGGGGAAAAAGAAATCACTGGGAACACCAAGCCTGTTCTGAAGTGTGACAGAAACACCTTGTTGCTCCCTGGCTTTCCATTCAAGGACTCATTCCTGGGTACCTCAATGGCATTAGGTACAAAGTCACAAAGGCAATTGCCTTCTGCAAGATCTGCCCCACTATCTGCATACTTCAGAAACTCAAGAGACAGCTAAGGAGTTGGCAATTGTATCTTGAAATTATTCTTGTATTTATCACAACATTTTGGGCTGCTGAGCCCTTGGGAAGACTTCCCTATGTGGTTAACCAGAAGATTCTTCTGTTCTTTCCAGTCCTGAGCAGAAAGTGACATATTTCTGTACTACAATGAAAGATTAGCTTCTGGAATAGCTTATCTGATCAGAAGCTTCTGAGACAGAAGTACCATATGTTGCCAGAAAAATGCAAGCACAAAAGCTGCTGTAAGGAAACCATTGAATGCCCAACAGGAACATGCAGTTCTTTGGACAAGCCTTCCTGAGGAATTTGCCTGGAGTTCTCTCCAGACACTCAAGATGCAAGGTCCTGTGTTGCTCCTGAGCCTCCTTTTCAGTGTGTTTTGGCTCTTGTCTTTCAGGACCTGCTGTAGGGGCAGAAGACCTAATTTTCACCCTGCATGAACTAAGCAACTGCTGCTCCAGCTGAGAGGAGGTCCATGCTCAAACAAGAAGGCTGAATGACACTGTCTGAAAAAGCTCCCTGTGAGTGAGTCAGAAGACAGACACTGTCATGCTCTGGGTATGTCTAGAGCCACAGCCTCAGGGCTCAGGGCTGCAGCTTGGCCAAGAAAACAGCTACCTACTTACAGCAGGCTTGTTCAAGCCTGCAACACCCCCCACACCAAAGGCAGATAAATAACATCTGCCAAGGGGATAGTGAGGGAAGTTGGTGCCTTGGCTGGACAAACAGGCCCTTTCAGCAGGGCTGTGTGTGTGCTCAGCTCCCTCAGGACCACTTACACAAGCATTTTTCCTTTTAGCCTCGTGCTGACAGCTGTTTTCACAGGGAATGGTGGCCAGCCTTGTCTGGCTGCCTTCCCACAGCTGCTGCTCTCCTTTTACCCTCATGTCCACCAAGAACCAAAGGTGCTGCCAAATACCTTGTGACCAGGATCAGCCTGTGGGTCACTGCTCTGTCCTGTGCCTCTTGTCTAGGCATCTCCAGGCTATCTGTTCCTGTCACAGCACATGCCACAGCTGAGACACCCACGATACACAGAAAATCACCACACAATTCCAGAAAGCTTCAACCCACACACAGTAACACCAGAGCACCTCAGCAGGCTGCAAGCATCTGCCCTTCTTGTCCTTCAGCCCAGCCTTTTATCCCCTCCTGTTGATGCCCTGCACCTGTGTGCCCTCTGCTCCCTTTGGGGGTTGGTCAGTGCCCCTGGGCACTCCATGGCTCGTTCCCTTCAATAGCATTCACCTGTCCTGCACAGCTGAGCCCACTGGGGATGAGGCTGGGCCAGCCCCACTCCCAATCACCACAAACTGAGCAAGGAAGAGTTCCTGGAAAGATCCAGGAACCTGGGAGTTCATAGCACAAGGGATTGTAAGGCTCCATTGTTTAATAAACAAAGCAATAGTATAAACATTCACAAGCAGTGAAACACAGATGCCAAACACTTTACTCACAGAAATTCAGTTTTCTGTGACCATATCCATTGGCTGGATCAAAAAATAAAGGTGGCCTCTTTCTGAACTTTGTTCCATTGCTATACTCGAATTATCCATAAAATGAAAACACGTAATTACATTTTCATAAAGAAGGGAAAAAACCCAAAACAAAAAAACCAAACCAAACAGAAAAACAAGGAAACTTTGATCCTCCAGAAAACATTTGAGTTCCTCCATGGCCAATGCAAACCAGAGCAGAATTCAAGCCTCAGCCTATAGACATGCCTACAGCAATGCTGACTAGAGAACTACCAAAGGACAGATCCTGTAACAGGTGCACAGGAATTTCAGGCACACCAGACAATACAGGGGTGTTGGAGTGTCAGCAGGAGGTTTCAGAAGAGAAGTCAAGTACCTGTCAAGTTCCAGAACCCTGTCTCACCCATGCCTGCAGCACTCTGCTGCCACACTGGATAATGCAGAACGTGTTGGTGTGGGCACATCAGCAGGAAGAGGAAATGGATGAAGAAGAAGGCAGCAAAAGTCAATTCAGCCTGTAATCCACAAATTCCTCAAAACTAAGTTCCACCTTTGAAAAATTTCTACCATAATTTAATGATTACATGAAAAACTGGAGAACAATCCAGTTCTTCATCCAAGAGATGGAAATTTATTGGATCTTTATGAAATGCCTGTTTTCAGAGCTCCCTTTCTCTTGGCTGAAGCATGTGATTAATGTTGTCTCACAAATCAGGGGGTTTTTTGGGTGAAGTTTGTTTGTTTTTTTTTTTTTACACTCAGTAAATTCCAGTATGCACTCCCAGAAGATATATGCTTTGGAATTATCCTCAGGGACCTGATGCCAACAGCACAGCAGGAAGCAAAGGGAGTAACAGAGGCAGAGAGGCACATCACAGGGAGCTCTGCCCCTCTACCCAATAATAAATTCTTCTGTGGGAATGAGCCCACAGAAGAAGCCACAGCCCCAGGTTAGAGGTGTTCCATTCCTGGTAAAGGACATAAAACAACAAGCTCCATTTTCCAGATATTGTCAGTGGGCATTAATCAGTCATCACTGCTGCATATGTTAGAATTGAGCATTTTACTCACCAACACACTAAGCCAGCACTCCTCTATCTCTATCTGGTATCTAGCAAAAACTCTGAAAAATTTATGGATTTCTTAGAAGAAAATGACTCAGCAACAGATAAAGCTTCTCCAGCATAATGTCTTGTGAGAAGGAAGTCAGAATTGCTGCAGAGAGACCTAAGAACTTTAAACTATTAAGATACATGTCCAGACAAAATTTTTCCACTCTGTCAAGTTTGGCTGCAACTGACTAATGTACTTTAAGTAATCCAAAGACCAGCAACCATTCAAGGAATTCTGAAGTTCTCTAGATAGCCATCTTATTTGAACTTGCTTCATGTCTTCCTTTTCCCTCCTTTTTGGCAGTAACTTGAGGCTTTATTTGAAGTACATTTAGAAATAAGAGTTGTTTGTATCTGCATAATAGCCTCTCCTTAGTAATTCTGATAAGATATGCTCCCTCTAATTTCCAGTAGAAGTGTTTCCCATGTTGCACAATAGTAAAAATATTGTCCAAAGCCTGTTAATATTGTTTAGATTTTCCATATTATAAGCTTGAAGCACCCTTGGCAATCACAAATTGAAATTACATCAGTCTCATGCAAAAAGCACATCCACAGAGGATGAACTGGAAGGTTAGACCCAGACTGTCACGGCTCAGTTTGTCTATGTCATTATTTATTTCATTACTACAGCTTTACTAATGAAACATTTATTACTAATATCCAAATAAATTATTTTTGTTTTGTCTTAAGATGGGCATGATATGCAGATTCTCTGTATGGGAACAATTTCAAATCCTTCATGTGATAGAAGTACAAAATGAAGCTGAATGGACTAAGCCCAGTTCTGGTGCAAGCTGAGCACCTTGCTGATCAGCACTGTGGTCAGATTGATCTGCATGAAAAGTTAGTGACTAACAAGCATTGAAAAACACATGTACATACCACACAGGAAGCTTCATATTGTTTCCCCAGTTTAGGTCTTAAAAATGCACTGAAAGAAAGGAGAAGCAGCATTAGAGACCCAGTACATCAACATGTATTTTTCTTAGTTATTTTTAGGATTCTTTTCATGTCAGAATGTTGTCAAAAGGCTGACAAACTAATTGTAAAGGAAGACATAAGCCAAAACTATGTTCAGATACCTGTTGATGATATCTGAAAAACGCTGTTATGTTTTCCAGAAGAAGTGCCCACCCTCATATGCCAAGAGGCATTTAATTCAGCCCACACATTCCCAGGGATAAGATCTTCCAGCAGACAATTTTCAGCCATTTTACTTCAGTGAAATATTTTTAACATATCCTGTATAAAATTAGTTATATATTACTGAACTTGGCCTTGCCTCTATTTTATGCCAGAGATCAACTTGCCAGCTCCGTATGAAATATTTTTTCTGCACAGCTGCTGATGTGGAAGGCTCATGGTGAAGTGCAGGCCTGCGTGCTGTAGGTAGAGAACATTCACCCTCTACTATTCTCCTCCACAATGAGATCAGAGTAAATATAAAAAAAATAATCAGGCCACCTTACTGCAGTTTTTATTTTTTTTAAATTTTATTTTGAAGGACACCAGCTGCAGCATAAGGGGATTTTGTGACTGAGGCCTTAAATTAGAGCCACAACCTTCAAATCTTCCAACCTCCCCCACAATGTTTTCAATCTAGAATCCTGCTAGGACAGGAGGCTGACAGGACTCAGAAGGAACATAAAGCACTAAATGTACATTGAGCTAGCCCCTCACACATCTCCAAGTCCCTCACTCTGCAGCCCTGGGAAATGAGGGGAGACTAGGACATGTCTGTTTGCATGCTGGCCTCTCTCAGCACAGATTGCACTTCCAGGACAGCTGCAAATACAGAGAGAAGCACAGCTGCAGGTCTGGTGCAGCACTGCTGGATGCTGCCTCTGCTACAAGGGCTCCTCCATGAGTTCTCTTAAAGATGGGGAATGAAGGGGATGGGGAGCACGGGACAGGGACTGAGGGAAAGGTGCATGGACAAACAGACACGGATGGTTTGAAGTCAAAGCAAGACGCTGCCTGGGACTGCCTCGAGACCTCTTCCCACAGCCGATACACACTAATTATTCTATACTGAGTTATAAAAAAAAAAAAAAAAAAAAAAAAAGAGTTGTTTTTTTTCTCGCGGCTTCACACTGCAGCTGCAGTAATCACTGCATCCTCCCCGCCACTGGGGCAGCCCGCATCCCCTCCGCACTCGCAGTGCCCTGTTGCAGCCGCATCCCAAGCGCCCCGCTCTCACCTGGTTTGCCTCCACAGGAAGGTCTGGATGGGCAGAGGGATGCCACGGCCACTCTCCTGCTCCTGGCCCTCGGAGCTTTTCCTTTTCACCATGGTGCCGGTGAGAGCCGCCGCAGCCTCAGCAGACGCGCCAGCCGGGCTCTCCCATGGCCGCCTCAGGCTCCCGCAACTCTTCACCCTCTCCCCTCCATCGCCCGCAGCCCGCCCCCTCCCTCAGCCCCGCCGGTGCAAGATGGCTGCAGAGGAGGCAGGGAGGAGGAAATTCGGGGGAGCGAAGATGTCCGCGTCCTTCAGCTTCCTCCGAGCCTTCAGCACCTCCCTCTGTGGCCAGCTCCCGGTGCCCGGAGCGGGCGGTGCCGGGGGAGGCGCCGCCCGCCAAACTTCCCTCACAGCAACAGGGCAGCCCCGCCAGAGAGAGGCATTCCCCGAGCATCCCAGAACCTGCCAAGTCTGGAGAGACACTCCCTCCCTCTGCCCCCCTTCCTGTCCGCTCTTCTTCCTTCCCAAATGGGCTGAGAAGGGCAGCAGGGCACAAACCCCCCTGAAAGTGCAGATCGGTGATTGCGGGAAATGAGTTTGTAGAGAATACTCAAAACCTAACAGAAAGCTCACATAATGTGTGCATCTCTATGCAAACTTTGAGGTAAGGAATGCCGACTTAGAAATGCCATGGAACAGGAGAGACATTGTTGAGAGAGAAATGAAACTAGAAACAAGTTTCAAAGATGACCTTGCAAATAAGACTTGATACTTTGATAGTTCTATTTCTCCAAAGATGCATTGTATCATGACCCACGAGAGGTAATTCCAGATCATTAGGTGGTTTAAGGCATTTACAGCATGGCATAGCCAAAGCTGATAGGCCAAGAAACACTTATCATGTACTGTAATTAAGAAATAGTTGGCTTCTAATTGTGATGGAATGAATTTAACATCTGCATTCTCACTCTTCACGTGAGACTGAAAATAGAATAAAAGTTTTGAAATCTCTCTCCGTTACTCCATCTCTGGGTCAGAAAAGGGCCTAATCCAACAGGTGGTGGGAACAGAGGAATTTTGGGGTAGTTATTCCACAGATTTTTCTTACACAAAAGAGCTGAGGCAGAGATGGAGAGGATGGGAAGAGTCAAAGCAGATTTACTGGTGTTTCCAATTGGACACCAGACTGATTTGACTAATACAAGCACTTGTTCGAGTCAGGTTTGCAGGAAGTATTTCTCAGGCATTGTTAGATTAGCTCTCCTTCTCTACCTAAGAATGAAAGAGGATAGTATACTACAACAAATAATTAATAGAATAAAATGAAAGACCAATGCCAATTCACCCCAAACAGTTTTCACAGGGAAAAAAAAAGTGACATTTGGTTGCTTATATGAAGATTCTTTAGAGAAAACAAATAACTTTGAAGTTCAGGATTATTTTCCTTTCTCTCTCTGTGCACAGCCAGTCATAAGCCATTTGCAAGTGGAAGTTACAGAGCCCAGCACTGAGGGGAAACTAAATCACTAATTGGAATTTTGTTTATGATTACTTTGTAGTAACTGGAAATAGAAATGCAAACTGCAGTTCTAGTCAAGCTTACCATTTGAGTGCAGCACGTTGCTGTTCAGCCAGTCACAAAAGGCACATAAATCCCTTTATTTGTACAGAGGTTTAAAGTTCTGATGCAAAACAAATCAGAGAGCAAAGGAAGCATTATCAACAGCTGGCTCTGTCACAAGAACTGCAGGCATAAAGATGCAGATCTCAAACCCAGACAGGCCATGACCAGCACTAAACCCAGGAGGTGGCAAAGGTACTTTACATTAAGTTTGACAATGGCTAGAGATAAGTTTTGTTCTCACCTTGTTTTGGAGACAGTGCTTACCACCACAAAGCTGCAGCAATCTGTATCTCTGTGAGAAAAATGAATTGCATGTGTAAGAGAAGAAGAAATTTTACCATCTGGAAGGTTTTATTTATCTCTATGCTGAATTTCTGCTGGCAGCAGAGACTTTCAGATCTCCAGTTAGCATTTGACCACACCTAAATACTGACACTTCAGTGGATGCTACAAAGGTAAATTCCTGTAAATGAGCCCCCTGCCTTCCCTTACAGTTGGGAGAGAGAGAGGAAAAATTAGTCTTCAGAGAAGCCATTATAGGACAACAGCAGTGTCCTGAAAATTCACCTGTGCTCTGTTCTCTAGGCTACTCTGGCATCTTGGACTGGCTCAGAAACACAGGTCAGTCTGCCTGCAAAAAGATCAAAACTACTGCAAAATGTCTCTTCAAAATGATCAAGACTACTGCAAAAAGCCAAAGCAGGTGAGGGAAAAGTGGAAAAAGCTCTGCATTACTCCAACAAATCCTAGCCCATGCCAACTGCTCAGTCACAGAAGATGCCCATGACACTAACCAGCCATTTCCTCTCTCACTGCAGGCAGGAGGAGTCTGACATGCCTCCAGATCACAGCATTCTGCTTGATCACTCCTTTATTCATCAGACAGTTGTTTACAATCCAGCACAGCAGGATTTTAGCCTTGATCCAGAACCAGTCAGGGCTGGCAGGATAGCACAGAGTGGGGACACAGCAGACCCTGAGCATGAAGCCCCCACCTCACACAGGAGTGCTCAGAGCAGGGAGCTGTTCAAACCTCACTGCCTTGCACTTGTTTCCATGGTTATGCTCTCCAAGTTCCCACTCCTAATCAATCCCTGCTGTACACACTCCTAAGAATTCACATCTTATTTATCTGAACTCTGTGTGCAGAATCCAGGCTCTCAAGAGCATGTCAAGCCATTCTGTTGTGCAGCAGCCTGTCCAAGAGCAAAGCTGCAAAGAACTCCTAAACGCAGGGAAAAAACCCATTTATTTGCCCACATTCTTGAGATCTTACTCTTCCACTGGCAGCCAGCAGGCTTCTGTCCTGGCTGAGCAGACCCATCATGAAGGAAAACCCTTTCTCTCTAGGGACAAGCAGTCACAGAAGATCAGCACTGACGGATGTCACTCCTTCTACCCTTTCCCATATGGGTCTGTCAGAGAGAAGGAATGTAAAAATTGTGAGAAGCCTAGGAAAGCCCTGTTTTTTCTTTAGGGGCTTTTTAAACATTTCAACTAAGGTTATTCAGAAGTCTCCTTCAAAGGTCTTCTAGCTAGCTCTGCTCAAACAACAACTGTGCTCAGAGAGACAAGGATAAATAATCCTTAAAACTCAAGGATCCCCTAAAATGACGAATTTTGCTGCTGTTGCTGCATGAATTTGGGAAGGAATGGACTGCAGTTCAGCTGGATCAGATTCCACAAGAACAGTTAGATATTTATTCCCTCAACCACATTTAGGTAGAGCCAGTAGAGTAGCACAGCACTCCTACATCTGAGAATTCTGCCTCAAAACAGAGCAGAAGCACAAGCCCTCCACACCTCATGCAGAAAATTACTGCCTTTGCATAATGTTCAAGCAACAAAACAGATTCACACAGACATTTAACTTCAGTTCCATGCACTACAGGCACAGCTAGATAGGACAGGATGGGAGGGAACAAAATCCTGGAGACAATCTGGAGGGATTATCTTGACAAGACTGGGGGGAAAAGGAAAAAAAAAAAAAAAAAAAAAAAACTCATTTTTCACAATCAGATTATCATCCCTTGTTCAGGACTCACCATGCTCTGGTAGTAGGTGAAAACCTTTGCTTCTTTTGGGGCAAAAAAGCAACAAAGCTCCTCCCCTCAAACCCTGCCCCACACCACCTTTTTTACCTTCTTCCTGGAGAGGAAAGCATGGATCTTTTGATCCACTGTGTTACCAAACATGCCTTCCTCTCTGTTCCTCGGAGAGAGCTGAGCACCTCCTCCCCAGCATGCTTCTCTGTCCATAGCAAGGGTGCTCACACAAAACCATGTTTGGGAATCTCTCTACCAAGGCCACACTGTTTTTTAGTCCCAGCAGCTAGGGCTTCTGCATGGCCAAACAGCTCTAGGTAGAAAGCTCTCTGCCTCTTATCCATGTCCCACCTTCTACCCTTCTCCTGTACAATGCAAGGAACACCCCAGGAGCTGAGACAGGCACAGGATGGACAGATGCTCTGTACCTCTAACAAACGCTGTAGCAGGGTTCCTGGGCCTTCCTCCCTTTCAATAACAAGTAATTAATCAAGATTTTGTTCACAAATTGTACTCATCTCAATGCTCCAATGTCTCAGCGCAGGTCACAGTTGAGACAACCACAATACACAGAGTATCACCACACAATTTCAGAAAGGTTCAACCCACAGAGAGTAACACCTCACCTCTTCAGAAGGCTTCAGGCATCTGCCCTTGCTCTTCAGCCCAACCTTTTATCCCCTCCTGTTGATGCACTGCACCTGTGTGCCCTCTGTTCCCTTTGGTGGTTGGTCAGTGCCACATGTCTCATTACCTTCAATGCTGCTCACCTGCTTCTCACAGCTGTAACCAATTGGGGATGAGGCTCAGCCCCACTCCCAATTACAAACTGTGTGCCTACACTCCAACACCACAATCTACTAGTAAAATTATGAAATAGATCACCTATCATATGCTGTTAATAAGATTCAACAATCATAGAAATATCATCTCTTCCTTGTTCACTGTGAAAGGGAGAAACAGGTTCTTACCAGTTGTCCTCAACCATTGTTCTAGCTGTGAATACTTAAATCATTATTTACCCTTTTGTTCTTAGCTTCTTAATCCTTTCCCTTTCCACAGAGATGATGCATTAGTTCTGCCTTGTACCTAAGTATGCTTAGGAGGGTGCTGCCGTTGGATAATTAATGGCACTTTATCATTTCTCCAGGTCATTTGACAGCATTTACTTAGGGACATTGCAGCATTGTGTGTGAAGTCCAGCTTGCTGAAGGTTTGGGATACTTAAAACACTACTCAGCTGTATTTAACTCTCATTTAACAACCTGAAAAGGGTCCTGCTTTACTTTACAACTTAGCCATCCTGACTCTTGACAACAGCAAACTCCTGCTGTTGGCTTCTCTGACAGACCCTGACTGCTGCCCATTCCTGCTGGAATGTGACTGCAAGTGTTTCCCTGCTGCCTCTGACCACAGGCCTTTACCTGGCTCAGCTGTGACTGCAGGCTCCAACAGCAGCCTCTGACTCCACCAGACCCAGGCTGACCTCACAGCAGATCTTTTGAAGCAGCAACTCCCTTGTTTTGTTCTTCTTTGTGTCTCTCTGAATTATTTCTTCTTCCTTAGGGCTCCTCTTTGTCAAGGCTCTCCCTGGTGGCCCAACCCACCCCTCTATCACACTTATTAGTCACAGCTGCAACCCATTAAGGGCAAGGCTGCTCTTCTCTGGGAATTAGTACAGCTGTGACTTATCAGGGACAGGCCCCTTCCAAACCAATCTATGATTTCTCTGTTCCACCCAGAGCACAGAGCCGCACTCCCCTGGGCTGGAATTCAGGCTGGTGCTAAGTATCCACCCCGGATCCATGATGACACACTCCAAGCACCCCTCAAAATCTGTGCTGTTTCCTGGTTAGTTTCCAAGACAGACCCAAAAGCTCATCCCCATGCCCCAACCCCTGTCACCTTCACCACCCTGGCACTGTCCATGTGCTCCTGCTGTGCCCAGATGGCTTGAGGGGATCTGTGGGTGAAGGAGGCCATGACAGACAGGCAGCCCGGAGCCGCCATTACCCTGCTGTACAAGGGCCCTGAGGGCCGGAGTGTGGCCATACCACATTGGCAGCCTGAGGCTGCCATTTCCCTGGTGTACAAGGGCCCTGAGGGGATGGTGTGTGGCTGTGACACATTGGCAGCTTGGGGCCGCCATTTTCCTGGTGTACAAGGAGGCAGAGGGCCAGTGTATGGCTGTGCCACACGAGCAGGCCAGGGCCGCCATGTTGCTGTTGTAGAAGGGCCCTGAGGGCTGTGCCACATTGGCAGCCCGGAGCTGCCATTTCCCTGGTGTACAAGGGCCCTGAGGGCTGGTATGTGGCCATGCCACATTGGCAGCCCGGGGCCGCCATTTCCCTGCTGTACAAGGAGCCTGAGGGCCTTTGTGTGGCTGTGACACATTGGCAGCCATTTCCCTCATGTACAACGGCCCTGAGGGCCGGTGTGTGGCTGTGCCACATGAGTGGCCTGAGGCCACCACCATTTCCCTGGTGTACAAGGGCCTGAGGGCCGGTCTGTGGTTGTGACACATTGGCAGCCATTTCCATGGTGTACAAGGGGCCTGAGGGTCAGTGTGTGCCTGTGCCACATTGGCAGCCCATGGCCACCATTTCCTTGGAGTACAAGGGCCCTGAGGGCTGCCGTGTGTCTTTGCTACATTGGCAGCCCGGGGCTGCCATTTTTATGGTGTACAAGGAGCCTGAGGGCCTGTGTGTGGCCACACCACACTGGCAGCCCAGGACCACCATTTCCCTGGTGTACAAGGGCTCTCAGGGATCCCTGATCCAGGGACCTGGATCACATGTCCTGACCACAGAATCGCAAGGCCAGTTTTGTTGGTAGATCATCTCAAGACCTCTGAGATTATCGAGTCCAACCAACACTATGAACCTACACCTCCTTGTTAACCAGGCTGTGGCACCAAGTGCTACGTCCAGGCTGTCCTTAAACACCTTCAGGGACAGTGACTGCACCACCTCCCTGGCAGCCAGTTCCAATGTCTAATCACCCTCTCAGAGAAGAAATTTGCACCCAGTAGGGAAATACTGACCCGCAGAAGAGGGTGCAAGCCATAAAAACTGATCCTTTTGTATAAAAGTGAAAGGGATTGGCTGAACAATACAACTGGATCTGCTGTGACTGCTCCTGGGCAGACTGAGGGCCGTACCAGCAGGTGCTGGATGTGCAGGGCTTGATTCAGGAGAAGCTGGATGACAAACACAGGAAGGTAACACATGCAATTAGATGACAAGCGAGTTTATTTTGCAAAACAATCACTATACAGCAACAAATACAATTGCAAATTGGATTGAAAAACATGAACTACCTACCACCAGCCATTCAAGAAATGCCTCTTTTATGGTAACAGGCTCTAGAATTATCAGAAAAAACACAGGTTTGTAACAGCAGACTGTATTCCTTGATATCCCAGCATACAGCATGTTTACTTGTTGGCTTTTTCTCTTTGCTAAAGTTGAAGTGGCTTTTATACGCTTGACTTTTCCCAGTGTGAAACTAATTTACCTTCCTGCAGTGGGAATTGCTGGAGTTGCAGAGGGAGTTGCTTTAGCAATCTGACTAGTGAGTGAACTCACAGACACCTAGGCTAGAAATCTACCAGCACTGATTTTCACAGCTAATGTGATCTACTCTTCAAGGCATTTGCCTTTGAAGGGACATATACTTGGGTTTCAAACAGTATTTATTCCAGCATGGAAAAAACTTCTGCTCATGTGGTAGCCAACACAGGCTGCCTTTTGACTCCCTTTGAGTCATGTATTTAGGCAAACTTAGACGTGTGAGCAGTCATGATGAGGTTACTACTGTACCATAGCAGAGGACTGAATAATTAATTCCATTTACTGCTGTACAGTGAAAATATATATTGCCCTTGTGGGCTCATAATTTTCCTCATCAGGTTGAGTTTTTCCTTTACTCTTGCTGGACAGAGGTTTGCTCAACTTTGATTTGTTTCAGCTTGTGGTTACATAGAAACAGAACTCTGCAGATGAGGCAGAAGCACTCTTTCATCTCTACAACCCGATGGATTATTAAATTTGGGGTGCTCCCCTAGGTACCCAAACAAGGTTTCACCATTCCTTTTGTCTGGATTACCTCTGCTTTGTTACACAATTGGGTCTCGGGCACCCAACAAACCTGCTGGCTCAACATGCCTGTGGAAAAGAAACACAACAGATGCAGTTTCCAGGAAGCTGGCTCTATCTTCTTTAGTGGGCATTACATATTTACAAACTGTTGTTTTTAAAACGAACACTCTTCTTGAGAAAGTTAAGATTAATATGAGCTTTTCAGTGAACATCTAGAGTCATGTAACATAACTTGGTTTTTTTAAATTATTATTCAAAAGCACAAAACTCTTAATTTCTTTTTATCTAACTCCACAGCATTCTAGGATTCTTTCTATGGAAGGATGATAATGATTACAAAGGTCTTTGCTTCAGTCAAAACAAGAAAGCTCATTTTAATGCATGAAATAAATGACTTCGTGTGTTACACACTCTAACTTTGGACTCATAGGTGGATTAACTAAGCCTTATTTTCTAGAGTATGCCAATTTTAAAAGCAGAATAAAAACACTTGAGTCTCAGGTTAACACTGTTTCCATGAGATGCTGCTCGGGTTCAGAGAGCAGAGGTTCAGTAGTACCAAGTTTTTCTCCTACACTGGCAAAAGGCATAGAAAGAAAAACCATTGCAAAGCTAATTTATATTATTGATAGCATAATCAGAGCAAAGTGATACAAATACTGTCAGTTTTCCTTTCTGTCTGTTGTTTTTCTGAAAAAATGGGAAGGAGATTTTATTGCACCTCACTTGACACTATTTCCATGTGAATTCTTAGGATTACTTTAAGCAGAAGTGTAACAAATACAAGGCAGAAATCAGAATCCTCCAATTGCACTTGGGATGGTTCTAAACTCACTGTCCTTTATATGAAACGACTGACTTACAGTGTTAGGTACTTTGTTGTGTGAAAAAGCTTTTTGCAGAGCTGAAATGTCATGTGTGGGGCTGTCAGAAGTACATATTCAGAAGTTTGAGAGATTTAACCACTCTGTTTTGTGTTTGTACTGCTGTAGTAGCTTGGCCAAAACCCCACTTTGGCTCACTGAATATTTCCTGACCAGTAACTGCATTACTACCTGAATGTAATTATGGGAAATCCTGTGCCATTAATTTTTAGAATCTCCACAGACATAAAAATCTCTGTGAGTCTTTTCAGACCAAACCCCAACACACACACACACACATGAAAATTAAGAAGGAAAAAGAACAGATCAAAAGTTTCCAAACCACATCATTAACCTAATACATACATCAAGTATAGCTCAACTGACAATGCAAAGTTCAGTTAGGAGGTTTCAAAAGGAAAAGATAAAACAATCTGCAAGAATGTAAACTGCTCATTCCTTTATGTCTCATGTACATAGGGCACCAGCAGGTGATGATCTGCTGCTGAGGATCATCCCCATCACCAGTGTTCTCTCAGGTTACTCCACTAGATCTGTTGGTTGAGCATCTGCCTTTTATATTTCATGCACATTTTTTCTTACACTTTTTATAGTCAATATAATCCCACTTTGCTCAGATTTTAAGATGCCCTATTTAATTGATGAATCTCTATGACAACCAGTCAAGGGAGCTGATCTTTATTTATTCATGTATTGTAATTTACAGGCATCTCTGCTATGATTATCACTGTTATCTGAGTGCCTGAGTGTACATATGAGACATCACTAAAGGAGTGGAATCAACATCTTAATATTTTTTCTGTGTTTCAACTTTAGCAAAAGAAAAACAATAAATCAAACATTCATTGTTACCATGGGAATGAAGAAAAAGATGAAGAAGGAAGGGAGGGAAAGAGAAAGGAAAGAAAGAAAGGAAAGAGAGAGAAATAGAGAGAAAGAAAGAGAGAGAAAGAACAAAAGAAAGAACCAAACTATTGTGGATTTTTTAAAAATCCGTAGTCCAAACTCAGCCTTCTTTGGAGACTCTTTTACAAACATCTGGACCCCACAAAAATAATTTCTTTGTGAAGAAAGGAAGGGAAGAAGGAAGGAATCCTTTTTCTAGCATCACAGAATAGACTTGCATCTGTCACTAAAACAGGGTCACGGCTTTTAGTTGTTACAGAAAGCAACTTCATGCTACAATTTTCATCTTTTTTAAATGTATTCTTATGAATAGGGAAAAAACCCCCTGCTAACATCTACTTTTACATACCTAAAATTGCAACACCAAAGGGTGCAAGAGACACAGATACTGTGAATAAAGAAGTAGAATATTCAAGTATATGAGGAGGGCGTATCACAAATGGCCACAGAGAAATATATATATCTATAATACTGTATCAAACAGATGGAAAGAATGTGGAACTGGTGGTATGCACACAAATCTAGCTGCTTAACCAACTTTTCTAATCAGACACAAGTCTGTTGGGGTATGAGTGCTCGCTTTCAGCAGCTTTTTTACGTCACTTCCCAAAGCACGATTCAAATGTTTTCAGCTAGTATTTTTAGTTATTATTTAAATAATTTATTGGCTTTTCAGCTATACACTGACATAATTAACCAGGTTCAAAAAATGTTAATAACTTAATTCAACTTTTGTTCTACTCATTTATACAAAGTAACATTTTTTTTCTTAATTAAAGTTGAATTTCCCTATATGCCCTTCCTTCTGGTAAGCAGACCGTTAATTTAACCTGTAATAACTTACAATGGGCAACTTTTCTTTTTTATTTCCCCATCTATCAAAAGAACTGTGAAATGAGCAACTTGGGATATTAACAAGGCTCTTCAGAAAGAGGTGGATGGCCTTCAGGCACATGAAAGGTAAAAATGCATTTTTATCATACTACAGTACTCCATGCAAGACAGAGCAGAGCAACAATAATTGTCCAATGTAACATACCGCTGTATACCCATATAAAGCCAGTGTCTTCCTGTTGTAAATGGAGGTCAGGCCAATTTCTGCATCTATGGAATTTTTTTTTCTGTTTTTTTCTTTTAAACTGTATGGTAACTACAAGTCTTGGGATGTAACTTAGTTTTAGACATGGTAAAGAATGAACGTGACACCTGCTCTGAGCCCATTCCTGCCAAGAGCTCATGCCTAAATATTATTACTTCATACAATGCAAAATGAGCAAATTCATAACCCCTGCTTGGCAAGGGCTGCTGTGACATCTTCAGCAAGGGTAGCAAGCTGGGGTGACTCAAGCAGGTTGATGCTTCCAGAGGATGAGACGTTGCTGAGTCTGCGTGGCGAGGCCATGCTGGACCTGCCCGGTGACTGCGTGATGATCTCAGCCCCGTGGTCAACACGGGCCTTGGCGTGCTCTCTGAAGTTCAGCTTCTGGCTGTCAATCTGCTCCAGGAAAAGAAAGAATTTCACACATTTTATGTTCACTAAATTACCTCATTATAGATCATCATTTGGGCATCATTTTGCTTACTTTTAAAAACTATTAGAAGGATCAAAGCTTTTTCGCTCCCTAGAAAATTGAATTTATCACCCTGTTTAATAGCTACTGGCGTACTATGTTACATTCTCTTACCATTTCTGCCTCTGATGGATGCTTTAAAGAGAAGTTCCTAGCTGAACAAATTTCATAAGCAATATATGGGCACTATGATTTGTTTTCAAAATTTGTATTTTTAAATGTTTGTGGGAGTGAAACTTTCAGGATGTTTTCCTCCTGTTTCACAATGGAGTCCTCCTCTCAGATCATACCTGTGCTGTCCCTCAGTCCCAAACAAGGTTTGTCTTTAGGGGGAAAAGACAGTGCACGAACTACATGACATTTCACTCTCAGCTTAGATGCAAATACAAGATGGGTATTCCAAACTTCCAAGGGAACAAATTGGTATATGAGTGTGCTTATAAGAGGACAGACAGATGTTTCCTACTCAATTCAGAGCCAGCACTGAATTTACAGCTCTAGTAATTTCACTGGGCCAGGGGCACAGTGGGAGCCTTTTCGGACAGCTGTTCCTTTACCTTGACATTACCACCACCAGGTACATGGTGGGCATTTTCCAGTGAACCAACTTTAGCCTGAGCTTTTTCTTTGAAATCCAGTTTCACACTCTCAATTTTCACACGCCCACCTCCTACAGAGGAAAAGGAAACACAGATTAGGAAATTGAAATGGTGCAGGAGAAAATGAGTGCATTCATGCTTCAGGTCACACTATCTCCCCTTTAGTGAGATTTAATGATTTTTGAGAAGCACAGAATGATGCTCTGCATGTTCAGTAACATATAAAATCTTCAACATATATTTTAACTGTAAGCAGGTGGTGCAGTCCTACTGGTTTTCATGGGATTTAAGCACATGCTGAAGTATTTCACTGACTTCAGACTTCAGCCTATATTTCAATCTTATGCCAAGCACCATCCTTTGGCAGTATTTTTTCATCACCTCCCTAAACTAGGTGGTCTCATACCTTTATGTCTTTATATATTTAGTTAAGTAATTTAATGTATTTTTATTACTAAAGAGTATTTCTTTTCTCTTTGACTGTAAAAGAGAACAGTATCATCCATGATTTTGAGCTCAAATAACAGTATTAGGTCCTTGCTTTGTCCCACAACCCACAAATTCCTACAGTACCTGGTTTGTGGTGGATATTCTTGAGTGAGCCACACTTAGAAGTCACATGACTCAAGTCAATCTTCTTGGTTACAATTTGTACCTGCCAAAAGTGCACACATACAAAAATTACAGGAATGAAAAGAATAAAATAAAAAATTATGTTAAAAGCGAAGCTCTGCAGAGAAAGAGTGAGAGGCTTCTATAAACCACTGGAAAAGGAGAAATGGTTAGTAGAACACAGACCATGCCACAAAAGAGGAAACCTCCCACCTAGGGAGATGACAAAGCTGGGTTAAGCTTTACTATTAGCAAAATGAAGAGGAGGATGAAGGAGATCAGCTTGTGGGTTCTTTCTAAAATGTTTCTGAGCCTCCTCCTTTCAGAGTGGGTGCTCCGGAGCCCTGCATACAGCAGGACCCATCCCATTTGCTTCTGTCTTGATTATGCATCCTGGCAACCAGGATATTTTGGTGACTGCTTTTTTCTCTACCATCTGTTTTTTATTTTTCTGCATCTATATATGGTATCCATTTCCTGTCAATCCACTATGCAGAGTCTGAGTAATCTACACATGTGCCTCCTGCAGCTGTACCTGAGCAGGCTGAGGTTCAGCCAGCTGGCTCAGTGCTCATTGCAGAGCAGCAGGTCAGACTACCTCCCTCCTCCTGCTGCCACCCTGCCATGGCTGTGCTGAGCCCAGCTTGGGAACAGCCACAGAGTGACACTCCCAAGTAACTCCAAGATGTGGCTGAGACAGGCACTGAGCTGGCAGGCCCCAAGAAGTCACAGCCAGCCAGGAGCTCCAGGGTAACTGCAATGCCACTGGCTTGCTCACCACACCCCCAGTGGCTTAGGCCAGCACTGGCTGCTGTATTGACCCTGCCTGGATTAGACATGCCCACAGCATCAGCTCTTCCATCTGAGGGGTGATCATTTCCATCAGGGCAGTCATAGCCACCTTGCTACTCCAGTGTGCCCAATAAAACCAGGAGGTGTCTGGTCAATCCCTGGGCCACCTCAGTTTCTTATACTGGAAGGATGCTGTGACATCAGCACTCAGCATGCTGGCTGATCACACCCTCTTCTCTGAGCTTTCTTTGTCCTCCTGTTTTATTTTTCTTCTTCCCCTCTGCTGAATGCACATAACTGAAAGGTTAGCTGAGGAAGAACTGGTGCACAGAAAATGCACAGTGGGGAGGCTGGAGTCTCACTGTGTGCTGCAGTCTCTTTCTGGAAGTTACTTTCTCGGGCTCCTCCCATGAAAGAAAGGCACTGAACCATTTTGGCTCAGACTGCACTTTCACTTGGGCATTTAGAGATAACCTTTATTTTATCATTTAGAGATAAACCTTTTATCACTTAGAGATAACCCTTCTTTTATCACTTAGAGATAACCCTTCTTTCATAATTTCCTTTCCCTGTCCAAGTTCTGAAAATGTTTTGTGCTCTGTGGGGAAAGATCAGGAGGCCACCACCGCAAACACAGGGCTCACGCAACTACCAGACAAACTCGCATGTGAAACAGCAGCAAGAAGGAAAGCAGTGCTCAGAGGAAGGGAGACAGAGGCTTCTGCCTGTGTGAGGTGCTTCACCACAGTGGAAGTGCCTGTTCCCAGGGTGTCCATACTACTTACATTTCCTCCCCCTGCAGAATGTTTGATGTTATCTCTGGAACCACACCGGGACTGAATATCGCTAAAATCGATCTTCTTGTTTAAAATCCTAACCTAAAAGGAATTGGAGGTAACTTACACATACCATACACACACTCAGTTGGGGGTGCAGGACAAGGAAACCAGGGTAATTTGCCTCCTACAGTGACTCCTTCTTCTGACACTTGTATTGAAATGTGAGAAAATAAACCCTGTCAATCTCTTCGTATGTCCACACAGCATCTGTAAATATATTGCACTGCTCTTTTTCTACCTCACAAAGTGCTGGTGAGCTACAACGGGGAAAGTTCTATGCTGGGAGGTATGAGAGGTGGCTTTTCCTTTAAAAAAATAACAAACTCCATGCTTGCTTGGACTGGGCCTGGTCTTTGGACAGCCTGCCCTAGGGTCTATTGAGTGATGTTCAGTATTTCTGCTGAACTGGCTACAAGATGGGAACCCACCCTCCCATAGCTCAGCACTCCAGCCTTTAATGCAGAAATCCCAGATTCAGCCAGCACAGGCACAGGCTGAAATCCTGAGGTATTTCAACCCACCAATGATGACAGCACCAGCCAACCCCACACAACTGGTAGGTCACCTTCAGAAAGGCATCTTCAATAGTCAAACTGATTTCTATCTTTCCCCCTCCCATCTGCTTATCTGTCCAAGTAAACCAACATACACTGAAATATGAAAGCAAATTGCCTTTGGAATTTCATGCTTGTGCTTTCTTTCAATATGATGTTTGTTTAAAAATGTACCCCAGTACTGTATGAGACACATGTCACATCAGTTACAGAACCACACATCAGATGTGTATTCAGATCTGGCTCTCAGACAGCTTCTGGCTAGACACAATTGGGCAAAACAGAAGGAAAGCCTTCCTGGCACTTTGTGAGCACATCTCTCAATGATGGATCAGCAGCACTTCTTAGCTATGGCCACAGGGATTCATCTGCTCTGAAAATGCTGACTTAGGGGTCATGGCAAGACCTCTGCACTCCAGGCCTGTAGCTTAAAATGGAGCCAAAGCAAGGTGAAAAGTTGAGAGAGTGCCTTTGATCAAGTGCCTAAAGGCTGACTTGCACTCAGAAGTCTGACAGTTCATGAGTCTCATGGCCCATGGACCCAGCTAGCAGATATATAAAGAACCAATCATCTCAATTATCTCTCCATCTCACTGGGTGAAATGTGCCCCTGTGCAGCAGGGCCAGCAGGAGACTTGTGCATCATTTGTGTCCTGTACTGAAGGCAGGAGAGAGCTGAGGGACATGCATGCATTCTGCTGCTCATCTGGCACAAGGAGGAACTGAACTGATTCAGGTTTTCCCTGATGATCTGTTTCTCCCTTTCTGGGATATATCAGTATCCCTGCACATATTTAAATCATAACCACCCTTTCTAACTAAGTGTTCCACAAATGAACAGAGCTTTGTTTCCTGTAAATAAGGGCTTAAACTGCTTAATTCATCCATCCTGTGTACTCCAGCAAGCCCTATCCCTTCCAGCCAGCATTTTGTCCCAAGCTTTATCCCTAGTCTGCTAGACTGGGCCAACAGGCTAATACACAACCAGCCAAGTGTTTGCTGCCCCTGATTGTGGAGAAGGGCTCAGTTCACTGCCTTTACCCCAGTGATGGTGTTATGCTGAGTCCCTACTTCATACTCTGTGTACAGGGACCTTCTGTATTTCTTACCACTGCTCCTTTGCCAGCACTGGCTGAAATTGTCCAACAAGTTCCAAATGAGTTGAGAAAGGCTGAGACTGCCAGCCAGCATGACTGCAGGAGCAGTTTTGTTTGAGGAATCATTGTAATCAGGAGAGGGAGCTTACCAGAAAGGACAGGAACCATTCAGACTAAAGAGAAATTTGGCTTGCAAACAAAGAAGAAACTTTGGCTTGCAAACTGACTATGAAACATTTGAAGCTGGCATCTGGAGGGAAATCTTCAACTATCAGAGCAAGGAATTGCCACGTGAGGGAGCACAGCTACAAGAAAATGGCAAACTTTCATGATGGCACTTGATGAAAGGAATTAGATGATGCAGCTGCCTGCAACAGAGGCAGCACAAACACAATGAGTCACCAGGAAGGTTCTCTGTGTTCCAAATGTGTATGTACATCTTGTGTGTGGGTGGAGGTGTGGTAGGGATGCACATATATGCACTTCAGTTGTGCTGCAAGTTAAATGAAAGATCAAGCCCGCTCATGCTCTCATTCAGGAAAGAAAACATTTTGTGTGTGGCAAAATGAAAGTCTGTGGCAGAAACGGGGCTGCTTTTTATCCCCACTCTCTAGAAATCCCAACAAGATAACATCATGACAGAATCCCTTGTAACCCCTGTTCTGGCCTGCCAGTATAAGGTGGGTACCTTCTCTTCTGATGTGATACTGGTTTGCCCAGGTATGCTGGGAAGGGCCTGGAAGTCAGTATCTGGATTAAGACAAAGCAGAGGTTCCTCTGCACTTGTCATAATTATGTGTAATTAAACCACGGTGGAAAATTAAAGCCTTACAGACAATGTAATGTTTATTCTATGAAACCATATTGCCCAAGAGAAAACTGGCTTCTGTCTGAAGCCCTGGAAGTTTGACAGGCTTTCCCCTCACTCTGTCTTCTGCTGACTCCTCAGCAGTGGTCCAGAGCTGAAGCCCAAGGCAGACTGTGTGCCAGCATGCACACAGCACAGCCCCAGTGACTCCCACTGCTTCCAGAGAGCTCCCAGCAGGACTGGGAGAGTGCACTCCAACACCCACCCATGCAGCTGGAATGCTGCCTGTCAGAGCTCTGGGCAATGGGGAGCATTTATGATGCACAGTCTGCTGCAAGGAAAACAAGTGCAGAAGGTATTTTTCTCAGAGTTGATTTAGATGAGGCATATATTGCTCTGCACTCAGAGCAATATATGGTTATTATTAACCATAATAATAACTGGTTAACTGGTTCCCTTCCCACTCCTTCAGTGGCCTGACTGGCAATCAGAACAGCTGGAGGTCTAAGGGAAGCTTCTACACCAGAGCACAGGGAATAGTTTTGAGTTAAGCTTGCTGGCGCAAGAAGAAGCAGACAGGCTATGAGACACACTATCTGTGAATCTTCTGGTCAGATACATGCCTCCTGTAGAGCAGAATATGAGTTGGATTTCAAAGACTCCCTGTACAACAGTTTGCAGGTCCTCCTCTGCCAGTACTACACCACTGTGTTCACGATGAGCAGAAATTCGTAGAAACACTGAGAGGAAGGCAGAGAAATGCCTAAGAGAATTCAGTTCAGTTGTGTTTAGCAGTTTAGTTCACTGCTAAAGACAACATCAATGTCCAAAAGCTGCTTATGCAAGAGAAAGAATTAGATTCCATTGCTGCCTAGAATAATTCAGTTCAGCTGCTTTTCACAAGAGGAAAAGCCCCTAACTTATCAACATCTGGGCAGAGTCCATAAACAGCTTCCCTTCTATGGCATGCTACAATGGTACACATTGAAACAGATATTTGAAGAACAAAAATGGTGATGCTGATGATATTACAGGCTCAGAATATTTTTTCCAAGGAAATGATGGCTTATGTTCTCCCTGCCTTGCAATTAGGGCCTCTGAGAAGCTCTGCCACAAATACTGCCTAAAGCATTTAAAAATACTCTAGCTTGGCTCTGCTTGGCTGCTTGAACATGCTGTGGAACTGTAATACTAGGAAAAGCTTCCAGACTCCTAACAGCTTATCAAAAAGGAAAGCTTCCTTCTATTTACCACAGCACTTTGACTAAGCTATATCCCAGGAACTAGACATCCTTTCAGTGTTTGATCTGTGGGTTAACACAGGTATTTAAGTGAGACAAGAATTGATCTTGCACAGGAAGCAAGGTTAAGTTTAAAAACTGATTAGAATCAAGAGAGGGTTCAAAGTGCTTCCAAATTTATCTGCTGCCAAGGACAGATGATACCAGTCTTCCTGCTCCTGCCAGAGGCTACAGGGAGAGGAAAGTGAAACAGAGGGTATTTATTTGGCCTAGTAAAGTCCTTGAAGAGAAAGACTGTGCCTCAGATTTGCCACAGCTACCAACAAGGCTTGTGATGATGTTCAGCCTTTGCACCGCTGGAATGAGAGGAGACACACCAGCAAAGCTGCCAGTCCAGAATCTAGTAATATTCAAAATAAAAGGCTGTGCTGGACATCGGCAAAATAATGTCCCATTCTCACTCTGCTCTTAGTAAAGGGTGAGCAAGGCACAGTCATTTCTGACCTTTAAAAACACACTGAGAGACAAACACTGAGCAGATAATATTGTCATCAGCCAAGTCTTGAATCCTTGCCCAGGACAAGAGTGGCTGAGTGACAAGCTTCTTTATACCTACCCTCACATCACTGTACTAAAGTAATTTACAAGATGGCCTTGCTGAACAAGGCATGTCCCTACCAATCAGGGGAGGAAAGGCCTGTGGACAAATACTTAGAGGGTCTGCATACAGAAGTACAAAATTAAACTAACATTTTCCATGCCAAACAGTTTACAGTCAATAGTCAACAGCTGAATTTAATAGAGTTCAAGGAAGTGCAAGATCCATGTCAGATGAACTGCAGCACATTCTGTAATCACACTCCTCACTAAAGCTGGAAAACTGATCAAAAGAATTGTAAAAAAGTATTGAAGACTGACATCAAATTAAAAAACATCCTAGGAGTGCAACTAATTCACCCAAAACACAAAATCCTTGGTTTAGTACTCCCTTTAACAACAACAACCCAACAACAACCAAACTAACACATCTTGCTAAAATTCTGAATCCAATACTTAAACTTCTGACACAACAGTTCCTACTCATGGAAAGAGTACTATTAGTTTCAAATATCAAATGTTGAGCATCAGGTATCAGTTTCCAAAACAGTTTTATTGCCTTTGAGAAAAAATGAGTTTTGAGCCACTACCTCTGGATTTCCTTTACTCCAGCATAATGGAGACAATTAGGTTGTTCAGTTCAACTCAAAAATATCTTGCCATCTCTTCATGCAAGCTGGGTTTCCCAACATTCAGCAAATATGTCCCTTAGCATTTTATTGTTCAAATCCAAATTTCCAATATAAAACTTTCTGTTCTTTACTTTCTTGCCCTTCCTGTATATCAAAACAATTTTTTCTAACCTTTCCATGCAAAATGGAACACTATTATATGATGAAACAGATCTAATCCAGATTATGGATTAGATCCATAATCCAGATTATTGATTAGATCCACATTATGTATTCCTTGACCATTAGTCCCAAAACAACAACCTTCCTCATTTTATTTCTCAAAATTTAGGCTACTTAGAGCTCAGCTGGAAACACCTCCTTTGCTGAGCTTGCTACTGGGATAACTCAGACTTTCACAGGAATTTACATCCTGGTAATTTCAACCTACTCTAGGAAAAATAAAATCCAGCTTCTCCCCATAGCTATTAATGAGAGAACAACAACACATGGTACCATCGCAGCTGGGATTTGACTCTTCTAACATTAGCCAGCTAAGAATTGGAACTGGCTGCTTAAGCTGCCAACTGCAGTTGATGGAAAGATACTGAATCCTCCAGAAAGTGGCACCTTCAGTCCTAGACTGAGCATGAGTGGCAGAAATCAGGGCACTGCTGCTCACTGCCTACAAAAAACTGAGAGACACATATGGCTGCTGCAGTGGGCAGAAGTTCTCTTAGTGGCTGGAGCCCATGGGACTGCTTGGGAGCCTCCTGATTGTGGTTCACAGTTTGCCTCACAGACAGGGTGCACATTTTACAGATGGGTTAGGTACTGCAGTGATGTTACTCTGTCCTAATTCCCTGCTCAGTTCTAGCAACCAAACACCTTTCCCCAAAAAAGCCCTTCTGAAACTTGCTAGAGGCTGGCAGTGATTGCTTAATATTTCTAAAATATGAGTCAGGAAGAACATCTAGCTTTTTATCCAGAATAATTCAAGGCTTAACTGTACAGACTGTACTCAGGCAAGCCTTCCTTTAAACAAGTGCAGCCTGAACACTGGAGCTGCAAGATGTTATTTCGGTCCAATCTGCATTTTTTAGCCAAAATTCTAAATCTCATCAACTTAAAAATTACAAGTTTGAACTGTGACAGAATTTTGAAGCTGTACCTGAAACTCCTAATTTCTCTTCATATTTGTAGATCTGCAATTAACAAGTAGTGAATTAATTTCTAATTTTCAGTGCAGAACAAATCCCTTCAAATGTCTTGTAAATCCCCAGACTTGGGAATGTACAAAGAAAGCAAGAGCAGACTGACAGAGATTAATTTATTTTACAGCTCTGAACTGTTGAGTTGACAAATACATAGACTTATTCCAATGAGTAAAGCCAACAGTGTGGAAACAATTGCCTCCCAGTCTCTCAGCTCCATCATGTAACAGCAGCCATGCTCCCTGCCAAACCACACCTCCCTGTACAGCTGCCTCAGGTGCCTCTGGCTGGGGAAGGCAACAAGTTTGGCCCTAAAAAGCTGATTTATGTTCATCACTGACCTGTGCAAGAACATCCTCTTAACTTGGGCCTAAGTGGTTTTGATTCACCTATGTTGTTACAACAGACTGGAGAAAAAGCACATGGTGTGCTGGAAGGAGAGTGAGATCCAGCAACAACTCAGACTGCACTTTTTGTGAAGCCTTGCTCTCTACCATCTTTTTAGACACTCTTCAGCAGCCATTGCACCAACAGTACATAAGTTACAGACTTGCAGATTTTGGGCAGTCATGAGTGTTCATAAAGTGGTGCAAAGACATGTGAAACAGAAGAAGGAGGAGGAACTATAAGACGCCACCTCAAGGGGAAGTTAACTGAGAACTTTTGACCTCCCTTTCTCCAGGAGGTGCTCAGCTCTGGTGCACCAACCAGACCAGTCTGTGTCTGTACTGACTGCACCCTGGCACACTGTCACCGAGGCAGGGAACATGCCAGAAGCCCACTGATCTCTGCAGACAGGATTGTAAATCATGATGATGGGGGTCTGGGGTGTGTGCTGGGAGGGAATCTCCCCTCCCATCCTGATGCCTTTTCACTGGTCCTAAAATCAGGAGCCAGACACAGTTAGGGTGGTAAAAAGGGGTCACCTTTGTAAGGATCCTTTGGTGTTTTCCACCTGGTGAATTGTGCACCTAAGTTGTACACACAGCATAATGTGTATACATTTTTAATAGGGTTTACCAATTAGCATATCTGACAAAAATCCCCAGTTAGAAGCATGGCTGCTGAGGTAATTGCCCCAGTTCAACTCTTTTTCAATTTCTCCCTCTTTAGATAGAGGCTAAACTGTTTATAAAAACATGTCTGGAAGAGCTGATCTCAACCTGGGTTCCCAGGAAAAACCAAGATAGGACATGAGCCTCAGATCCCCAGCTTGGAACCTTTGGAATGTGTTTTGTCTTTCTGCTTATTGGGTAGAGTCAGGAAAAGTACTGGAGATAAGCTACAAATACAATAATAGGATACAGAGCTACAAATTGTCTTAGGTTGGAAATGCAAGATGTGGCTGGGGCTGTGTATTCTGTGGCCATCTGCTGGAACCAGGTGGGGCAGCCATCCTCTGTTAATTGGGCCACCTGTTAGAACCAGGTGGAGCAGTTTTCTTTATCTCTTCCACATCCATCCTCCCTCCAGGAGATCTCTTCTGTCCATGGCCACTGA
>JAHXMQ010012342.1:2243207-2479173 GCA_020466415.1 Ammodramus savannarum pratensis | reverse complement strand
AAAGAACTGTTATTCCTACTCCCATATCTTTGCCCAAGAGCCCCTTAATCTCAAAAATTATAATAATTCGGAGGGAAGGGGTTTACATTTTCCATTTCAAGAGAGGCTCCTGCCTTCCTTAGCAGACACCTGACTTTTCAAATCAAGACAAAATTTATGTGTAAAAACACAGAGAATATATAAAAGAAGACAAGGCAAAAAAAATCAATTCATCATTAATCCAAACTGATTTTGAAGCTAAGATACCCATTCAAGCCTCTTCATCTGCCCACCTCTGAGATGTCTTACCAGCACCAGTCCATTTTATCACCTAATGAACAAGCCTATTCTCCTTGCAGGCATTTCTGTGGTTTTTGGAAAGCATCCACTGAATAGTGGTGTCATCAATTTGTTCAAACTTTCTGACTCATTACTAATTGCATTTTGTTTTCTACAATTTAGGGAAGATGGTGAAATTCTTCCTTAATCTTCATAAAAACCTTCATGGAACATTTCATTCTTCAGCATGACTTAGATATTTCTTTTTTCTATGTGTCATCTTACTTCTTACAAGGTGCCTGCCTGTCACTATAATTAGTGGCATTTTAAAGCTTATGCATGTAATTCTAGTCTGTGCAGCTCCATTCACTTTGATGATGCTCTGCTGCTTCACATCCACTGAAGTTCTTGCCTGTGGCTGAGATTTTAAGTATACATTTTAAGATAAAATTAAGAGAAATCTAGGTTAGTTTTATCATTGGTTGCTGGTTCATGAAGCATTCTAAATACTCTGCCTTGCCAGGAATGAAAATACTCAATCAGTGCACTTCTGTACTCTGATATGGTATCAACCACATCCATAGACAGAATTTCAAAAGGAAAACCAAAAATCTGAACCAAAAAAAGACAAGAAAAAAAATCAGTCTTGGCAACTAAAACAGATTTCCAACACCCTCTCCCAGCTCCCCATGCTTCCCTTGGGCTGTCTGAGAAATAACAGATGCAAATGGGTTACTTTTGTAAGCACAGCATTTCCTCCCCAGCTGATGCAGTGTGAAAATCCATCTGAAGCCCAGCAGACATACCCATGAGCAAGTCTCCTCTGAGCTTTGCCAGTAATGATCCATTTCACCACACTGTACCAGAAAGAGAAAACCAGACATGCACCTCCTGGCTGCACCACAGAGCAGAGCCCTCATTTCTCTCCACTGCAGAATACCAATTAAAACACTAAAATGTTTCAAACCCTCTATTCCTAGGAGGAGCTTAATGCAGTGCAAAGTTAGCTTGCTCCTTCCCCTAAAAGCATTCTCTTCACACACCACACTCACACAACCCCCATCAGGTGGAATGATTTCTCCCCTTTTCTTTGTTTCTGTGCCTGGCAAGTCAGAGTTGAAGGAAAATCAGTCTGCTGTCTGATGAGCTTTTGATAAAATTCCAGGCTGAAGCACTGCACCTCTTGATTTATTTATCATTCAAACACCCCCAAGAGCTTCTTCAGTTTTGCAATCCAGCCTCTGGCAGTTTCAGAGTGCAGCTTTCTCTAGAACAGCTCAAAGTTAAGAGAAATCCTTGTGCCAGGCTCAAATATACCACTGGTAAAAGAATAGTCTGTCTTGAAATGACACTTTTGAGCTGCCTATCTGTACTCCTTTAGTGATTTGCATGTTATGTTTATGTACCTAACCTGCCCAAATATAGGCTGGGTTTTTCTCTGCTTGTTTTTCCTGTTGCTATCAGCACTGCCAGTTCAGGTTAACAGGAAGTTTTCTGTTTGTTTCATGTATCATCACTAAAAGCAAATAACAGCTCATTTCAGCCAGGGTAATATTGCTACCAGACATTAAAAAACTGAGCAGACACAAGGAAATGAAATTAGCTTTCATGTGCTGCTCTCACAGACCCTCTACAATTCAACTGCAGAAACTGGAAAAGAATTATCCTAAAACTTCTTGTCTAGACAAAGCAACTATGGCATAAATGAGACATGAAGGAAAAATTTAGAGAGCTTCTCTTTGCCCAACCCACAGCTCAGTGGCTACATGCCACTGGAACTAAAAAATGCTTTAGCTTCAGTGATGAGCAGATTTTCCCTGGAATGCCCACAGCAGCGAAATGCCATCCTGTGCCATCCTTCACTGCTCAAAGACTCTGAGCAGTTCTTTAGAGCTGCTAAGGAAATTCAGCTGTCTAGGCATGGTGTCTACAAAGAAACACAATTTGCTGTGGCCTCCTGGTTTTTGTATAATTGCTACAGTCCAGAGAGGGTGACAGAGAGGAAGAGGAAGACAGGGTACCATGGTGCTGGTTTCAGGCCCTAACTCCAACAGCTGGGCCTGTATGAGAATGCTAATCCAGAAGCACAGTCTGAATTTGTGTTGCTGGAGCCCCTGTACACCCACATATGCTACATGGTATGGCAAATGGAGTGGAGCTCCCATGCAAAATAATCACACCTGTCAAAATAAAGGCAGAAGTACCTTTGCTGAGGCATTATCTCCTTGACTTTATGAGTAACTGGCTACTGTGCAAATCCTGAAAAGTACTGAATGTGGTAATTTACCATGAAAACAGATCAACACCTTAGAGATATCTCACTGTTTAAAATATGAGCCTGTTCTTTTTCTCTGGAAGATCTACAGCAGGCACAGTTAAGTTCTGAAGATTGTCCTCTTCTCTGCCATTTAACATCACTTAAACAAACAAGGGATTTGGAGAACACAAGTAGATTTATAAGGCAACTCAAAATGTCTCCTACCACAAAGGTGCACACTAAAGAGTAAATAACATATGGGTGAACATGAAGAGTGGAATCCTTACCTGCCCTCCTTTAGGCTGGTATTTGATATTATCTGTTGACCCAATTTTGGACCTGACATTCTTGAGGTCAGGTAGAGGCTGATTAATAACTCGTAGCTGCTTTGGAGTGGCTGGAGATTTAGGAGGAGTGCGAATTATGGCAACTTTTTTCTCAGTAGGAACCAGTATTGCAGATTTGGGGGTCCCAGGAGTGTGGGGAGTTCTGGAGTAACTGGGGGTCCCTGGAGTGCCTGGGGTACGGGAGGCATAGCTTGGTGGTGTCCCTGGAGTGATGGCAGTGGAGCCAGGAGTAGTGGGGGTAGAAGTTCCACTTTTTCCCGTTCTGCTACGAATTGGCTCTGATCCTACATGCAAGAGGAAAAAACAAAGAGCTTTAGAGGCACAGAAGTACAGCTCTTCTTCCCCTTGTACTCTCAAAAGTGCATCCCTGTGTGCCATGCAAGACACAGCTCTTCAGGTGACAGTGCTGCTGCTGGAAGAGCAGCAGGAATGGGGCACTCTGTGTCTTACTTTGCTAATCAACCTGCCAGGAATTACCTGGCCATGAGAGGTTGAGCTCTCCATTCTGTACCATAGGAGTGCTTCCCACAATACCCCTGCAAAGCTGCCTAAACAGGGCACATCATCACATTTATTTCCATTTTGGGCAAAGGACAAGAAGCATCCTTGGAATCCAACCTCTGGGACTTGATCCAACCAATTTCAGTGGATCTGGGCAATAAACTAGAAAGCAGTAAAAATTCTGATGACATTCCTCAAATGAAAAGCTGTGAGTGCCTGGCTGGAACTGTTTCTCATACCACTGCTGGTAAAGTGCAGATGAACCCCAGGTGGGCATTCAACTGATGCACAAGCTATAGTTCTGTTGTGTGCATGGGTAGATGTCCTCACATTCAATTGCTATTTTTCATTAGTGCTGTGAAAAAAAAACATTACCAGAGACAGCCTTGACAAAAAGTCACATTCTACTTACATTTGCATGCAAGTAAAAAAACCCCAACTCTATCATTTTGTAGCAGCTCCATTCACTGTTTATGGCATTGCCAGTCCTTTTCACTGGGCACAAGGATCAGTCTAGCTGTGTTTTCTGCAGCCAGCTCTGCTCCTAACTCTCAAACATAAATAAACAGAAGCTGAGATATCTCCAAAGTAAAATTTTGCTGAGAACACTTATGGAGAGAAAGATCAAGGTAACTCTCAAAACCTGGGAACCCCAAATGGGTGCATGTATGTTTTCACTCTTCAAATATTCAGAAACTATAAATCCAATGGGCCCTCAAAACCATCCAGGGGGACTAAACACATTCTTATTTTAAGTATTATCATTCTGTTTGTGCAATGATGGTGGCCCAAACCCAATGCACTCCTGTCCCTGGGGCTCATGATTCATTAGGCAGACTGAACATACTCCACTCACCTCCCATTTCCCTGAACAGGTTTCTTTCTTTCCAAACCAACCCTAAAGCTTCTCACTATACCATCTGAGACAGAAAGTGATTTTTTTTTTCCCACCTCCTTGCAGGTCTGGTGTATTTACTTTTCATTTCTCAGCTCTTCATCACCTGCCAAATGCTTAATGGCCTCTCACTCCTGGTCAGGAGAACGGGCTGGCTGCTGTGGCAGCTGGAAGTCACTCTGCTTTCAAAGAGTCTCTGTTTCACCTTTGGTGCATCACTTATGACTTTTTTTGCAGAATTTAATCATCTACTTCCCTTAAGCTGTCTTAAAAAGAGCTGAGACTGGTTTCTAAAGAGAGAAGACAGAAACTCCTATTGGAAAGCAGGAAGCCACATGTAGGTTCTAAGGCCTGGCTACAAGTTCTGGGGTTATTTAGTAAATTGTCGTTGTCCTGTAATTTATTTTGGCTTGTGATTTGATAACTTTGGTCCTCATAAAAGGAACCTAGCTGGTTCACTGCCCCCAGTGAGTCACTCTGCTACTTAACATCTCAATTCTCAGCAGAAATTTTACCCTAGGAGTAGAGCATAGGGAGATAATTACTGGGAAGCAGCAAATAAATGACTCTAACTATCAGGTTCACTTTTCCAAGACCCATCAGAATATTTCAGGTTGTCTGCTTCAGCTTTGACTCATTATTTCTTGCTGCTATCTGTAAATGCTCTGTGTTAAGCACCTCACCCAGCTCTGAGCTCCCTACAAAGGCATTTTCTAATATCAGCAATTAATCTGGGCAGCAGACCTTGCTCTGGGCACTGCACGTGCATCCTGCCCCTGCTTTCAGGCACTTGGCATGTGAACAAAACCAGTTCTACAGCACACCTCAGACCCACTCCTCTGTGTCAGAGGCTGTGCAGTGTGACAAACCTAATGAGGATGGAGACAAGCACAGGAGCAGGAGAAGGTGAACATGCAAAATAAAGAGATAACTCACGGGTAGTCCGTCGTACTGAGGAGGAGAGAGAAGATGTGAGGGACAGGGAGTTCTCCTCTCTGTCTCTGTCTCCTGAAACACCTCTCCGAGGAGGGAGGATGGAGGAAGGCCTTGGCAGAGATGAACGCTTCTCGGGGCTCTTGCTTACTCCATCCTACAGCAGCACAACAACAAAGGAAGGTTTAGTTTGCAAACCTCACTCTTTGGGCTCTGATTTCCTGTACCTACACACAGAAGGGGAAACCTAATCCTGTGGGCCCAGTTTGGGATCAGTCACCCTCCACGCTCTGCTTTAGCTCCCTGGTGCTTCTTTACTGCATCCAAACCTCTTCTGACGACTATCCCGAGACAGCTATGGATATTCTTGGGTCTAAATATGGATGGATCCCACAGTTGGCTCTTACTAAGGAAAAAAAGTGGGGTTTTAAGTGCAAATTGAAAGTAAACTCTCTAGAGCTCAAGTGTGAAATTCCTATATGAATTTACCTGCAAAGTAACTGCACTACTGGTGTCCAGACACTAGATTGGTAACTGTTGTGTGATTTTTGCATATTCAAACACTAACTTGTAAATTTCTTATGGACATAAATTTTTAGCTACAGGCTTTGATGGTATTTTCTGTTTGTTTTTTTTTTCTTTTTCCCTGAGTTTGGATTATAAATCCTATTGTTTTAATTCCTTCTATAATAAAATGCTTACTTTTTGAAATCAGTGCATACCTTCTCTTTACCAGAGTAAAGTAAACCTTTAGGGCAATGGACATGTATGTTAGAATATTTTTGAATTTATGGGATGTGCAGCCAAAGATAGACCAGCATAAGCAGACATTCTTCCTAAAGACAAATGATGATGGTCCCAATCAGTAAAAGACACACCAAATATGACATTAAACAAAAAATGTAAGTCAATGGCAAAACCAATTTTTAAATGGGGATAGTTAAGTCACCATAATGTACATTTGAAACACAAGTTAAATGTAAATATGGAGAAGCTGGAATGGACTGCCAATCATATTTTTAAATTTATACTGCAACTTCTTCACAGAGTCCTATGCACTGACTAAATTTGATCCTTGACATTTGGTTTCTGCCCTGTTCTATCCCCTACTGCTGGTAATTACAATTGTACCCTCTTATGCTGGAGGCTGAATTTGATTTTGAAGAATATTAACAGGTCAAAAATTACAGTTTTTTAAACTTGGAGGACAAATTGGTCCTGCTGCTCTTTACCACCTACCCACTTGTAAATGGCTGTAACTTCTTGGCAGTTAATGAAGTGGCATCCATATGATCAACAGAAAGAAGATATGTCTTTCTAGTTGTAACTTCACTTACATTTCCTGTGGAGTATCTCCATTTTTATCCATCTTGTAGTCTGCTAATCAGTTTTCCTGCCACTGGATGTAAGTAATCTCACAGGAGCTTCACAGAGAATTACTGAAATTCAGTGGGTAGATAATGTGTCTCATGGAGTTGACCTGTGCATCTCTGACTCTCTCCACCAACTCTGCTACCTTACCTTAGCATCTGATTTTGAGTCTCTTGGGCCTGCAGAGGAGGGCCGAACAAATAAACTGTCTGTATCCAGACATGTGGCCCTTTTAGTGGTTAATGAGCAAGCTGAGCTGGGTCTTGGAGGAAGCAATGACTTTGCTCTAGACTTTGAGGCAGGAATCTTTGACAAAGAGGCAGTCTAGTCATGAGAAAACAAACAAAACACAACATGAAGCTGGACAAAATGAAAACACATGCAACATGGACCAAAAAAAAAAAAAAAACAAAAAAAAGCCAAGCTATGAATAATACTTTTCCTGCATCTGGTAATGGTCTATGCAGATCTGACAATCATGGAAGTTTCAGTTTTGTGTTGTTTGACTGAAATCCTTGGTCTGGACAGAGTTACCAATTCTAGGAATCTGCCTTTTTCTGCAGATGCTGTTTGGATCTTATGTTATTCGGAAAAAACCTGGTGCCAGGTGTGGCATTTAACTGATACAACTGCTGCATTAGAAACAAGTGCAAAGCTACAGGAGCACCAAGGGATCCCAGCCCTTTAAAGTTGAAATGCATTCCTCCAGGCTGAAATCAAGAATAAAACAGTGGGAATCTTAGAAGCAAAGTTACACCACTATTCCCACAACAGCAGGAGGACAACAGTAATTCCCTTCTTTTGCCACTGTGTACAGACAAAATGTCTAACACAGCCCAGATACTGCTCTGTGCATTTGGTGTCACTCCATAGAAATTCGCAAATTTATATTTGTATGGAGTATTTTTGGTTTTGTATTAGAGTATTTTTATTTTTGTATGTAGTAAATTTATATTTGTATATGCAGTCCTGGGATGAGGAAAGCATACATGGTTGAAGGGCTGACATGGTATGTTAATGTGAACAGATACTTGTTTGATACCAAATAATGAAAATATTCCATTGAAGGAACAATTAAACACCAACAGGACAGACAGAAAATCTTTGTTAATACTTAGGAACATCCTACTGCTTTACAAAAAAGAATGTCCTTGAAACTGAATAGGCTACTTGCTTAAGAAACACTGGTTTTTTTCTATAGGTGTAACTGATATTACAAAGAGCAATTGCAAAGGTAGTCCTTATCCTCTCTGTAGTCATACTAGCATGAAATTATGTACAAATCCCAATGGGCCTGTCCTCCTAGGCTTTGCACTGAACTTTAGCACTAAACTCATCATTTGATCTCAATCAATCCCCTGGACTTTCCCAATGTTCAGTAAAGGTAAATGAGCTGCTTTAAAGTTGTCTTGTTAGAAAATAAGAATGGGCTGTCCAGCTCTGACAGGCCTCTGGCTTAGGCTATAAACTCAGCCTATGGAAAACTGAGATGATATCAGATGGAGATGATATCAGATGATATCAGCCTATGGAAAACTGAGACTGAGTATCATCTGTGACATCACTCATGTGAGTAAGAGCTACAGAACCGTGTATCAAACAATTCCAGTCCCACAGTGCAGCTGAAAGGAGTTCCATTGGATGTCCTCCTCCAGACCAAACAGCAAGTCAAGAAATTAGGATGGAAGTGCTTTACTAGCAAGAACGTATTCCCATAATGAGTTTTGCAGCATATTTATGCCTCTTTCTTTTTTAATGCTTATTTTATTGTGTGAGAACAAACAGAGAAAACCAGTGAATAATTATTTTACGCAGAAACTACAGAATATGAGTTTCTGTCAAATCAAAGGCTTTTCCAGACTTTGACTGGTTTGTCATAGTTCAGTTTATGGGTCTCATCCATTTGTGAAACTTTGGATCATGTTTAGAAATCCTTGAAGGTTTTTACTGATGCTGAAATTCTGTGGAATATTTATGTTGGGTGGCAGAAGAAGCAGACATTCTGCAAACACCTTTCACCTGGCTTTCTGAACTAGAGATAGAACTAAGCACACATTGCTTGAGGCCCAAATCTTCATTCTGTGGTTTTCACCATTTTCAACTTGCATGCAAGGAATCACCCCAATAATGAGACTGAAAAACTCTTGTAGATTAAGGTTCTAGTCACAGTGCAAAGACTTTTCACTCATATGGCCCTGTGTCCTCTGTGAGTACATGTATCTAATGTGGATGCTAAAGATGGACAGCACTGAGATCTGTCAATGGAACAGATGGGGAAAAGGCATGGCCTTGAGCTACTGCACAGCTCTGGTTATCACACTCTAGAGTCCCTCCATGTTACTTAGGTAACAAGGCACTTTTAGCATCAGGAATAGCAGCAGAACCTGCCCAGAGCTGGTTGAGCAAGCAAAGAAACTGTGTCTCAATCCCTGCAGGAAAACTCAGTCTCTGGTAGCAATACTTCACCTCTGACCTCTGTTTTAATTTATGCTGCTGGAAGGGTCAGCTGCCCAGAGGACAAAGATCTATGTGACTCAGGGATTGCTGAAGTGGGGATGCAGAACCCTCATTTTATTTCAAGGTGTTCCTAACACATGGCACAGGTTTTCATCACCTCACTGTGAACTGCAGGTACACAGCTGCTTCCAGCAGATGGAACTGTTTAGCTTTTCCTGAACTTGTCCTGTGTAAACTGCAGCATCAACATGAATAACAAAACTGACCAGGCTGGATGATCTAACATTACCAGTGGAGAGGAAAAGACTGCAGCACTTGAAAGACATAAAAGCTGAAAACCACAAAGAAACAAAACAACAAAAATAGAGAGAGATCTTTATAAAAGCAGAGACAAAGGCAAGGCACAGAAGAGAAAATATCCAAGAGGTGTGTGAGTGTGGCAACCAGAGAGACAAGGCAACAGAGAGAGAAAGTAAGCAGGGGACAGCTTTCTGATGTGTGCTATAACATAAGGGGCAGGAATAGGAAAGGTATACAAAAAGATAATTTCACAGAATGATTTTGCAGTGCTTGTACTAGAGCACTCCATAAACACTGAAAATGGGCAAGTATTGGCTTCTCTTGTGCAAGTGTTGATGGTCTGTCAAGAAAAGACAGTAATAAAACATGCTCAGACTCATCCCACAAACCTGCCCAGATCTTAGTCACTTGTAAAGAAGCTCTAATAGTTTCCCAGTTCTGAGCTGGAATGGGTCAAACCTGAAAAACCATGGTTCCTCCAAAGCCTCCAAAAGTGCTCTCAGCACTACCAGTTTCTTACAATTCATAAACAGTATGTAGCACTTGATGTGACACAGCTTTTTGCTCCCCAAAGAACTGAGAGCCTGGTTTAATAAATGAAATAAACCACTCATGGAATACAGGAAGAAATATATTAGGAAATTTAGAAAAATTCTAAAGAAAATTTTAATTGTTATTGCTGGGGGATGGTCCTGCTCAGGGCCAGGAGTTGGACTCGATGATCCTGATGGGTCCCTTCCAGCTCAACATATTCTATGATTCTGTGGTAACAAAGTGTTGTGCTGCAGGTGTGAATTAGCACGTGTCACTGTCATGGCTAAAATAACTGCATAGGGGAGAGTGAATGGAGGTTGGTTTCCTGGGGATTTTGGAGGGATGGGACAGAAACAGTGCAGGGTCAGCAAGGAGCAAGGAGCACTTTGCTTAAGTGCCAGACACAGGAGGCAGAAAAGGCTGTGGAGCAGCTGAAGGCAAAGCAAGGCAAGGCAGGGTTGTAATCTGACAGACAGTGCACAGACAGTGGCCCAGCAAGTGGCCAATGAAAGCAGTAAATGTAAATTCTACTGGCCAGTAACTCCTACACAGGCATGGTTCCTGCAGAGCACTGGGCTGTGGAATGGCACACCAGGAGATACCCAGCAGTCCTGGGGGAGGGCTTCTGCCTTCTGTGGTTTTGCAACACCCAACAGTGCAGCAAGGTGCCAATGCAAGCTGGGTGCTGCAGGAAGGGCCAGGACATGCAGTTTATCCCATGGAATGGCCTGGCTCAAAATGCCCAGACTTCAAATCCTGCAGTTTGGAGTCTGTGTGCCCTCTGTGGGTCTGCAAACTGTCACCATCTACCACTTGAGACTAGACTACTAAGGTTATTCAGGAAAGGTGGTTTTAATTATCCTTTTAAATGAATCATGAATATGGTGAACAAATTTTAAATGGAACACACAATTACTTACTGAATTAAGACAAAAAGATGTGAAATAAGGGCAAAAGGAGATTATAAAGATGAACAATAAGATTATTTTACTCACTGAGAGTTTTTCCTTTGCTTGTTTAAATACAGCAGGAGCCTGGTTTGTTTCACCACCTGCTGCTGAGAAATCCAAAGAAAGACTTGATAGTTAAAGACAGTAATAATAAGCATTTCCATTCAGTACACTTGTTAGACCAATTAAATGCCTTGAAACTACTGTGCAAAGCAAGTACTTTGTGAAATACCCTGAACTGTATGCAGACATTTACTTGCCTTAAATTTTTTCTGCATTCATCTTACTTGAGGTAAAATGGTATTCTAAAATGAAATTTTTTATTCATGTTCCTAAAACTCTAGAAACAAAAATAAAATAGTTCCAGAAATAGTTGACAAATATAAGTTTCCGTTCAATCCTCAGAAAACCTAGCATCCTGATTTTTAGGACTGTCCTCTAAAAATCAAGCTCCTTTAAATCATCCACAAATTAAAATTTTAACAGAAGTCTCTATAGTCACCACTTTCAAAATATTAGCCAACATTCATAATGGATAGAGAGAGAGTCACTGTTGAATTTTCATCCTAGTTGTGTCACTAATGGCAGCGTGTCATGGTCAACTAAGCTCTCAAGAATTTAGAAATTCAAGGTTTATCTGGGACATCAAGAATGCTAACTCAGTATTTCATTTATTTGATAAAACATGGTTTGAGGTAAGATGTTTCTCTTGGATTTGAAATCCATCCACACTGGTTTTTGAATGGGACAGCTTTTTGGAAAGCAGGTCATCAGCTTCACCCTAAGGCTGCTGCTTAGGAAGTGATGTGCCACTTTACAACTAACATGAAATTTTCTGGCACCTGTGCCAGGATGCCCTTGGTAAAAGCAGAAGTGGGACAACAATCACAAATCACAACCTTCTGCTATAAACCCAACTGTTTTCCAACTTTAAACCAATCCTAATTCCTCATACAGGAAAGGTCAGGTTAATTTTTCCCACTTCTTATGCAGCTCCAGGCGTGGTGAGGTTATCCCTGGTTTCCTGTCACACTACCCACTCTAGTCCAAGGTGTAGGAGAGAAAACTTGTGAGCAGGAAAAGAATATATAACTCCCTACTTCAGTTCTTCTGAATTTTTAAGAGGTGAGTACAGCAGAGCCTTCCCATGTCACATTTACCACAGCTGTTACTGTTTGGGTCTGGTTTCCATCTCCTCTGGATAACCACAAACAGCTTCTTTCCTCCTTCCCTCGGCATTCATCCCTAACCAGTCACACTGGGAGCTGGAAGAAAAGCTGTGTCACTTGTGCCAATGTGCCTGGTAACAACCACAACTCCTCTGAACACAATATTTCTACAGGCCCTACAAACCTGTTTCAGCTCAGGGGGTGACCCCAGAACTGAAAACAAGAAACAGAAGCATATAATGGCCAGGTCATTGTCCTGGCCTTGCCTCCAAAATCACACCTGCAGTAGCATCTCACAGCCACCAACAAAACCTAGGCCAGGCTGGGGGTTTCACTCATGGACCTACACCAGCCAAGGCAAAGACTTCCCAACTGTCTCATCAGGGTTGGCCTTACAATTTCTTTTTCAAATGGCAAGGACAAGTCTCTCAAAAACCAGTCCCTGTCTCGTGGATATGATTCTGTAAGTTACTGGTACCTCCCAGTACTTCCCAGTGATGTGGGAATTTTTTTTCAGGTATTGAGGGGCATTAAGGGGAAAATGTACTTTTCCCAGGCCATTGTGCAAAACATAAAAGCAGACATTAGCTTCCTTTGGTAGATATCTGTATCTTATGACTGGACATGTTTCATTTTGAAGTCATGGTAAATGCTGTGTGGAGATTGTAACTGACTGCAACACACTCAAAGCTCTGTGGACTACACTGCCAAGCACTTTTGTGGGCTTCATTACCCAAGCATCACTAAAACTAACAAGACCACTCCAAACAGGATGCACTGACAGTCAAAACTGGCTTCAAGAAATGGTGCTATTTTTCACTTAAAAAGAAAATGTGAGAGAGACAATGTCCCTCTAGATTCCAGATCCTGGAGAGACCTGCATGACACAATCAAGCTCAGGGATTTGTAAGATAACATGACCACCTGCACTCTTAGAATATCACACACCATTGCAGTCTTTCTCATGGTCTTCCCTCAAGTCCCATAAGGAAGTATAAATATGGGAGGTAGAAGAAAATAAGGCATACTGTAATTTTTCCAGAATCAATGAGTGTGCTGAAACATTCTAAGAAATATTTTTTGTCACTTTCTGGCATGGTTTCAGCTCCTCTGCTTTAGAGCTCAAAGTTCAAGCCACATTTCTGAAAGTTTTATGATCAGCTTGGGTCCATCATTTTGGTTGCTTTCTACCTCAGGACTTAAATAGGGGAGGACTTAAGTAAGGGAGGTAGTTTTTGTGTTATATTTCTCACTTTGACTAATACATCTGCTTCACTGTGCACTGCAGTGAGGGAGAAAAACCTCTGAGATTTGCCAAGGCAGCACAAGTTTCAGGCACAGGGCAGGTTTTATCCAAGTCCACTGATATGACTCAGTTCTTTTTGGGCTCCTAAGGGTCACAACAGTTCAGAGGAGGTAGTGGTAGAGTGAGTAGCCTGTGGTCAGAGCTGTCATGCCCTGGTAGCTGAGGGCATGACAGCTCTGACCACACAACTGTACAAGTGTAGATGAAGTTGAGAACACTACAAAGTCAGTGCCTTTCCCCCACCCATGTCCACAGCTTAGTGAATTCCCCTGGGGCTTCTGAAAGAACATGAGAATTATGGGTTGTAACTTCTGAGCTATCAAGCTGTGCTTCAGCAAGGAGCAAGAGGTAGCAAGAGGAAATGTTTTAACTCTGTTATGATTCCTCCCTGTTGAGTAGTTCTGGTTCAGAGTGCAAGTTAGGACAGCCCAGAGACTGCAAACTGAGGGGGAGCCATCAGTGCAACACGGAGGGGACTGAAGCACCCTTTCCTTTAATTTCTCCTGAGAGGGGGAAGTAAAAGGATGAGATTCTGTCACAGGAGCAAGGGGATGGGATCATTCTGGTGTCCCAGTGGAACACAGCCAGGATACAATCCACACTTCATACAGCAGAGGCATGAGACCAAACCTGCTCTAAACCATCCCCTTACTGCATTTTCACTGCTCACACCTCCCTGCTGGGGCTGGTCTGCGTTCTCAACAAGAGGGACTGGTGCAAAACTGCAGGGTAATCATTGCCTGGAGACACTTTTGGTATTGCTCTGCTTAACCACGCGATGGGTAACGAATGTTCCTGTTAATTTCTAAGCTGTGAGAAGATGCCTGTGCACTTCTGCATTGCTGTGCCTGGTTTTTCTCTTATTATCCCAAGTTCCAAACAACCATACTACAGCATGTGGCCATGTTACACAACAGAAAACCTGGCCTCTTTTAGCAGTTTTAAGATCACAATGAAAGTCAACATGTTCGTCCTTCCACCTGGAACCCACAGAAACCATGAATAATACGTGAAAATGCTGGAAGAGTTATTTTGGTCCTCTAAATAATGATACACCTATGAAGTCGTAACAGGAATCATTTCTTTCTTCCTTTTATCTTCCTCTACCAAATATTAGGATTTTTTGCTTGGAATGCATTTCACAGTGTGAGCCCAGATTTCTTCTCTCTCAGCTCCATGCTGCATGTGGCTGGATTCTCCCTGTGGATTTTGACTGCACAGCATAAACATCAGTGACAGATTGGGAATTATCAATGCAGATAACATCAATAAACAAAATATAAGTCTGAAACACTTCTTATTATGCATGAGAGTAAAAAAGCAGAAGAATGGAAATGCATACCATGGTTTAAGTTGCCAACATTTTCCCACCAGAAAAAAAAATTAAGCATAATTTAAAAAAAAATTTAAAAAATAAAGAAAAAAAATCATCCACAAATCAAAAGATGATAGAGATTCCTAGAACATCACATTCTAAGCACGATGCCAAGTTACAATCACAGCACTTGGAGGCCCAAGCAATGACAAGCATACATGATCATGGCCTCCATCAAACAAACAAACAAATACCAGGAAAGAAAGAAAAAATAAAAGAAAAATGGTACAAAACACTAAAAAAGCAATTCTATTTGTGAAGATTGACACTTTTGGAAGAAAAATAAATAGAGAAGCTGCTAGAGCTATGAGATTCACAAAAGAAAATGTCTATGTTTGCCAGCCACATTGCATAACTGAACAGAACGCAGTCACCTGTCTGCTTCCGTTTAACACAGGAGAGATGAGTTGGTCTAGTATATTTGATAGCAGGTTTTAAAATTATTTTCCTGGAGGGAGAGTGGCCCTGAACTTCAGTTTTTTTAGCAAGTTCAGCTTTCTTATACACTGCTATGGACAAAAAGAACACAAAAACACAGAATCAGAAAAAAACCCAGCAAACCATTTCACATGATCAATAAGTCAAGTGTCAGGCCCACTGCCCCACAACTCCAACCCATCGCATTGCTTCTTCTGAAGGAACAAATCCTATGCTGCAAGAGGGGGAGCACTGGTGCATTGGCTCAGAAGCATTACCCAGTAATCAATAGGGATGTCCACAATGAAATAGGACCAGTGGAGCAATGAGCCTTGGACATGGCTTCTCACATAGTTGTACAATATCTCATTATAAAACACTACCATTAATAGTGCCATGGTGCACATAATCTACAGCAGAGTAACCAGACAGTTCTGTAAAACAGTAAGAAAATTTAAAAAAATTGTAATAGGAGTGTGAAATGAACCTTTTTTCCTTCTCACTTCATCTCTGGAGAGTGTGCTAGGTTCCTTTTTAGCTATTTTCCTTTCAGGAGTAGAAATCCTGCCTCTCCCAGTTTTAAAAGGTTTCTCTTTTTTATGCTTATCAAGAGATGATCTTCGCAATTCTCTCTCTGCTTTCTCCTCTTTAGGAACAGTCTCTAACTGTTCAGTCATGATGCTCCTATCATCATCTGTAGGATCAGAGCAAATTACAACAACAAACAAAAGATTAGTAACAAATGTTAACAATACCTCAGAGGAGCAGAGAAAAATAGTTGAAGACAGAGCAGATGATTAATTTTTAAAAAGCAAACTATTTTTACCATTTCTCTGAAACATGCTGAGATTACTATTATAACTGTAATAATTTTGCTTTTCAATCATTATGATTTGGAAGCAAAAATATTCAACAGACAAAACAGAAAGGATAATGCACACCTTGAGTGTCTGCCCAGAGACTGTCTGTGTCCATGATGGAGTCATCAATTGTTGTTTCATCTTTGTAATCATCACACGTCTCTGTTTTGTAGTTAGTGAGCAGGATTTCTTCTCTCTGGGGTGAAGCAGGAGCCTCTCGGGAGCCTTCCTTGGGCTCAATCTCCACTTCTTCAACATCCAGCTCCTCCTCAGCCTGGGAGTCTCCTGTTTCAATGTCTTCCTGCTGAGTGGCGGCGAAGCGCACGCTGTGAGAAGCAGATTCACCCTCATCAACTGTTGTCTGCACCACCGTGATGAAGTCATCCTCCACTGTCACCACAGATTCAATAATGCCTTTCAGCTCAGGCAGGGCTTCTGGGCTACCCTTGGCTCCCATTTCTTCTGCAGCAGGCTCACCAAACTCTGCGGGCATTTCTGATACAAGATGCTGTTTATCCTCTTCTTTTGCTTCTTGCCCTGCTTCCACCTCCTCTTCCTCATATTTTTCCTCTTTCGGGGCTCCAGCTGCCAGTTCACATGGCGGCAGCTTTTGGGTTTCTGTAGGTTTCACAGCTCTATCAAGAGTCTCTTCAGCTCCTACAAGTTGTGGTATGCTCTCCATCTGAATTTCAGCAGGCTCCTCCCGGAGAGGCTCAGCTTTTGGAAAGAGGGGCTCCACAGAAGCCCCCGTAGCTGGTAACTGTGTAGGCATCTCTTCCCCAGACATAGGAGGTTTTGGTTGTTCTGCTTTGATATCCTCTGGTTTCACAGATTCTCCATTCAAACTTTCTTGGGCTTGATCATGCTCTCCACTAGATTCATAAGATTCCTCCTTATCAACTGCCTCTTGATGTACCAGATCTGGCTTAGTTACTTTTTCCTTAATTTCTATTTCTGACAGTTTGGTGCTGTCCTTTGCATAACTAGGCTCAGTCTTAGAAAGTACATCTGCATCCTTTGCTTCTCTGGAGAAGATGGTCTCTTCTTTCTGCTGAGCCTCTTTGGGTTCAGGCTCTGCTTTAAGAGAGGCTTTGTCCTTCCCTAATGGAAGAGAAACAACCTCACTGATCTTAGTGTCTAACTTACTCTGATATTCTTGGTCAGCTCTCCTTGCAGCTACCTCCATATCATGCTTAATAGCATTGTAATCTGGTTTAATTGGAGCTTCTATATCAGCTATCTCAGCTAGTTCATGAACAACACTAAGAGTCTTCTCCTTCTCCAAAAACATACAAATAGAATCCTTTTCTATTGCTATCTCTGAAGAAGAAATTCTGTCATACATTGTGTCAGCAGGTAAATGAACTTTACTAGCCACACTTTCTTCTTTCCTTTCTAACACTGCCTCAGCTCTTGTCTTCTCTGGTTCTGCTCCTTTAATGGGACAGACCTCTTTAGAGTCAACTTGATCTTCACTTTTTTCTAGCACAGTATCGAGTTTCTCTTTTTTCTCCTCTTCAAAGTCCCTCACCAGAGTGGACTCACCATGCTGACCTAAATCTTTTTCACTGAAGAAGTCTTCTTTTGATTTTTCAGCAGCTGCCAGCTTCACTTCTATTAAAGACAAGTCAGGAGCGAGGCCACGTCTCAGTTTTTCGTCCGTGCCTTCGTAGAAGGGACTGGTTTCACTTGTTAAATTCTCACTGTCCTGAACTGGAGAGGGGAGTGGTACTGTGTATTTATTAAAAACACAGTAGCCCAAGTCTTCCAGCTGGCTTTCAGCTTTCAGAATTACATGGTTTTCATTTGTCACAGGTGGTAGGGCTGTGCTGCTGTCTTCCACAACAGTGTCAGAAGGAACTGGCTTCTTCTGTGCCACCTCAGCATCTGCACTCACAGAGGCTAATCTAGATCTTGTCCCTGCCAAGTCTAACATTTCAGGCAGGTCAGGAGCCAGGACAGCCCCATTTTTGTAGTAATCTTTGGCCTGGAAAGATGGTTCAGCCGAGGTCTCAGGCTGGACTTTTTCTTCTACCGTCACTTTTTCTTCTTCTGTGTGCTCATCTTCCTCTCTACTTTCAATGGGGAAGCAGGGGGCCTTCTCCAATGCTGGTGTGGTTGCTGGCAAGTAGTCATCACCTTCATCCATACTTCCACTCGTGTTAGTTAGAATATCTGAAGCGAGGGGAGAAAGATCGTGCGCACGACCAAAACTAAATCCCAGGGCTATTGAATCCAGACAGGACATGGGCAAGTTAATAGACATACTTCTCTGTTCAATTGCAGATCTCCCCCCAAGTCCCAAGCTCCTGCTCAGAGTTAGGTCATCTTTATTTTTACTGTGAAGTTCTCTCTTATCCCCATAGACTTTGGGGTCAATAGTGAACATTCTTTCTGTTGGAGAACTGGGTTCTTCAGATGTGTCTGGTGTATAGCTCTGAGCCAGGGTACTGTACCCCATTTCACGAGCATGCATATTCTGCTGCTGATTTAATTCTTCCTCTTCCTCCTCCTCTTCATCTTCAGGTATTAGAGGACCTCTCTGATAAGGCTCATATTTACTCTCTTTAGTGTCACTTAGCTCATAGTAATCACTGCTTTGTTTCAGACCATCTGCTTTGAAGGCTTCCTCTTTCAGAGCAGAGGTTTCAAAATACTTTGACATTCCTGACTGATCCTCCTCTTCCTTCATTTGATGAGGAGCTGCAAGACTTGTCTTATCCTCCTCAGTATCTTTTTTAACATCTTTCTCTTGAGAAGCTTCTAGAGTAGGAGTCTTCTCAGTGGCTAAACCTGGTGCCTCAGGGGCTTTCTCTGTTACTCTGGATAACTGAGTAGTATCAGGGTGCTCTGCTGTTTTCTCATGACTCAATTCATGGCTTAACTTAGCTGGGGGTACCTGTGTGCTTTGCTGCACCTCCTTTTTCACATCTGCTGCTGAGAGCCCACTTTGGTCCGTTTCTTTTTCTGCTTTGAGAGCATCAGGTGACTTTTTAGCTTCACCATCCTTTTGAAAGTCTGTTTTGTCTGGGGAAGGTGTCTTAACTTCTGATTTTGTGGTCATTTTACCATCATCTAATATTTGAGCCTCCCCTTTATCATAGAAGTTGTACCTTTCTTCCTCATCACTCTCATCCTTAGTCATGTCCTTTTCCTCTCCCCAAGGAGGGATTTTTGGGGTGCTTGGAGTTTTCAATCCATCTACAGTTACTGCTGAGACTTCTTGGAGAGATAATGTCCTGTCTCTGTGGATCTGTTCATCTTTACTGAGATCTTTGGCAAACAGTTGGTCAGTAGGTTCCTGATGCGTTTTGAAACTGTCTTTGAGTGAAAGCTCCTGGGGGATAGCAGGAGATGGGCCTGAAGGAAGTTCACTTTTGGCTGCTTCTGCCTTGGGTTCTGGTAGCAATAGAGAACTTTCCCCATAGCTGATGGCACCACCCTGGATATCTTTGAGGTTGTCTTGAAATTTGATACCCATAACTTGGTTGGTTGATGAGGGCACACCTGCAGTCCTTTCTTCCACCCTGCTCACTTCAGGCAGCTGAGATGACAGGTGCTCTTGTTCTTGAGGAGCAGGAGGCTTAGCAGCAGGTTCTGCAAAACTGGCTTCCCCTTTCATCTGTGACTCAGTTTTCAACATCCATTCTGATGGAGGTGAAAGCACTTGGTCTTTGCTCTCTGAATCCTTTTTATCTGTAGCCTCTGTTTTTGCTGACTGTGGAACTAAGGCATCATATTTAGGTTGCTCAACAGTCTTACTGTCCTTCCCAGATTCACGTTGCTTTGTGTCTAATGGTTCTGCTGCAAAAGGGCATGTGCCCTCCTGGACACAGAATTCCATCTTCGTAGCTGCAAGTAAATCTGAAGTAATTTGTTTGGGTTTTATAGCAAAATTAATTAAAGCACTTACAGGCAGGCAGTCACGTGGCCTACGACATTTTAATATGAATGATGGAATGGAAAGGGAGAAAGATGTGAGCATGCAGCAAGGCATCCACCTAGAAATCTGCTTTAAAGTGTTAAATACTAGTGTCCTTTCAATATATAAGGTTTCCTAAGAAAAATGTGAGTTGTACATGTATAAATGCGAGCACTGAAATGAGATGATTTCATGTAAATTCTTTGTCTTCATGATTTGTATACAACAGCAAAATCACAAATAACCTCACTTCATTAGAAGCTGTGCTGAACTCTGTAGCTTATGTTACTGTTGTGTTAATGAAGTCTGCAACTTCAAAGGAATCAGTGGTACCTTTGTGTGTTGCTGATGTTTAAAACATTCATAGTTATACATTTCTATGTATTTTTATACATTTTTCTTCCACATGCAGCCTAAACTAGAGGTAATGCCTGCAAAGTGTTTTGCAAGTTTCAGAAGAGGCTGTTTTTTTAACTGTACCAGCTTATAACACTTGCTCTTTGTCAAATTACCAGACTCTCACTGCTGTCACCAAACCAGCATGTGGAAATCAGCAGCAGACCTACTAATACTCCCAGATCTTGAAGGTCTGGTCTTCAAAATGGCCAGTCACCTACAAAGATGTAGGTGACGTAGCTGTAGTCAAAGAATATTTGGCATGTTTCTGTGACTCTGGATCAGGCACTAATTAAGTTAATTTGAAACTAAAAAGGCTGCTCCTATACTCTGCCACTTTATTTTCAGAGGCTAATACCTAGTTAAGTTTTTAAAATACCCACTCTGTTAATCATTAATAGCTCGATCTTTTTTTAATGTCCTGTGGGAGATAATGATGCCTATCTCATTTAAATCTTCCTGTAATGGAAAATATGAAGAGAAAGACTGCAGAATGTGGCATATCTTTCTTCACTAATCTGTAAAATAGTTTCTTTAAATTTTTTTCTGAGTTTTTTCTAAAGCTTGTTACAACTAGCATTGGGCCAACTCTGAATTTCTTCAGATCTCAAGTCCATGGAGGCATCTTTTTGCTTTGATGAATCTGTTTTTAGAACAATTAGTATAAAAGTATTGCTCATTATTTAAATATTTACATATGCTAATAATGAGTCAAAAAAGCAACTACCATTCTAACAGGTAAACATCAACAGGTAACTAAACTAGAAATCTACACCTACAGTAATTTTGCTCCTTCATGATTTTACATGTGGTGACTGACTTGCAATCCCCAAGAAGCATAAAGCATGGCCACTGGGTAACGTCATGCTCATTTCACAGAAATTAAACAGCTAGATACTGCTTTTCTCTATGTATCCTCCTGTCTCTCTTCCTGTAGCGCAAGCAAACAATACCAATGGCATCCAAGCATATTCTGACTGCCAAAGGAATTCAGTGCTCTTCAGCTGAGCCATTCAGAACACAAGCCTCCTAAATGCAGCATTCCTTAGCCAGGCAGGGAGTGGGTACATCAATACTCCACACAAGGTGCCTTTGCACCTTGTTCCACTGGCTGAACAGAAATACCATTAAAACAAAAATACTGAAGCCTAGTTCTTATGTACTGAAAGATGACTGAGTAAATATTTTGTTCAGAAACTATGTCTAAACTTCACCCAGTCCTAACCTTCACTTTGAAGGCAAATTGTCTCAGTGGAAGTGATGGAGATTTTGCCTAAGAAGGGCACTCCAGCAGGGCTAAACATTTGTAATAAAGTGGCACACGCAAAAAATAAGAGTTCTGGCAATGACTGAGGAGAGGAGGGGTGGATTGCAATGGATGACAAGGGTATGATATAAGAAGCAATAGCTTTAAGGAAGCTAAACCAGAATGCACTGAAGCACACACAAAAAAACCAAACCAACCAAACAAAAATCCTGCACACTGCAAATGAAAACATTTCTACAGTTTAAGCATCTTTATGTCATAGTCAAAGGCGGCAAATCTGCTGTTTGAAAGAAATGCAGATGAACCTCTGCACCAAAAAGAAAAAAAATACATAGATTAGCAATGTGACTGGCAAACACATCTGAGATGGGGGAAAAAGGCTTACACAGAGGAATAAGCTTAGCTGCAAAGCAATATTTTACCATGGCAAAGTAAAAAACTCAGGAATCAGCCGCAGCGGTGGGAAACCATGTTGTCATACAGCACCTACACAACCAAATTATCCACTACACACTCTTCAAGCATAATAACAAGAGCAGTCATACTAATAAATGGGCAAAACAGAAAATGAAGCAGGCTTGGAAAGCACTGGAGAAAGCTGGAGAAGGATTTGCTGGCAGCAAACACATGCAACCCTAAGGAGGACACACCTTCCTCAGCCAAGGAAGAGGGTGTGTCTTTCACGAGTGCTCCCACCACAGGGGTCACACTCTCCCTGCTGGATGCCACATTTGGCACTTTCTCTTCATGACACACGGAACCAGAATCCAACTGACCCTCACAGAGGGCCTTTGCCTGGTCCAAAGGCTTAAGGGGCCTGTGCTCTTTCCCCATTTGCTCCCCAGAAAGAGCAGCAGGTTTCACTTCCACAGCCATCAGACTATTTACTGGTTCTTCTTCTTGGAGATGGAAAAAACAGGGGACATCCCCACAAACAGTAAACACCAAGCACACAGCTGAACAGGATTGCTTTACATAACCCTTTCAGGACTGCATTTACATAACCCTTTCAGCTCAATATTTTCTATTTAAGTCTGTAAAGGACTGCCAGTACCCAGTTCATTTTAGCCACCATGGAACTGAATTTTCCTTAGGGAAAAAACCAAACCAAAAGCCTGCCTGCCCCCAGACAAGCATGTTTATGCCACAAGATGAGAGCTGAAAGTGTTTTACAGGCATATGTCTCCCAAGGATGGCAGTGGGTCAAAGAGTCATTGGAAATGGAGATGGAATGGGATGATGGATGGCTCTGACAACACTAATGCATCAATGAGCTCAAAGTACACTGATATTTTTCTAATAAATGTGCTGTTTAGTCCACTAAATGACATTCAGCTGAGGTGGAGGAAGGTATGAGGCATTGATTTCTTTCTGCTGACCTTGGTAATACAGACTACTGAATGCCAGCAAGCCAATCTACTGTATGAATCCTGGATTTGGCAAAATACTGACAACTTTCATAGTCATAACTGGCCTCATGCATGGCTAATGATTAATGTTTTTTGCAAGATCTCTGCCAAGTTTCCTACACTGAATGGGTTTATAAACAATTCTCCCTTATGCTGTCTGACATCTGAAATCTTTATGTGAAAGTCACTATTTTAACTTAAGGACTCTTCATTTTCTTTGGTGCTTCCCCACTTATCCCCAGGCTCCTCATCATCAATTAAGTCAAACAAACCAATGAATGCAATACAACTATTTGTTCATCCAAATTTCTAAAACATACCACTCAGCCCATAGGCTGTTAGGATCAGTATAGTAGAATCAAGAACAGTCTTTGCTTGTGCCATGGAAGAAGAATTATTAGAAAAATCTCCATTCCAGGCTTGTACTCCTGCCACTGTGACTCAGACAAAAATTACTGTGCACTATTAGTATTCCCTCTGATAATAAGTAAGGATTAAGTGTGAATCCTGTGATTCAGCAATGTACTCAAGGAGCTGACCAGCAGCCATGCTGCAGGCAACCTGATGACATCCCTGAGTTTAAAATGTGTCTCACAATGAAGTACTTTGCTGAATCAGACCTAGAACAAAGCATTTTCAAATCTGGAAGTGGCTGTATCCATCCTCTTGGGATTACAAGGGCTTTATTTTTCTCCTGAGACTATCCCAGTGAAAACCAGATAATCAATCATCCCTTTCAGCTATGGCCTTAAAAGAATGATTTAAGGAACATAAACATTAGTTGAGGCTGAGAAAATATCACTATGTAAAGAACAAGACATTATTAATAACATAAAATAATTAAGATTAAATACTGTATCTTAAATGAACAGAAGCCAGGAGATTCAGAATCAGACCCTGACCAATGCCTGAGCAGTGCAGAAATATTTGCACGTGGACAGATTGTAAAAGCAGCCTTGCAGGACAACAGGTCTCCAGCTAAAAGAGACCCTGACTTGAATAACTTGCTTTACTTTTCTTTTCCTAATTTTATGTGCTTTTGTATGTACTTCCCTCTTAATTAAAAAATGCTAAGGACAGCCTTTTACTTTACTCTGAGCAAAACTTCATTTCCTGGAACACTTTTCACAAAGCCACGTGAATAAAAATAATTACTCAAACTAGAAAGTTTTCCTTGAATTAACAAAAGAATCCTATATCCTCTCCTTGTGGAGCAGACTTATGCCAAGCAGACTGCTGCCAGCAAGGACAGCTGTCTCACACAACAGTCTCAGTTGGAAGGGCAGGAAGGTTCCTTCACACACAGAAGGATCATCAAGTCCAACTCCCAAGTGACCAACCCATGCAGGGATGGAATCTTGGCATTTTAGCACCATGCTCTCACCAGCTGAGAGAACCCCAGGGTCTCATAATGCCTATCTTTGCACTCATGATCCAGCTTATCTGCCCTTTTTTCTTCTCCATATAGATGTTCTGAGATCTTACACTCTCACCAGAGGCAGATGATATCATGGAAAGGAAGCTGCCCATGAACTAATCAGGCTGTTATGTACAGATCTAGGCACACAGCTAAAGTAAGGCTACCCCTGTGATTTTTCTATCTCCCTACCCTTGGTTAGATATGCTGACATAAACAATCTTCAGTTATTAGTGCTGATCTCTTACTGATGCTGTTACAGTATTAGGCTCTTAATTCTGTAATTATCCTGTTAATTCTGAACAACTCTGCTTTTCTTAAAATGAGCCAGAGTCTAGTTTCAGGGAGACAGCTCCATCCTCCTGAGACACAAACCTTTAGAGGATCCAGTACTATTTTTGACTTCAGCTGCCAAGACTGAGTGCTGTGAAATGAAACATCCAACCATTTCACCTTTGAGAAGTCGGCTGTTCTGTTAGTTAGTGAAGAAGACTCTCCCTTGATTTAACTTTTACATAACCCCTACTGATAAAATGCTACTTACTGATGTGCTCAGGTCATAGAAACAGGAGGTACAGAGAGGCTTTTTTCCCCTCCATGTTTGCAGTCAGCTGGCACAATGCAAATGGAGCATGTCCACAAAACAACTGGAAATCAAACATGACCCAATATGGCCTGAAATTACCTGTGTACACTGGGGTAAAACTTACTTCACCTGCTGGGGAATTAAAATCCTTCCAGGGCTATCTTTGGTATAGACATATTTTTCCCCCATTGTGTAAACAACTGACTTACTTTCAGTAACAATATTGTGGCCTACTGTGCATATTCTTCTTGGCAGTATTTCTCTAGCACAAAGAACAGATTATCTTCCAGTTCTTTTAGCTAGCTGCTCCTTTTGCTTCTGCTCTAAGCCAGGCCTGAAGAACATGATCCCTGATTTAAGTGGGAACCCACTGACCCCAAAGCTGCTCATGCTGCAGAGACATGGAGAGACTCTTGGAGGGGCATCACTTCCATCTGGGGGAAAAACACAACCAGGTTTCCCTCCCCAGAAAGCAGCAATGCCAGCCACACAAGGAATGGAATGGATGGCAGGTGAGTAGAGGGGAAGAGGAACCAAATGGGACCATGCTCAGTTCACCTTCATCATGGCCCAACAAGACCTCTGTGCTCTTCACTGTGGCACTGGGGTGAGTACTAGGGCCAGCCCACTCTGAGCTGAACAAAGGGTGTTCATAGTACTCCTCATCTGAGCTGCAGGGCTCCTCCTGGGGCACAGACACTGAAATGGAGGGGGCCAGGTGCCACTCCCTGCTGGCTCCTGCAGGGGCTCCCCCACAGCCAGGGCAGTGCTGGAGCAGCCCCACCTTATCCTCCGCCCCTGCATTTACAAACACACACAGACAGACAAAGGCTGCAGGACAGACAGACAGACACAGGAAAAATAAAACAGGATGGACACATGCTCTAGCAGCACCAGCCACTGCCATGCTGGAGTGGATGACACCAGCCAGGCTATTGGTTAATGCAGGATGGAAGAATGAGGCACTTGTGCATTTTAACACAGGGAGCATGTACCTGGCCCTTTCTGCTGGGTTTACCAACATTAGAAACCAATCCTAGCAGTAAGTGAATTTCAAAACTACACACTAATTGCTTAGAAGAATACATGCTATGCACAAACCACATCTCACAACCCACACTTTCCTCATATGTATTACACACCTGACTGACTGTACTAAAAACCTCTGAAGTGTCCTGACATAACTATATTCCTCATAATACTCAGATTTACTACTTAAAAGTGTAAAATTTAAAAAAATCTTTAATTAAAAAAGCCAGCTTACATTTTGGCCAGTGGTAATTTTATTTTTCATTGTACCTGTTTCAAAATTCCCCACTTTTCTTTTTCCTATAAATAAGCAGCATTTAAACAACAACAACAAGAAAAAAATCCTTCCCCAAAGAGCTAGCTACCTTTTTTCCCTGACAAAGGCCACAAAGTGCTGCCCACAGCAGTCTCTGTGGGTTCTGTATTTTATGCTGTTGTGTCATGTTTCCATGGATGAACTAGCTCCCACCTCAGTGTTTGCTAATGCTTTGGAATGACAGGCTTATTCCCATCACTGTAGCCTTGCAGAAAATCACATTAGTGGGACTACACCAGCTACTGACAGGTGCAGGGAGGGGCAGTTTTTGCAAGACAAAGAAAAATAACACTACCCAATGAAAATGACTGGCCTGCCACCTCAGCCATACAAGCCTAGAGGGGACACTTGGGATCTCCTGCAGGCTGAGGAATCCTCTCATCACAAATAAAGCTATGAAAAACTAAACATCTAGTGCTAGAGAAAAGAGGTTTGAGTCCATTCTCCGTGTATGACACCTGGTAGTTTGAGGAACACTGATCATGGGGTGCCTTAAGCAGCTGCAGCTGTCCCACTGGATTTCCTACCAAGCTCCAAGTCCATACTTTGTGTCCCTGGCCTTTCTAAAGGCAATTATAACTTACAGGATTTCCCCCAGAGCCCCCAAAACTGTCACTCTTAAATCCAAAACCGAAAGCAAGGCTTTAACACAGGCAGTGTGAACAGATCTCTTTGTGGGATGCCAAAACAAGAGGGCTCAGGAATGCTACCCTAACTGTGATTACCCAAGCCTTGGAAACAATTTTGATCCAAAACAATCCCATTCATAAGAGCTTTAAGGTTCTTCCTGGCAAGCAACAATAAGTTTTAAGTTTCTTTCTACAGTACATCATGACAAAACAACATCTGTGTCTTTACAAAAAGTTCCTCTGCTTTTTCAGGTAACTGGCAGCAAGTGTCCTGTAATGGCATGGCATGGATTTCTTCTGCCTGGGAAAGGATTCTGTAGGAGAAACAAATTCCATGGGTCCATGTTTAAGACTGGTGCCAGCCCTGAGGCTGGCTGGGACCAAAGGCGTGCACAAAGACCCCACATGGAACTCAATCAGGAGAACTGTATTCACAGTTTCTTTCAGGGAACAAAGAGTGCACTAACCACTGATAACTTGGCTGCTTCTCTTCTGTAGTGGAATCCAACCCTCATATTCAGGGGTTTATGCAATATTAAAGGAGGCAGGTGTGGAAAGAAAACCTGGCAACCTACTTCTACCAAGCAGGAAGCTCTGCAGAGCACTGCAGTAGGAAATGCTAAGCACAGCATTGTGCCTGAGCTTCCCATTTCCCCCTACTACTTAAGAGCCAAAACCAGGGTTTTAGGGAATCATCTCAATCTATTTGCAGTGCAGAACCTGTGGATTTCTTCTCCACAGAAGCATCTACAAAAGTAACAGATTTGAGGGGGTTCAGAGTTTGCAAAAGGCAAATTACAGTGGGGGTGAGCCCACACTTCAGGGCACAAGAGACCAGGAATCAACTCCCTCCTAAATCCAAGAAGGTTCAAAACTTCAACTCCCCCTTCTCTGCAGGGTGTCCTCACACCAGCCCATGAATTATTGAAGACCAGAGCTGAATGAGCAGAAGCACTTGCCACCTATTCAGCTGGAACTGGGACACCAAGATAAGAAGGGAAGGTTGATATGGTCAAGAAGCTGAACACAGAGAAGGAAGGAAGATGTGCAGAAGGGGAGGTTCTCCTCCCAGCTGTGGGTTTATTTACCCAGGGGCCCTTCAAAAGCAAAATGCATCACCAAGAGTGAAGGTGAAATCCCAGCACTTGCCTATACTGTTGCAAACAAGGCTGAAAATCCCTTCTTTATAGGCTCTGAACAGACTGTAGGAGAGAAAAGAGGTCTTGCCTCTGCTCCTTAAAATTGCAGGAACTGACAGGAGTAAAAATGGTTAATATTTGCTATTGTGATGGTCCAAAATCACCAGGAGTGCAAAGCCTGCTGCTTTTTGGGGCTGTTATATCTGTGGCTATTTTACAGATTTACATTGGGTTTTTATCAGTTTGAAGGAAGATACTTTCAGAATTAATGCAGATAATTTCATTAACAGGATAATGATGTCTTCTAAGGAGGCTGTGCTTTTATTTCAGCAACAAGAAAAATCCTTTGTTATTATGGGCCCTTCTAATCTTTTCCGTCTCAATACATGGGAAAATCCCTAATGCATTTTAAAGATTAAAATCACTTCTCACAAAGGCTAATTCTGTTTTACTTTCCTTGTATATTTTGAGAATGCCTTTCAAGAAGTAATTTCCACCATCAACAGATCCATTTTACAACACTTGATTCTTTTCAGTTTACATAAAATTCTTATTTGGTATATAAAGGCTGATCTGCCTATTTCAAAGTGGAAGACAGTCCATCAGAGGCACCCTTCTTTTCCTTAATATTTAATTTTTTTTTTACATGAAGACATTGTGGACCATCATCAAAAGGCAAAGAGCACAAAAGAAATGCCAAGAAATTAGAATATTACGTCAGTCCTGCAAGGCAGATACAACTGATAAAAGGATTAGAGGGTGCTAGGAAGAATTTAATTTCCTGAACAAAGTTATGTTATTATAGTTGAAATGAATATAATAATTGCAATAAGGCAAATCAGTTCTCTTACCTTCTGCAGCAGTAAAAAGGGACAGGTTCATTTGAATGCTTTCCTGCAGCCAAATCCAAGAAACCTACATCCAACCGACTCCTTTCTCTCATGAAATAAACCTGACCCACAAACCTCTCTGTCTTTCCTACCTTTTTTTTTTTTCTCTTTTAATTTGTGTTTGCTGCATGGCTGGCCACATCCACCTTTGTCAGTCTACAACAGTGATTTCCTTCCTACATTGACTGAAGAAGTCTCTTGGATTCAAAGCAATGCGACACACACTGACAAGTGCATTAGGAAGAGCTTCTAGGAGAAGGGAAAAAAAAGGTCTGAGGCAGACACACCAAGGGCTCACCTTTTCTGTTCAATTAATTAATAAACTGTATTTGACTAAGCAGAAAGATGGACAATGTAAAGATGCATGAGGATGGATTGCCAGATGGTATAGGGAACTGGAGGTTTAAACAAGTACAGGAAAACTGGGTCAAACCCTACTGAGGCAAACTCTTCTGAATGGGAACTTTGCCTGAATAAAATTGACAGGTCTGGCTCGCTCAGGTCAGCAAAACCTGAACTTACCCACGGAAAATAAGGACTGTATCTTCTAATACAGAGCAGAGGACAAGATTTTTACTGCCATTTTTACTACACTGAACTGATAATACTGATATTTTCGTAAAAAGCAACATAATAAATTTGTAGTGAAATTATTTCTAAGTTTTTTTTGTTGCTTCACACAACTCTACTGTGAGTTCCTGTCTGAGAGCCAGACATAAACAAGAAGCTTCCAGAACAGTTCATTAAAGACTCAGGACATGACTTCTACCTATACTTCCCTTATAAAACTGCAAGCTGCTCTTAAAAATGAAGCACTGAATCAAAATCTTTCATGTTGTGGAAAAGTCTCTTTTGATTAATGGTAAAGAAAATTATTGGAAAGTTATTAAAACCCAGGACATTGTGTAAGTCATTGAAACATCTCCCAAGCACTGTCCTTTCAGCCCTTGTAACCACCTCTCTGCAGGGTAAGTGCCATTATATTAATTCAATTCTACATGCTAGGAAAGAGAAAAGCAACAATGTTCAGTGAGTTGCTGAGTCATTTGCACAGCTGGGAGCTGCAGTCTGGCAGTAGATAATAACCTCAAGTTGTAGAGTGTTCTCCACCTTCCTGGGTTAGTACAACTAGCAAAATGCTTTCCATTTGCTGTGGGGCCAATCTACAACCTTCAATTAAACAATAGAAGGACTTTATAAAACCCTAAAATACATGCAAATATACAGCTGATACAAGCAGCACACAAAGCCAAACCTAAACCTGAGGCTAATGGAAGAACCTTGACATTGGACTGAAGCAGAAGAACAAGTCCTTCACCATGATATGAAAAGTCAAAAAGCATACACAGGACTAAAAAAGTGAATTATGTATTAAAAAATAGTGATAAAGCCCTGGTAACAATTCTAATAATCTTTGCTAAGGCCTTATCAGTTCTCTTTTCAGTTAATAGTTCTGACTGCCATCACCTCTGTGTGATGAGTCTAGGAACTGTTGTATTGTTTTCTAAACACACAACAGGCAAATTTAAAAAAAAATAAAAATCAACAATCAATTATTCAAGTTCTTTATAACTGTTACTGACCACACCCAGTGGGCCCTTCCAGTAGAGTTGACTGACAAATGTTGTTGTTAACACAGCCTGTAATTTCATTGTGTCAAAAATGACTGCGTGATGGAACACGCCTAATTGCACTGTCCTCATTATCTGAGTCAGAGAATGCTAGCATGTGGAATAGCAACCATCCCCTTGCAAAATTCATAGAGGCTCTGTGTTAAAATACCAACCAAGTTTGTTCAGCAGATGATAGGAAATTATTTTCATGCGCTTATGTAACAAAAAGAAAGATAAAACGCTGAAAGAAAATCCAAGAAGGAAGTAAGTGGAGACATAAAAATGTGACTGATATGAGTTCAACTGACAGTCCCCTGGAGATTCTGAACCCAAATCCTCCTCATCCCCACGATACAGCTCAGCTTGAACACCCTGCTGTCTCCCTGTGCTGCTGGCCTTGATGCAGCAGTTGTCTTCTGCTGAACAAAGCACTCACGCACACGCCTACACTGCGGCAGCTTCCAGGGATTCAGGCCTCTGCTCAACATCAAGGCAACACTTCAGCTCTTTGCTGGAGGAGGTTTCAGCAGGAGGAAAATGCAGTGATCACGGGCTACTGAAACTGAACACTCGTGCAGAACAGAATAGAAACTTGCTTGGTAAGACTAGAATGTGATTGCTGCACTTTGTGGGCACAACTTCCAATACATGCAGGCGCTGGAGCATGAATTACAGGTCAAGGGCCAAAGAAATGATCCAGCTCTGAATCTCCTTGCTTTCATGCATTTAAGATTCCAAACCAAAAGGCAATGGTAATATTAGAAATGCAGCCAAACACATCTCAAGAAACAAACAATGACCTATACTTAATCATACTTTTGGTGACCACACTGGGACAGCAGTGGTTCATATTGCATACAACAGGGAAAAAAGTGAGCAACACTTCTCTCTTTCTTTAGCCTAGATGTACTTAGCATATCCCTCAGCTACCTCTGTGCATGCATCTACCTCATCCATGCACTGCAGCTGGTTTGCAGATGGGGAGTTACTGCTGAGAATGCCCTATTTTTCCACATGGGAAGTATCTCCACTGCAGAATTTATCTCCATTTTCTGATTTCCCCATCCTTTAGATTCATGTCTCATCCCTCTGCTCTGCAATGTCCAGGAGACCCTTACCTTCCTCCAGAACTCCAGTCTGCTCAGAAGCTGGTGATGGAGGTGGGGAAGGAGGCAGGTTGGCTGACTCTTCAACTGCTAGAAATCAAACAGTGAAAATGAGATAGAGTCATTAATTCCAGGAAGTCCAATACATGATGTAAACTGCAGTTAGCCTGTTCTGCCCAGCTGAGGAATTATCTGATGGGGACTCATGCTTGCCAGATTTTTAGACAGACCCCTGCAGATTACATGGACTTTTTAAAATAAAAGGATTTATTCTTCTGTTGTTGTTTTCTAATGGTATGAATTACTTACAAAATTCCGTTTATAGAGCACAATATAAAAATCAAATATGAGATACTCTTTTAAATCCGTATTGCCTCTTAAAAAGTGTTCAGTCACCCAAGGCAACAATAAAAAAGCTTGTGAGCACAGAGTTATTATAAATTCACACCAACTATCAGAAACTGGCACCCAATCTCTTTAATCCACCTTGAGTATGTGAAAAGACTCCATTCTGCACACTTTTTTTTCTTCTGCTGCGTTCAAGGTTAATCACAGAACACATGCAAATATTGCTTGTCTAAATGCAAAAGCTATCAGCACAGAGAACTTATATCAGCTGTGACATAACAGTGATTCAGCTGAGCAAGGCACAGTGAAAACTTAGATGCACTTGGACTGGGATTTACATTCATTCCCAGTCATGAGAACAGATGCTGAAAATATTTTTTTTTTCAATTACTTCAATTCAAGTATGTTGAAATTCTAAACAAGCTTCTTAAATGAACTCAGCATGACCTTTGCATTTGATCTCATACCAATAACTTAGAGAATTTATTCTTTAAAGCAGATCCACTCCTGGGGCTTAACCAATGTTTTAAAAAAACAAAAAAAAAAACAAAAAAAAAAACCAAGCAAATCTGTTTTAACAGCTCTGTCTTATCAACAGCACCTTTCAACAGGCAGATCTCAGTTTACTGTTCAGGGCTTCTTTCCAAGCACAGGCAGAATTTTTCAAAAGCCCCAACAGAATTTTCCAGGCTTCCTCCTATTGATTTCAGTGAGATTTGGAGAAGACCATATGTGATTTGTCCTTAAGATGTGCTGTCCAGGGACAGAGTTTGTATAAACTCATCACAATGTATCTGACCACAGGAACAGTAACACCAAGAGTTGGTTAACTGAGGACATACTTCTCACAATGTCTTTTAAATTACTTATCTGACTAGATAGAACTGAATATCCATTTTGCCTCTCCCAGGCCTGAGTGAAGTGATTTGGAGAATTGAGGTCTTCCATGTAAAACTGAGCCTCTGCAAAGAAGGGAAGTGCCAAACAACACATCTCCCTGCTGCAGTTCTAAATTAGTTCAATGAAGCAAAAAACCGTGGGAACCAAATTTCCAACAAATATTCTAAATTACTCATTGACTTTAATTCATTCCTAGGCAAGGCCAAGCACTGCACCAAAACAAGCAGATTACCTGTGGGGAAAACACTGCAGGGCATTGTTTTGATTTCATCACAATGAACATGCACCCAGCAGAACCTATCCCAGGACAGGCTTGCATGACTTCCTTACCTCAAGATGAAGTATGTCCTTTCTCTGGCCTTGGTGGACATGTTTTGAGTTACTGCAAAAGTTTTCTGGCAAGGAGCAAGCACTTTAGGTACAAATGGCTGTATACCTACCTTCTTTTATAGATAGATAAGATAAATACACAGACATGTATATTTCAGAGATGTTAAACAAAGGAGGCAAGAGGAGGATGGAGACACAGCATGGACCAGTGGCATTCTTACCCCTTCCAGAACAGACTGCTGGAATTTGCTTTTACCATGTGACTCCTTCTTCTACAATCTGCCCTCACACTGCCTGGTGCTCTCAACCTGGTGTCCCCATTCATTCCTTTCTGCTTCCTGTGGAGGTGCTCCCCCTCCATCCATTTGAGCAGCTGCCACCCAACCAGCAAAGCCTCACTTCCTTTTTATTTACTGCTCCATCTTTACCTCTTCAGATGTTAATCCTTCACATGGCTGAACACAAACAATCCCAACCAACATGATGACAAACCCTACCACCAAACACACTCATGGCTACTCAACCATGAGTCAAAACCAAGGTGGAGAAGTGCTGTTAGAGCAAATAAGGAATGAGACAGTCACAGGGCCATGAAGAACAAGGATCCTGCTATAATCCTGTGGTGGCTATGGTTTACAACCACAACCATAAGCAATGTGAATACACAGCAGGAACTGCATTTTTTAATACACATGCAGACACTTGCAGACACAAGGATACCTGGAACATTCTTTGTCTCATTTTACCTAAAGGTAGTGATCCAGGCTGATCTTTGTGCTGGGCTTCTTTTTCCTGTTCACCTTTCAGGACTGCTACAGCTTCAGCTGTTACTACTTGTACTATCCTCGCAGACACTTCTTCTGTGGCAGCAGCAAAGTCAGAAAAAAAAGAAAAAAAAGCATGCTAATCAGAATGGTGTTCTGAAATCAGAAAGATTGGCTTAAACAATAAAAAACCAGAGGCTGATTTAATCCATTTTTAAAAGGTAATCTTTTTTCCTGAAATACAAGGAAATCATTAAAAATAAAAGAGAAGGACCAGATATTCCAAAGGTTTTGAGTGGAAAATACCAAGTATTTATAAACATCAGGAGCTTGCTCTAATCAGGATGCACAAAGCATCATTATTAAATGTTCCTTCTATTAGGGACAATGTGCAGCAACTGCAATATTTCAGGACAATCATTTATTAAATGTCTAGAAAAATGTCTGTAGGTATTGTTTTGCAAATGGGTAGAATGGGCAGCTGAGTAATGTATTTTTTGACATTTAATATACAAAGCTAGCTCCATTCCAACATGCCCTTTGGACTCTAATTCCTCCTCAGCAGCACACAGTATGCATTAAAGGCACTTGCCAGACAGCCATCTCTGCTGGTAAGGGGCTTGAAGGGCCAAATAACATTCCTGCATGGTTAAAATCAACACTTTACCTTCCTCACCCCTTTGAAGGCTGCCACACAAAGCTTTATTTAAACAGTAGGTGTGAGTACCATGCAGAAGGATGGCAGAGATGACTTTTTTTGGTGGAATGGGCTCCTTGCTGCTGGCCCCCAAGCTGCTCTGTGCATGGAGCTGACTCGGGCACTGCAGGCTTGACAGAGCTGGGTGCCACAGAACCCACACTCTGCTCTTCCCCACTGCCCACAGGCTGCGGCACACCTGGAAGGGCTGAGAACTGCCTGCTCTGGTGAGCAGAATGTAGTAGTAGGACCACTCAAGGAGTGAATTCTTCCAAACTGAGAAACTGTCCCAGCTTGACTCCAGACCCACTCAAAGGTGCAGTGAAACCTCATCAGGCACACAGCTGCATGTGGAAGCAACCAGAGAAGTTTCCTCCCCTGTGGAAGTTCAGGTGCCTTTGATGTAACAAATCAAGGTGTTAAGGGCTGGTCCAGCAGGGGTTTGTGGTTCTTATCTGTATTTGAGTCTGCTCTCCCTTAGTCATTAATCAATGTATTTCTCTCTCTCAGCCAAACTCAGTGGAAATAAACCCCTTCCCTCTCCAGCTATATCCAAGTGCTGTCTGACAGCTGTTCCCAACACAGATGGAGCTGACCCCCAGGGAAGGCCACAAGCTGCACAGCCAGAGCCACCAGCTGCACAGCTGGGCACACCTGGGTACAGAGCAAAACTTCACTGCTTCTCCAGCCCTTGTGTGGAGACAGAGGTTTGTAATGGCAGAGGTCAATACACCCTGCTCCTGCCAGAGCCCCCATTAGTCATCATCCTGAGGGCAGGAATAAAAGCTCTGCTCACTCATTACCACATCCTTCAGGCAAGAACTGCCTGGGAAGGGCAAGTATGTTTAAATCAATGCCCTACATGTAACTTCACAGCAACCACTCTGACAAGGGACTGTCCATTAGATTAATAATGATTTATTTTCACAGTTACTCTTACAGATTTGCCTTGTACTTTTAATGTGAAGCTATTCCTCTTCATTTATCCTTTAGAAAAGCCAGTTGATTTTCCCAAAAAACACAGATGTGAATTACCACAGCCATGTTTGTCTAAAATCAAAGTGCTATGTTAATCTTACTTTTACACAAACGATTTAACAAGATATTAAAAATCCCCACCCACTGGCAAAGGACATTCCTAATTGTTGGTGTCTATACCTTACAACTCACTGCACTCCTGGCTGGTCATCTGGAGGGCAGTAACTACAACAGTTTCATTGGCTGCTGCCAACAGCAAAAGTAGATGGAGGAATACACCAGAACAACCACCAAGCAATGAAAAAAACAAGCTGATTTGAAAAACATGAATTTGCAAAAACATTTGAAATACATGAATATAAACTTGAGGATAAATACAGATTAGATATCTAAAGATGTTGCTTTCCTACTGTCAGGGATGAGAAGCTCTGGCAGCCTTCCACACTGGAAGAAATAAATCAACTGTTTTTTGAGATGAGGCTACATATGATAAAGGTGCCTGTAGGAGGAGGAGAATATGAATAGCAGCTCTAGTTCTGCTCTTCTGTTTAACAACACATCCCTAGTATGAGATCAAAGTCCCCTCTGTGGTTAAGCAGATCAAATGGAGTGCCATAACCCCACCAATCAAGTCATGCATGTGGCCAGTCCTATAGATCAAAGAAAAGGGAAATTGATGTAAAGCCCAGCAATCTTCCCAGCTGCCTTTCAGGGGCCTGCACCTCATTTTGGGGCTTTGCACCTCATTTTGGGCTGCTTCCACACCTGCTGGATGCTGGGGGTGCTTCTTGCCACCTCTTGGTTCCTTCCTCGCGTGAGAAACACAAAGCAGACACTTCCCAGAGCTCCCAGACTCTCACATGGTGCTGCTGCTGCTGCAGACCAGTGGACTGGACACAAATGTGGAATCCTTACAGGTCCTGACAGCTCCTGTGTTGTGAGGCACAGGCAGCCTGCAAAGCACGAGCTGGGAAAACCTGGAGAAGGAATCTGTGGTGTGGCCCATCCTGCTCCTGGGGCCCTCCCGACACCAGGGCGTGCTGCAGCACCTCCCATGGGCTGGGGAGAGACAAGCTGCCCTTCCACAAACAAACTTGGACAGCTGGTGTACCCCTGTTCACATCCTGCTCTTTCAGAGCAGCAAAGAGCATCACCCTGACAGCTCTGGTGAGGAGGACAGCACAGAGCTTCACCAAGTGCCACAGCTGCAGAAGACTCCACAAAAATTCCTGAAGGATGTGACACGTGGCCCTCCTGTCAAAACTTCCACCAAGCTACTAATCACAACACCACAGACAAAAGCAACATCATCAAGACTGTACTATTGGCTCAGATGAATAAATCAATGCTCAATGAGGAAAACTGTTAAAATAATCCATTTTTGAAGCTTATGTTCATGTGAAAATTTTAACAAAAGGCTCCAATTAATTTCTGATATAGAATATGCAAACCTATATCATCTTTAATACTCTGGAGCATATCCAAAGGAAATCCCCTTGGTCAACTGCTTTCCATGAGCCAAGCAACCCTCCTCTCAGCCGGGTAAATATAAATCATTAAAAACTGCCTCCTTTTTAATAGAATTTATACTTGTTCCCATCCAGCCTGGTTCTCTACTACAAATGGGCTCTACAAGCTCAGAAAGTTCTCACCCTATCAGCTCTCTTCCTGATTTAATTTGCTTGGGACAAAGATAATGCTCCACAGGGAGCTATGAGGGAGGGTGAAAGGTTGTCTCCTGTTAAATAGAAATTTCTATTTCAGGCTACGCAAAATAAGTAAATGAAAATACAAATGGCCTCTGGGCTTGTATGTTTTGTTCAGTTTGTTTTGTTTGGCAGTGTTCTTTAATCAAGAAAGGCTTATTTCTGAACACTCTGCTGATGGATATTTTGGGTGACACAGGGGGCATGGGCAGTTCATCAGAACAGTGCTTTTGCCATACATGACTGCTGCAAAAGGACAGACTTCTGTGTACTAATGGACACTATAAATAGAAGATCCAGTGGGTAAGTCAAATCCTCACAGGGCTGCTATTGAGACTTTTCATAGTTTTCTTATGGTTCAGTTAAAGTTCAAGGCAGCCTAATGACAAAGAACAAACAAACAAAAAAACAAAACAAGACCAAAAGAATGGGAAAATTAGGCAGCTTTAATGCTGTGGATGCTGGGCTATGTATTCACTAGACATAGTTTTGCTTGTAGACATTTATTTTTCCTCTCTTTAAACAGTCAGACTCTCTCTGACTCTACTTCATGCCACAGAAACAGCATTAACATACAAAACAAGCTACAACAAATAGATTTATTTCTTGAAAGCAACAAGGAGCATGGCTTTACTTTAGACTCTAGCAGAACAAAGAACAGCAAGATGCCTTTTCTTTGCATTTTGTTGAGATTAAAATGTTGCTCCTTTTACCAAGATGTCAGCTGTTCATGGTACAGGACACAGAATAAGCTTCACAGTTTGATTTTAGGGAATACAGAACCCTAAGGTATAGGCAGCCCTTGAATGGGATGTCCATAACGGGGAGAAAACACAGTGAAAACCCTCAGCATGAGCTCTCCAAAGCCCTGACAGGGAGCAGGCTGAGCTGAGAGGCCAGGGCTGACACACCAGGATGGCAGTTCTGCTGCTCCCTCAAAGGTCACTTCAGACCCCACTCCAGCAGGGCTGCCAGGTCACCTCTGGCCAGCTGCTGCCAGTGCCACAGCTCTTCTGTGGCAGGAACAGAGGACAGAGCTCTGTCTGGGGCACTATGCTACTTTAAACCAAAGTTAAAACTCAAAGGAATTAAGCACTCTGTGCTCCTGGTTTTGGAAGTCAGCCCAATTCTTCTCCCAGCCCCAGCTCATACCAAATCAGGAGATCAGGAATGTCTGTGTCCCAGAGATGACTTGGGGACACAAACCCCTTCCAGGGTACTGAGATGCACAGAGGATGCTGAACCAGCTGTGATGGGGAGGCACAGCCTTCCCTCTTGGCTGTGTTTAGAAGGCTGCTGCCCTCCTCACAAGTACACCCATGGGCACAGGAGCTGCCCAATCCCCAGCCCAGCCACCCTAGCACTGAGAATTACACTGAAGCAGGTGTAATTCCAACCTGAAATTCATAATTCCTGTACTCCCTCCTGACAGCTGAGCCCCCTTCCCAGACAGAGACTCAGACAGGGCTGGTAAATGAGGTTACATGCCAAAGACTGGCTACAGCACAATGCAGTATGTGGGATCAGATCCTGTACCAGGCCAAGATGTAATTTCAAAGCTCTCCTTGGTTCCTTATTGATCCTGCTGCATTTGTCATTGGACTGCAGATGTCTCCACTGGCACATTACCTACAATACTTCTATTTCCCATGACAGCTTTCCATTCCATTAACTTTTATAACAGACATGTTTACCAGCCCCAGAGACAGATATACAGACAGTGGCAAGAGTCTTTTAAAATAGGTGTCTGAGCTTTCAGGCCCTGACATAAACATTTCCACAAAATAGTTTTAAAAAATAGAGTTTTTATAAAATCTGCAACTATAAAGGGAAGAGTAAAAATCAGATCTGTGATGTCTGTTCTTTACATGCCCTTTTAATGGTTGTCCTTCAGCCTCTAGCACTTTTTTCTTTTTCAACCTAACACAACCTCAGACTCAGCTCAAGGAGAAGCTGAGTTTGCTATGAACACCACTTCTTAGGTGAAACTGTTCAGCTGTTTTGTTTCATCCAGCAATGCCTTTTATCTTCTCTCCCTGTCCCTCTGTGCAATGATTACTCTGAGGATGGTTTGGACAGGATGGGCAGGGCTCACAGCCTCTCCCTGCCTCACAGGTGTGTGACTGGCACTGATGCAAGGATCCTGCTGGCAGCGAACTGGGAGCTGGTGCAGCCTGCCCTGACAACAGCCTGCTGGTCACCTCATGTAACAGTGTCAGAGATTCCTCAGGCCAGAGTTCCTCCAGTCAGATCAGAGTGTTTCTCCTCAGCTCTTCTCCTTTCCTGCCTGCAGTCACCTGTGTTTCATGACTGCCATTCAGCAAGATCACAGGGCCCACTTAACTATTGCTCCTTCCCACCTTGAGAGCCCATTTCACAGCAACAGGGACAGTGCCTCCTAATATGAAATGCGTATCACATCTCCACAATTTCATCAGGACAGTCTTCCCAGACTAGAGCAGCATCCTGCCTTCCTCTTTCTGGCAACAGCTCTACCCAATGCCACCAGGGTGGCAGCAAGACCTTGAGTGTCCTGTGGCCACAGAAGATGCCACCTGGGCTCTGTAAAGCATAACTTGTTAAAGGCATAAATTAAGTTTACCATGCTTCAACTGCATGGTCATTCTCATTTCTGGGCTGAATATTTTGAACTGGTGCATTATGCACCAGACTGAAAGAATCCTTCTTGAGGGAATAAAACTGTTCTTTAAGAAAGCAGAGGGAAGGATTCCTGTTCTAGGAAGAGGTAAGGTGAACACCTTCAAATCCAATTCTCCAAATAAAGGATTGCAGCTCAGTAGAAGACACCAATAACCAACTGCCTGATGAGTAGTGTGCAGAATCCCTGCTCTTATTTGTTTTCATTTATCTGCTAAGCATTCTAGAGCCTTCTGCTCCAGGAGAAAACCAAGGAAAAGGGATGACAGGAAGGAGGAACAGAAAGAAGGAGACTGCAAATTGTGTCAAAACTTCACACACATTCATAGGGTCACCAATCAAACACCTACTAAGAAAAAGCAGCGAGCTCAGTTAAAGTAAAGGGTAATTGATGTTCCTGGAGCACTGAGGCAGAAGAAGGATTAAAGAAAGCTGCAATGAGATGGAAAGGATAAAATAATATGTTTCATTAATTTTGCTACATTTTAAGGAAAGAACACAGGCAGAGCACAACAAAAGGATTAGCTACATGTATACTTGCAGAATTGTGAAAACAAAGCAATTTCAGTCAAGATGTGCCTGTCAAAATCCTCAGTGGGATTCAGAGCAGTTTCCAAGGTAACCAGCACTAATTGTTGGCACAGTGCAATCGAGTCAACAACAAAAGCACAAAGCAACCTGCACCGCCTTGTGAGGCAAAACACCCCACATATATTCCTGCAGAAAGAGAAGATACAGCTATTTGCTGTCTTTGATGATTTGAAAAGCCAAACAGGACCTATGGATTTTTCCCCCTCGGGTACTGCAGTTCTGAGTGCAGCCGGGCTGTAAAGCAAATAGCAATTCGATTTATTTAGAGGCATTAGCCAGTCCCCTTAGGACAGGTCCTGAATCCATGCACAGCTCTCCTGGAAGCTGGTGGATGACTTGTTTCACTCAAGACTACTGAAATGATGGAGAAAAAAAAGATGCAGTTATCATCCAGTGGCATCTGGGGTGGAAAAAGCAAAGATACACCTTGGACTTGATCTCTGGGATGACGACAGCTCTAAATACTGCCTTTCTGCATGCAGATTAAAAAACAAATGCACAGCAGCTATCAAAGTATTATGAGTAAGTTATATAAACCCCAAAAAGTGCCAACAGATTAGTGCTTGAGATTGAAGAAAAAAAGCCATAACATAGCTTTGCAGAATTCAAACACTGGCTTTCAAACGGCTTTTGTGAGTGTAAATATTTTGCAGTAAGTAGGTCCTTGATCTGGATGTTGGCAATATTAACAATAATTGGCAGGAGTTATGAAGGCAAATAATATGAACATCAGCTTTTAAATTAAATGCAGCCACAACACAACAGACAAGTATCATTTCCCTAATAAACTCGCTGACTTTAAGCTACTGCAGCATCCATGAGGATAGCAACAGATTAATTTAATCACCAGGATTCACCAGCTAACCAGCAGAAAAGGTCTGTGTTTTGGGAAAGAAAGAGCTTTGACAGTTTAATGCACTGGATTCCCAAGGTACAAACATTCAGATTAATGTGGGGGAAAGATGTAATGCAGTCACTGTGTGAGAAGGGCAGAACAGGTGAGCTATAACTTCATACCCTGGTGAGCCCCACTGCAAATGCACTGCACCTCTGTGTTTTGGGGTATTCAACAGCTCCTCCTCGATTGTCCTCAAACTCTAGATTGCAAGTCTGAACTACCACCACCCAGCTCCTTAACACTTCTGAACATGATGATCTTGGAGGTCTTTTCCACCCTCAGTGATTCTATGATTCTTGTGCTATCTGCTTTCTATCAGAGTAAATCTGGTGCACAGCTGGACTCCTGGCTGCACTGAGCAGTGCTGGCCTGGCTGTGCTCTGCCACAAACACAGGGTGGCTTTCCTGGGCACCCTCAGCTGCTCTGCAGCACTCAAGGAAGCAGCAGGGAAGCTCAGGCTGCCTGTCCCTGGATTGCTTCCACATGTTCCGTGTGTGTTTCAGTCCCCTGCTCTGACTGAATTTCCCTGATCGCTTTCTGCAGTGGGAGAGTTGGACACATCATCCAAATCTCCAAGGCACACAGTGCAAAACCTAAAGAGACTCATGCCAGGAACCAGGAGCCATTCTGAAAGCTCCAGTGACCCCCTCCTTTGGGTCCCTTTGGCTCCCTAGCACATTTATTAGGCAGAGGCCTCTGCTACACTCAAGCAGCTGTAGAACAAAAGACCAAGGGACCAGTCCCCTTCTCAGCCTCCCCTGGAATATGTAAGTCTGTTAAAAAGGACTCATACCAATGTCAGTATAATAATGCAACACTTTAAAAATGAGTCCTCATTACTGCAATACTTGTTTCCTGTGCATCCCCTGAGTCCATCTTCTTAATTCTACTGCCTGGAACAAAATATTTATTGTCAGCATTTCCCAGCCAAATCAGAGGTGGGAAAAGCTATCAGTTCTGTTTTGTCTGATGCCCGGGCAACACAATTTAGAGCAATATTGAAGCTGACAACACCAAACCCACAGCCAGGGCAAGGCAGTGATGTCCCACTGCCTTTCCTGAGATTTGGCATCAGCTCAGAACAACACCTGCACATACAAAGCAGCTATATCTATCTTTCCCCAGAAGTATTAATTCCCTAGGAGTCACACAGAAGAAACCACTTTGGCTTCAAAACAAAGAACCAGCTATTTAATCCTTTCAGTGTGAGTAAATGCACATAATGGGTAAGTCACTTTTAAATCAATATTAGTTTTGGGCTTCAGTACAAGTTAACATTTTAAACAAACTGACTTTTAAGAACCTCTACAAAAGTCAATGAAGCATCAACCACCTACAGAAGGAGGTGATGCATCCCTTAAAGTTCATTTTTAGCTCCTTTGGGATGATTTTAAACACTCTACAGTGCTTTCTCTGATGATTTTTAAAAAGGATTCACAATGTGCTATAGAAACTTTGCTGGATTTAAGCTTAAAATTAACATTAACCCGTGCACATATTGTGTGGGATTTAGTCATGCCTGGTCAGGATGACTGAAGATTACCCTGTCAATGCCAACAGAATGCTGGTTTAACCCATCAGGGGATATTTAACACACAAAATGCAGCAATGCCATGCCCTGCTCACCTCAGTGCTCACGCTGCTGGTCCAGCCCAGCTCTGCAGTGCAGCAGCAGCTGCATGGCTGATCTCTCCCAAACCCTGCTTCCCAGTCCAGCCTGCATCTGTACCAAGGCAGGGGTGTTTTCCCTGCCAACAGAGGAATGGTACTGCATCCTTCCAAAGGAGCACGTGCAAATGTCCCCACAGACTGGCAGTGGCCTGTGTCATGTACAGATTAACCTTCAGAGCAGTTCTCAGCCAAGGTCAGCAGTTCTCCCATCTCTCCCCCTCTTTTCTGGCCCTGCCTCAGCTGAAGGGAGCCTTGCCTTGCCTCTGACCAGGACTCATCCCTGAACCCTGCTCCCATCCACTGCCTGCACACTCCTGGGGACTGCCAGCTCACAGCTCTGTGTGTGCAATGTGATTAGGAAAGAGAAACGTGCACCTCCTCTTGAAGAAGGAAAATGTGAGAGATGCACATCCAAGCCCTCAGTGCAGCTTCAGTGCCCTGGCACAGGATGCCCAGAGAAGCTGTGGCTGCCTCATCCCTGCAAGTGTCCAAGGTCAGGTTGGACAGGGCTTGGAGCAACCTGGGATTGAAATGAGATGAGCTTTAAGTTCCCTTCCCACCCAAACTATTCTATGGTTCAGTGACCTTCTGAACTATCTCTTGCACTTTTGCCAAAGCTGTCTTCTCTGGCACCTACATAGCTGAAGGCTTCTGCAGCCACAGTGCTGGAGATGTCCAGCTGCTGGGGGAGAGCTGAGACCAGGGCTGGGGGCACTGCAGCCTCCAGGAGAGCTGCAGCCAGAAGCAGAGCTCCTTAGTGTCCTGAAAATGAGGAGCAGTTGTGGAAATTCCAGGTTGCAGAGGAGCTACACAGGATGGCTGGGATAAAGCTGGGAACAAGACTAAAAAAAGAGAGAACATAAGTGATAAAGGAGAAGGAAGAGCTGACAGAGCAATTGTTGGAAAGGATGACATATTCTCAAACAGAGAGAAAGGATGACAGTGAAGGAAAAAGAAAGCAACTCATACACAGGAACAGCTAGGGATTAGTTTCAGCTCACCAACCACCTCTGCAGGCTGTGTTACCCCAGATGCAGCACATAGTGTGAATTTGGGGTAAAAAAGGAACAGTCACCACTGAATCCTATTCCCTCTCCCCATATGTGGTGCAAGGCTGTGGATGAAAGCAGTTTCAGTACAGCAGCAAGACTGCCACATCTTCACAGCACTGGCAGCTGATACATTCATAAAGAGGAGCAGAATTATCTGTCTGGACAGATGCATGGGAAGAGAACCAGACTGTAAATCAGTTTTATCCTAACTGCCAGAGGTTATAGGGGTTGCTGGAAGCTCTACCAAACTGATCATGTGTCATTATCAATTAGTCTTAAGGAAGGAAATAGAAACAAAAAGCAAACTACCTGGGGTTTATTCTCCCCTCCCAAAATGCATAGTGCTTCCCAGTGAATCTGATTTCCATGGACTATTCAATCTACTTAGTCCTGAGTGAAACGACTCTGAGAAGTAGCTAAGAGGTTCTCCTGCCCTGGAGCTAATGATATCTTTCAGTTATTTTCCATAAAATAAAACTGCATGCAACTAAAACTGAAGTTTTGGACAGCTACTTTCCACACACAGGAGAAGGGCTCACTCCCATGATCTAATGTACACAGCTGGGGTGCCTTGAGCTTCCTGCACTTTTTGGAATGCCTCAATATAACAAAACCCCACAAAACAACCAAAACTGCATTTCTAAATCATCACTTCAGAAGAGGTTTTCCAAGCACCACTTACTGTGCTCTGCAGTCAGTCTGTGAAACAGCAGAGAAAATGTAAATATTTTGCTCAGAATCTCCCAAAGAACAAATAACAGCGGAAACACCATCACACAGACATCTCACTTGGAGTGTCTTTGAATTTCCAGATCAGCCATTGGTAGGGACAGGCACTGATCATCAGTGCTCAGCTGCCAGCCAATGCCAGCTGTTGTGTGCTGATTTCCATCTCTTCAGCTGGCAAAGGCAAGCAAATCTGTATTACCATTACAAGGACTGAATTTCAAGTGGGCAGTTAATCTACCAGTAGCAGCTCCACAGAACAAAAAACCCTAACCAAAACACTAGTACACACTGAGTTTTGCTGTCCTTACCCAGAATATGAATATAGCAAGAGAAGAGATGGTTTCTTCTCTATTCTGTAACCTCACAGATAGACAAAGACACGGGGTTGTCTTTTGCTTCCTTCTACTATTTTCTTTGAGTTTCTCACTTGAAACCCAGATTGCCTTTGCTTTCCAATTTTAAGAGAGTAGCTAACCATGGTTAGTCAAATCAAGGAATTTGATTATATATATCTCTCTCATACTTGTACTTTGTACAGAAAATATACCCCAAAGTAATATTTTCTTTTCATTTCCCTGAAAGTGGTGCCTCAGTGAGCACTACAGAGTGGGGTCCCGATCACAAAGTGCTTGCAGTCTCTTCCTTATCTCCCTTAACCTTGAGAAGTAAATGCTAGAGGAGAAGAGGAGAAAAACTAAATCCTCCTTTCCTTTGTCAGCCAGCCTGACTGTGGCTCACAGACGTCACAGGGAGCCTGTGCACTCCTGAATGCTAAATAATCTCCTAGGCTACATACTTTCTCTCAGTGGAGCTTAGAAAGAGATCTCACTTTGAGCAGGGCCACGTTGACATGGCAACGGGGGAGGAAAGGAATCAGCAAGCCTGGAGGAGACTTTGTGTGACTCTCATTTTTGTGAGGGATGTGTGTATTACCTCCTCTCCACCAAGGGTTCAACCCGTGCCAGTGGGTGAGGAAGGGCTGATGTCCACCCTGTGTGCTGGCAGGACCTGGGGACACCTTGTCCCGGGCTGGGAAGTGCATCAACCCAACACCTGAGCTTCCACAGTGGAAAAATGGGAAGGAGGGAATTGTGAAGTGTGGGGCTGAGTGGGTTAATGACTGCCCTCATCACCCAGGCAGCTGGAAATGGGGCCAGCAGTGCTCACCAGCACATCCCCTGCTGTCACCTAAGAACCTGCTGCTTCCCTTCCAAGGTGACTTTGGAGGAGAAGGTGCCATTTCAGCTCTGCCTGAAACAAGAGCAGCTGTGTGCCTGCAAAACAAGGCTCTGTTGTTTAGTAATGAACCTTCTTCCAAATCCCTCTGCCCTCAGACCAAAACTGGAGTGAAAGATTATATGCTGGCACAGTCCCCAGCAATACCAGCTGCTCAGTGCCAAATACTGCCCAGTGTTTCTGAATGTCCTTTATGATGCCATCATGGTGATGGAGACCCTGATAGACCCTTTAAACACAACAGTAATGAGCCTTGGAAGCATCCCATCTCTGCCTCTCTCAAGGGGCAGAGCTGAGCCCAGCCCAGAGGGCAGAACCTGTGGGGAGGTGGCACACAGCCCTGCACAGTGCTGGGCCACCTGTCCATGGCTCTGCACAGAGCTCCTGGCTCACCTGGGGTAGCTCTCTCCACCCTGGTGCCTTTTCTCCTGGCTTTTACAAGCCCTGTCTACTTTATGTAATTCATAAATGCACAAGCTGTTGCCTACCACACACTTTATAAACTGAAGAGGACTCCAGCAGAACAAGCCACAAATTACAATGTTTTCTGAGCACAGCTGCCCCACCAGTCACTCAGCTAATGTCACTGCTGGATGGTCGAGATCTGACCAACAGAGACAGGGAAATCTGCATTTACAGCCCTCATTAGAACAGGTACTGAAACATGGATCGTGGGGAGGGAGGGCAGAGGCAAGCAAAAAGCAAAGACAAGGCAAAAATGGAACTCCCAGAATGCCTTCAGTATTTGACATTTTCAGCAGCAATAACTCTCCTGGTCACAGCAGTCCCCCAAGAAGGGCTGCAGATGTTCCCAAAAGGCAACTTTGACAAACAGAGCTCATGGCACACAGTCTAAAGTAAGGTGTGGCTGAAACATGTTATGAAAGATGCTTCTTCCATACCCCAGCCTTGTTGCTCCTTGTTACATCTCTGAGGTTATAGATTATGTTTTCTGGGAGCACTGACAGCATCAAGTGCGTGCTGGTTGCCAAGCCAACACGCTCACAGGCACTCTGCTCTCACTTCTTAAAGAAGCACAGCTGCTTTTGCACTGCTTGTATTGTCACAAGCAAACAGCAAAGTGAATTGAAACACCCACAGGGAGCCTGAGGAAATGGCTGTGGATGCCTTCCCTGGGCCAAAAGCAGCACTGATGTGGTACAATGCAGCAGTTGGCTCTCACAGTGTTACTGCACCAGGTTTGGGATACAGTTTCCAAAAGCAGATCTGAGCCACACACTCCCAGAGCAGCTAAGGGTTAAAAAGCCTGATGGTTGATGTTCTCTATGTGGCTGACTCCCAGTCTTGGGAACCAACAGCACCTGCACACCAGGTTATCTCACCCTGCTCCCTTTCAGACAGTCATTTTTGCATTCTGCCCACAACTGTGCCAGACCCTCCAGCAGCTCCTACCAAGACATGCCAATCACTGACTGATTTCTGAAGCCCTGAGAGGAGGTGGGAGGACAAAGCCAGCCCCTTAGAGAGGTTATGACTGGACAAGAAAAGATGTCTTACTGGATTGAGTGATAGGGCCAGCCACAGAAAAACCCACAGAGACTGGTCTATATAGTAGTTATTGAATATTTTACAGTCAGGGAGAAGATAGCTGTGGGTAGGGAATATGAAAAGATGGAATTTCTGTGCCTTTACTCCTTTATAGCAAGGTTAACAGAGCATAGTAAAACCCCCAGCATTTTCTACAGAGGGATTCTGTTGCCCCCACCCACACAGTCTTCAGCAACACACTTTGAGTATGTCTAATATTCCAGTAACATGTCCCAGAAAATGACACTTGTACTCCACTTAACACAGAGAAGAAAAGTTGCAGATGCCTGGTATGTTTGCCTATATCTAAATTGGCAGAGAGGACGGTGTACAGTAATTACTGTCACATTTCCTGGGCAAGGGGAGGGAGATCAAAATGCCTAATTAACAGCTTCTTTCCCATGGGAGCCATCAATGACATAGTAAGATAGCTTCTTCCAGCTCTGTAAAATAAATAACAGAAATGGGACAAACCCAGTAGTCACATTCAGCTCTGAATGTCATTGAATTTACATCCTTCTGTGCATTTTGTCTGCACTGCTCAAGACGTGCTGCTTGCTGAAAATGCACATCTGACAACAAGGCTGGGAGGCTCCTTTGGGAAACAGGCATTCAGGGAACTTATCAGGGGGCTTACAGCTCCACAAGGACTTGGGCAGCAGCAAGACAGCCAGTGCAAACAGCCAAATGAAAAGCAAAGCTCTGACAAAAGCAGTCCTGTTGGAAAGAACAAAAATGCCTCCATACAAAGAGGGTCTGTTTGTGTGTCTACTGCCAGTGCCATCAGAGTATTACCACTTGTATGGCAAGAGAGAGAGGAAGGAAAAGGGGATTAAATGAGATGTCACCAGAGGAGGGAACAAACCACTGGCACGCCATGGGAGCAGGGTGTAACTCACAGTGCATTTCAGCCTGCAAAGGCTGCTGCATTTAGTGACCCCAAACACAGAGCTGCCATTCTGCTCCAGGCTACTCCAGAGGGACTGAGGGCCCTCAGCCTGCACAACAAAACACCACAGTGATTTTTTAACCACCATGGTGATTTTCTAACAGTGCTAAAGATCCTCTTTACCTGGAGACTGGCTACTGCAAGGCAAGGTTATGGAAGAGAATGGGATACAGACTGTTTCCCTGACACACAGCAAGAGGCTGAAACAAGCACAATTCCTGCCTTCAACATATTTCTGGGGTTTTTTTTGCATAGCTAACCTGAAGGGACTCTGCTCAAGCACTATTGCTGTGACAGGGCAGTCTTTCAGACTCACACTCCCTGCACCTTATAGAAATATGCTTGTTTAAAAGAGGAGATGGTCAGAGGAATAAGTCTGTTCCACATACCCATTTAGTCCAGCTTTACAAGGCCTGAAACAAAGAGATTAATCAGGATAAATTACATTCCAAGTTGTAATGTGGTTTGTCTCTTTCCAGTTTACTCTTCAGTTGTTTTCTGCTGTCTGAATCCTGTCTTTTCTGGGGTAGTATCTGCCATCACACAAAAACTGGTTTGTTTCTGGATCAGCAGATAAAACTGGACCTTTTTCTATTGTCCTTAGCTTACCTTACAGTTTTCCTTTTTCCCCTGCCTCTTCCCACCCCTGCTTTGCTCCCTATAGCCTCCACCTCACCAGCTCTCCTGCTACTGAGTCTGTTTCCCCACACTGCTCAGCCCCTCACATCAACACTGCCACTTCTTCATTCCTCCTCACAGATCTCTCATGGATCTGCCATGAGCTGCCTCTCACCCACCTTCCTCATGACCCCAAAAGTGCCCAGGCTGCAGTGGGATTGCTGTGCCCTGTCAGGGAACTTGTTACAGATCACCACAGTCCCTCTGCATCCCACATGGCTTGGGTTCACTGAAGGGCTACATTTTGTCCCTCTGCTATGACATGTCACTGTCCTTAACACTGTCTGCCACCAGGACACAGACACTGTCCTGAGGCTCTGATAATAGGATTTCAGGAAATGCTTTCCCTTCATCTGTCAAAAAAATAATTCATCAAATAACAGCGTGGATAATCCAAACCCCCTCCAATTACAAATCTGAATTTGGCATATAATGAAGAAAGCACTTAATCAGTTGAGTCACTGTATATCAAGACATATTGTAGAAGATGCTTCACAATGCTCACCACTATTATCCCTAATTATATAAATTTGACTGGTTAAATTTGACTGCATTACTGAAAAAATAGAAGCATTTTAAGTGCAAAAAGCAAAACCTTTGTAGCTTGACGTTCTTGCAATCCAAATAAAATGGATTATGCTGAATTGCTGGTTCCCAGAGAATGCTGCAGCATATCTGTAGCCCTCCTCACAGCTTCCTCCCAGTTAGCTGACCACAACTTTCCAGTGAGCAAAGAAAAGGCTTCCACTCCCATGTTTCACTGCAAGTCAGACACATCCTGTGCTCTACCACTGGGTCCAGTCCAAAGCTTTCCTTGCCAGCCCACTTCAGAGTGAGCTTCTGAGGATTACACTGTCCTGTCACACAACATGGAAATGTTTGGCTTGACAAAACCTACAGGTCTCGTTCTCCACTCTTAATAATTCCATGGTCTTCACCAAAGATGCTCTGTGTGTGCAAGTGAGAAGGAACATGGACAGGCATGAAGCAGGGAGAACACATCAAAACTTGGTGGTGTCAGGCTGTGGGATGCTGCACCACAGACTGCACCAAAGGCAAGGTGGGTTCAGGAGCACCTCCAGAACAGTGTGGGATTTGTGTCTGGCAGAAGCACAGGGCTCAGCTGGTCTGCCAGAGGTAGACAGATACTTATCTTAGATACTTATCTGTAATTAAATACCTATTATTAGTAAATATTTAGAATTGAGACTCAACAAAGGTAAGGCCTTGTCAAGCCTCTAAAGGGGAAAATTATTCCTTGGGTTTTAGCTTTTATATTTTTCAGGTTCTGTGCTGCTTTAGTGTGTAACTCTGAGCTTCATTTAGGGGATGGTGAGCTCTATTCACAGAGTAGGGGGACAAAACAATTCCTTCTCTAGCTGGGGACCAAGGACAAATGATTCAGATTTCAGGCCCAAGAGCATAAACAATGTGGGTTGAAGAGAGAAAAACAAGAAGGATAGGACTTCATAAGTTAAAGTTATAATTGGACAATTAACTCCAATATGCAAATGGACCAGAACTTACAAAAGGGAGAGACCCTGTGACCAGTTGTCCATTTTGTGACCATTTTGGCTCATCTTGGGTGCAGCCCTGGCTGGGCTCTTGTGCTGCCCAAGGTGCATCCACTGAGGCCTTTTAGTAGATCCCTGCTTTAACTCTGTCCAGCCTCTGCTCTAGGACAGCCTTCACAAGGTATCAGCCCAAGTACATACACAAATTTACATCCACAAAATGCATACAAAAAGAAATAAAATGGTGGTAAAGCACCACCCACACTTACATCACACCCCTAACAGCTTCCTGTGGGCTATGCCAAAAAACCAGGGCTGTTCCCCTGCACGTATCTGCCTTTGACTTGGGTGCCTGCTGGATCAGAGGCCCTGAGGCTGCCCTGCCCTCAGCTCTGTGCACTCTGCCACGTTCCTATCGGTCCCTCTGAAAGGAGGGCATTGATGTGGCTCCATCATGCAGCCATTACCAGCACAATGCTGAGACAGATCAATCAAAGGCAATACAGCAGCCAAATCCAGAGGATTCCAAACATTGAGGTCAGACTCGGTAACTCTTAGACACTGAGAGAGACATATAAACACAAAGGCAAATTTAAATGTGCAAATCTAAAAATGTCACTTGTAGTGATGGATTGGATGTGTTTCAGGAAGAACTGTCACTTCCTCCCCCACTACCATCCCTTGCCTCTGCATCACTCTGTGCATAAGGTGTCTTTGTCCTGGTGGCCTTATCCTAACCTTTCCCTTAACACACAGCCCTCTGATTTTACAGCACAAGCCCTGTGAATGGGTGTCTTGCTGCTTTTCTGTGCCTTGAAGGATCAATTGCCCTGCTACAGAACATCTCTCCCTTGGAGAGGGCCATTTAATGGCTAAATCCCAGCTCCTGGGTCAGCCAGATGCAGCAGCCCTTCCTTAGGAGAAACACCTCAAAATTCAAAATGCACCAGGGACTGGGGTGATGGACAATCCCTGTTTGAACTAGTGCTCTGCTGTGCATAAGGTTGTGGCAGTTGCTGGGGATTTACAGACTCCAACATGAAGGCTGAGAAGCCAAAGATTTTCCTACGTTCCAGTGCTGGGCTTGTACCAGAAAAAAATAAAATCCCTGTACATCTACTGAAACCCACAGCTTGGTTAATTATCTCCATCGACTGTGGCTTCCTGTGCACTTTCTCCCCAGATGTTTGGAGTCTGTAAGCTACTACAAATGATTAAATGATTCACATTATTGATAATTATGTCTATCAGAGTGGCATTTAAAAACCCTATCTGATGCAATACTCCGCTGAAGCTACAATTTGCAAAGAGACAAAGCAAAGATGACTGAATATTGTTGTGAAGAGCAATCCTAATTTCAAGATCAAATTCTGCATTGAACATCAAAAATGTACAAGTCCTATCCCACACTGCATTTAGCACATCCAGCTATTAAATACTAGTTTGAAATGGCAAAACACACTCTGGTCCCTTTCTACCACTACAGTAAGTTGCTAACTGGTTTCTCCTTCAAAAAGAGAAAAAAAATATTGAAAGAAATGTATCTTAAATGTCATACAAAGGTTTACATTGCCCTGATTAAATGTGGGCTTAGCCAGTGCCTGAGTGTGCAGTGCACAAGTTTCCAGAGAGCCAGGCAAGCAGCTCTAGGGACTTTTCCCATGCTCAAGGACAAAGATGTCAAGAGATAAGCTATATTAAGACTCCCAAACACAAGCTGTATACATATTGACAGTAAGTCTCCACACAAGAGATCTTAGAGCAGACAGTGAGAAAACTGCAGGGAAGGAGGAAATGAGGCCACAAAGTGGTGACTGAAGCAAACTTCACCCGGACGAAGAATAACCTTGTTCCCTTAGCAAATGTGTGTCCCCAGCACTACTGCATGCCCTAGAACATGCTTCCTCATTTTGTCTTTTTCTGCTTTTAACCACTGGCCTCAAAAAGCAACATGAAAGGCATTACTATAATGCCTACTGATGCCAGCAGTGGTTTTCTTCCTCCTGTCACCCATTAGCTGCAAACTCAAATGTTTGGATCTCTCTGTGACCAGCACTCAGAACCTGAGCTTCAGAGAGCCTGAGAAAAGCATTTTCCTCCTCCCTTTCTAAGGACAGGAAATTCTTCTTCATCCTGTAATCCTCCCTTTTGCAAATGTATGGGGGGGACTTGTCCAACATGGGGTGACAAATCTGTGGCAAGACACACACTCTATTATAGTCTCTATTTGATGGCTAAACATAGAATAAAGCTGGGGTAGAGCAAAGAGACAAGACCTCATTATCATCTCCCCAATCATCAACACTGTGTTCACCTGAATGCTCACACATCATTTCTTTTACCTTGGCCAACATTTGAAAGCAAATGTGCAAGAAGAGACTTAAAATATAAACACATTTACTTTTAGCAGATATCTCCATTTCCAGCACAATTGCTTATGAAATTATTGTATGGTCCAGGAGCCTTAAAATTCTCCAGCCTCTGAGAAATTACAGATAGCATCTCCAAATGCTGTCAACAGCCAAAAAAACATTGCTAGAAAGATCTCTTTAGCATGCATGAATGGATGCATCAAGGGCAGTTGTGTCTATACAAGAGAAATTCTTCTTGCACTGTGCTTTTGGGGTTTTGGAGTGGGAACTCTGCACAAAGATAATTAGCATTTACTTCTAAAACAGGAAACTTGCTTTGCATATTTCATTTTGACACAGTCACACTCATCTTTTTTTTTAGCCCTGCAAACAACAAGCTGAATTCTAAAAACCTTACACGGTTTACAAATAGACTAAGTCCCAGTGAGCACCCAGTGAAATATGGCTGGGCAAGGATGAATAAATGCTGATAGTGAATTGAGCCAGAATGAGCAATGCATTATTTTGCAAACAGTACATGGTTTCAAGAAGGTCTTGCTACTTGTGAGCAATAACAGGAGAATCCATCCTTCCTGCACACACAATGCATGAGCCATCCATGCACAATATTTGGGCAGTTTCCCACTCCCTGGTAGCCCAGAGGACCTGAGCAGCTGCTCTGTAGCAGTGTGTTGCCACATCCCTTGACGGGTGACCCTGTCTCATTTACAAAGAAAGCCTTTCCTGAAGCCTTCTCAGAGCCCTGCCCAGAATCCTGAGTACGTATCTGGGCAAAGATGCAGTCCTTGCAGTGAAGAGCAAGTGCCCTCCCAAACCACATACAGCTCCCCCACAGCATGCTTGACTCCACCTGACATCTCCTCTTGGAGAAAGCCCCAGGAATGTGCAGAGCCCTGGCTCTGCAGCAGGGCATGGAGGTGCATTACCTGCAGTCTCCCTGCTCCCTGATGACAGCTCTCCATTGATGCCATTCTCTTTGGTCTGAGCATACGTCCCTGGCTGCTCGTGGCTGCCCAGCCTCAGCTCCTCCTCCTCTCGGTACGGAAATCCATTGGCACTTCTGACCAGTCCAGCGCTCGCGCCTCCCTGATCCTTCATCTCAGGTGAATGTGGGTGTGAGGAGGCCTCTGTTAGCTGACCTGAAGTCCAGTGTGGCGCCTTGGCTTCGTCTTTCCTATCCTCAGCCATGGCTCCTCGCCTTCAGCGCGCGGCCTGTAACGACATGAGCGGGAGAGATCAGCTCCACGTGGGTCACTGGGTCCCTGGGTCACTGCCAGCACAAGCAGCCACAGCAGTGCTGCTGGTAAATCCAAGTCCAGCAGAGGAAAGAATTATCTCTGTGTGTTTGTCCTAGCCGTGAGTGAACTGATTTAAAGCCAAAAGAAACCACCAGCAGTAAAAATTATGGGTCAAGTCCTCCCTGACTCTCACATGCCTTGCAATTATTAGCACCATTTTCTTGATGGCTGCCCGTTCATTAATCTGATTTTAACGCATTAATTACAGTTAAAATATCGACCCAATTAACAAGAAGTGAATCTGTCATCTCAGTGCCACGACCCATTTCCAGGCCAAAGAAGGAAGAATGCCACAACTGCTACAAGTGAAGCTGCTGCTGAAATGAAGGTGCTTGTCAGGCACAGCAGCACAAGGTGACATGGCCTCTCCAGCACATGCAATCTGCTGCTTGTCATGACAGAAGCCAAGTCTGGAAATGTGCACTGGGCTCCTGAACATCTATGCTGTTTAACCTCAGTTAAATCCCCTCTTACTTGTTGTCATTCACACACACTTGTCCAACCCTTTTGTCCAAAACACTCCATGGAGAACAGTTTGTTTCTCACACAAGCATTTACATTCTCTTTTGACTATCAGTATTTGTAGAGAAATAAAACTAATCATTATTTGCTGCTTCACAGATATTTCACTCCTGTTAGTTATATCTCATGTGTCCAAGCCAAGGAGAAGCCACAGCACTTATTCCTCACAGATAAATGCAGCAGGAGCTCCTCAATATGTAAACCTAGGAAGGCAAGAATTCATAATCATGTTTTGATGATACAGTAGCCTCTGGAGAGGAGAAGGCGACCTGCCCTGAGTTAGCTACTTCAAAGTGGAAACCAGCAGGCCTTTTCCAAAAGCACTTGCCACCTCCTTTTTTCCCTGGGAGAAAATAACATAAAAGCAGTGAGCTGAATGCAGTCAACCAGCCACATTTCACAGAGACTGAGCAGTCTAGAAAAGGCAGCACAAACTAGATAGTGCATGTATTCTGCAGATATTTAACAAAAACAAACCAGAAAAAGAAACTAGTTTCCATAAAGTCAGGTCAGTTTGAAGAAAACCTCTAAACATGAGAAAAGGCTATTTGCCAGACAATCATTCATAATTGATAATTTGACCTCTTTCTGATCAGACATTATAATTTATTAATAACAGCTTTCAGAGCTGCTGCAGATTTTTTTAAAAACCATGATGAACCATAAAATTAGATTTCATTCACAGTATGTGACTCAAACTGGAGTTCCATATCAAAAAGGACTAATAACTCTTCTGCCTCATGGTGAAATCATGTTGTTTTACAAAGTGCTCTGCCCGCTCTCACCCTGAGCCAGCATCATTCCCTGGAGGTAACTAACTGCATACAGACTGAGGGAGCTGGTGAAACTTGCAGTGAGCAAGTTTTGCAGCTCAGGTTTTGCTTGCAGCTGTACTGAAAATGATGGGATGAGCAGCATCACAAAGAGGGGAGACAAATCTCAGTCAACCAGAGGTAAGAAAAGAATGAACACACTCCACAACCCTTTGCTTTCCCCACCTCTGTTACCCAAATGGGAGACTCAACAGGGAGACATCCTGCCTGTACAGACAGAGCTTTAAATCCACATCACATCACCCCAGCCCAAGATGGGCAATAACTCCCACCTACAAACAAAAAAAAAAATATACCTCTGCCTCTAGATCTGTTTACTTCATGATTCTAGAAAACATTTTCTCACCAGAACCTTTCCAAAACATGAGGCCATGGGACAAATGTCTGCCTTTTTACAGCAATGAGCAGCACACACTCAAAGCCACCAACATTTGGGATATGAGGGCAGAACAAATTCTGTTCTGCAGGAAAAAAAGGAGGCAATTCTCATTTATGTCCCTTAGGGAAACTCAGGAAAAAACTACAAAAAACCCAGAAAAAACAACCAAAGAAAAAGCCCAAGCCCTAACTCAAGGCTCCCTCACCAACCCAGTGTGCTTTGAAGCCGAGAGCAAGACCCAGGAGGAGGATGAACCTGCCCACCAGCTTCACCAGTTCAGCCCCTGGTCAGCCATGAGAGGAGCTCAGAGGCACAGCAGGACAGGGAAGGTTATGAAAGAGCCAAGTGTAAGGAATGTGGCTCTGAAAATCACTGGGACAAATGTAATGGTTCTATTCCAGCACCACAGTTTGGTAGCTATTATCCATGAAGTATCCTTCCTGGTTCCAGGCAGACACTCCCTGCCTCACTTGAAGCTCTTGAGGAAGGATATTCACATCCCCACAATGGACTGTGTCACACAAGTCCCCAGTGAAAATAACAAAAGTGCTTTTATCTTTAAAAATAAATACAGTGGGCAGACTTCAATGCGAGCTGCGTGTATCTGGAGGCAGAATTTGGCTCAGTATTTATAAGAGATGGTTACAGAGTAAAGCATGGATGAATTCATTCTTGCCTCTCTGTTATTCATCAAGTGCTCTCAGGGTTTATAATGGTAGGAGAGAAACAGGGAGTGAGTCACACAATGCATCTTTGTACTCAGCAATTTAGCAATGACTATCTGCTGTGTGCTGTGATTCATCCACAGCTTGGGTTAAAATCCAGAATACACAGGTGTGCTTTGCACCATCAAGTGAGCTGTTTTTCTTTAATTTCATTAGCATACAATGGAATTAAATTAATCAGGTAATGTAAATATTGACAGAAATACTGAAGTGGCCAGACAATACAGCAGAATTTAAATAGTGATAGCTATGTAACAAGAAAAAACCTGGAATAATTTGGACAACCTAGGGAAAAACTGTACTTCAGGGAAGCAAACAGTCCTTTTTACCATGAGTTTCTTATTCTTTGCATAAGCTGCAATGAAGGCTTTCAAAAAGACATAGATAAGAAGGCACAGCCAGTCCTCTAAAATGTCATGCTGCTTTAGTTCAAATTGATTTGGATCTTTACGAGCCTGTCTTTGCTAACCACTACAACAGAACTACTTTATCAGGGAAGACACAGCAGCAGTCTTCCAGCAAGTTCTCACTCTTTGTGAAGGTTAGTGGTAGGGAGGGGGTGACCAAGGAGGTGCTTGAGCACAGCAGGAAGGGCAGTGGAGGTCACATCCAGCCCACCAGCACAGCCCCTCAATCCAGAGCCATTCTGGAGCAGGCTGTGGTACCACACAGCACAGGCAACACTCCTCCCTCAGGATGCTCCTCACCCTGAAGTCTGACCAAGGCCACCCATGCAAATCCCAGTGTAGGACTGGGGTGGGCAATGTCCCCTCCTTCCAGAGGGATCAAGTAGGTGCTGCTGAGCCCCACAGATCACAGCAGTGATGCTGATCCACACAGCCCTCCCAAAAAGGTTTTCCTTGCCCAGAGTGACATGGAGGACACTACTGAGATATTGCTTGTCTGGAGAGATTGTGCTCCACTGGCAGTGGCAGGGAAGAGATCCCTGGTAGACCTTTAGTTCATGTCATTGTAACTCAGGCAGTGCACTGAGGGGACAGCATCATGGACCTGAACTGGACATCTTATCTTCTGAACTAATAACCTGGAGGAGAAACTATGATAAAAATGGACCCTCCCAGCTTTTTCAGCCATTTGGGAACTGCACAGAGACAGAAAATACTTAAACACAGAGGGACAAATCTCATGGGGGATATGTGGTCTGACTCTGCAGTTGCCTCCTCCTTTTGCAGGCACTCTACACATATTTATGAATCCATTTGCTCTTTCATGTGACACCAGCTCCTGCTGCCATGGCTGGGTTGAACCAAGCCTGAATGCTTTGAACTCTATGCAGAGCAAATCACCCACAGTAATACAGCATGAGGCCATGATATGCAAAATCCAAGATAATGCTGATTTAAATTTCCTGTCATGCTAGCTGTCCAGAATCATCTTAGTGTTATATTAACACTGCCTTTGCATAGAAACTGATGAATTTTCTGTAAATTTCTTACTTGTTAAGACAACAGAATTAGGCCAATACTGAAGACTTCTGCAAACAGACTGCCTTCCTGTTTCAAGCCATGTTTTTACCTGCTCTTGTATCTATGAGTGAAATGAGGATATTTAATTTCAGGGAAATAAGGATATTTAATTTCAGGGCAGCTAATTCAACAACTAAAACAAACAGCTACCTGGATACATAGAAGAAGAGCTACAGTTCTAGTTCAGGCAAAAATTAGCACTGGAGGTTGCTGAAAGGAGAGACAATACACTCTTTAAAAAACAGAAAACCAAACCGTGGCAGGGTGCATGGCCAGATCCTGAGCACAGTGGGAAGAAGAGGGGATGTGCTTTGTGTATGGCTCCAGGACCAAATCCTGGTTCTCAGAGGGCAATTTAGCTCAGATGCACCAAAGCAGAATCATCTGCCCTGAGTTGTAGCTGCTTCCAAGTCCAGAGCCAGAACAGGGAGGGGATTCTCCCTAATCTGGAGTGCACAGATTTGGCTAATGACCTCAGGTATCCAGGGCTTCCAAAACTCCTCAACTAGACTGCCTACAAGAGATTTTTAAAAGAAATTTAAGAATTTCAGATAATTTCTTTCAGAGAAAATAAATAAATCAAGTGACATATCCATAATTTTTTTTTCAGAAAGAAGAGCACCAAGAATTAAAGAAGAAATTAACATATCTTAAAAATGAGTTACACTATACACAAATAGGGTGCTATTGAACTTACACTAGTAAATAAGACAACAAAAGAAATTTCATGACCATACACCAACTCTCCAACAGGGATGATGGATCTAAATATTAAATACTAGGCACAGTGATTTAAAAGGTCCCAATGGAATTTTCCAGTAAATTTAACTTACTAACAACTTACATCTAGAAGAGCCAAGGAAAGCAGGGAGGTATCAGGAGGCTGGAATAGAAACAAGAGGCAGAAGGTGGGAAATTTAGATGGACAAGTTCCAGTGACCTCCTGCCACCATTAAAGCTCAGGCTGTAGTTAGTATATAGTACACAAACCTCACCAACACTATTGTCTTCATGGACTCTCCACATATCCACAAAACAAAAAGGCCATTTTTGGATGCCACTTCACTCCTGCATTTCAGCTAACATACATCTCTCAAATTAATGTGATTATTTTCAGATGTGAGCCACAAAATAATTAACCAAAGCTACACTTGATGCTAAATGCCAAGGTGCTGTAATTGCACTAATATGGAATATTATTAGAGAGAATTCTACATTCTCTCCACTTTACCTCTCTAGCTGAATAAAGATGAACAAATTTGTCTGATATTTTAGAACAAATATGATTTATTTCTTCCTTGTCCACTGCTTGAATTATTAGCTTTCAGCTAGATCCCTCTTTCTCAACAACAGGAGCAAGACTATCCCCTTAAACCCCAACTTGCACCCCTTAAAAATGCAGGCAGTGTTCATCTCCTTGCACTTGTACTAGCATTTGGTGGGGTTTAAAGGCTTTTCCATTTCCACACTGCAAACAGTTTGTCAATAGCCACATATTCTCTGTAGACAATCCTTATGATTGTACCTTGGATTACAAAACAGATGAAAATAACAGATGATGCCTGCACCAGAGGCTGAACAAAGGAAGCTTACTGGGGAAAGATGAAGAAAATGAGACATTTTTTTTCCAATCTGCATGCCTGGCAGAGCTGAGAATGAGGGATGGCTGCAGCCTCAAAGCAGTGGATCAGATCTGCAGCACTGGCACAGCAGAGACAAGTCCTCTGATCCTTCCTGGGCATTGTCCAGGCCTGTGACAGCAGAGATTGAAACCCTTCTCAGAGCTCCCAGCAGGTGAGCTGGACACCAGTGGAGCCAGGCAGGGTCATCCCACTGCAGAAACTGCCCAGCTCCTAAAGAAAGGGAAATGCTTTCACTCTGAGAAATGTTTATCTGGCCAAGCCCTGCTCTGTGCTGAGCTGCAGACCCTGCTGGGCCAGGTGTTGTGCAGAAGGGATGAGATGCAGCATGCTGCACTTGCACTGGTGGGAAGCAGCTCTGTCCCAAGGCAGAACACAGGCACAGGTGAATGAGCCATCCAGCTGTCACTCCTTCCTCCCTTGGGAAGGTGCTCATTCCTCTGGGCTGCTGCAAAGCACCTCAGCCGACTCCTCTGGGAGATTTTTGCCCAGCTTAGAGGGCTGCCCTCACTCCCATGCTCAGGGACCACATATCAATTTACTCAGACTCCAGAAATGTAAAACTGCATGCCCTTCTCTAGAAATGGTGACATCAGGTACTAGCAGCTTGTGACTGAAAAATACCCCAATAAAAAACCTAATAGAGCTCTCTTCTAGATAAAAAGAATCCCTGTGCACCCCTTCTTGCTTCAACACCAACCCTTTTCAACAAACCCTTGCACTCCTATCTATCATGATTCCTTCCTGCAGCATACAGGAATACAGGAAAGGTATTTGAGCTGGTGAAGGAGATGGTAACCATAACAACAGCACCATGACAACTACAAGGGATATCTGAAATATGAAATACAGCAAGAACTTATTACTGATAAATTTGGTCCACAGTAAGGATGGGAAAAGCACCAAAGCAGCCATAGCAGTTAGTGCAGGTGTCAACATAAAGAAACACAAATGTTCCTGGATTAAACTGCATGCAGTCCTTATCTTAACTCCTCATCTTAAGATGAGGCACCATGACAGTCCTGTCTCCTGATCAGGATACAGAGAAGGCAGTGTCTGCTCAATCCTGCCTCAGATCTCTCCTATCTTAAGGGAGCGGGAGGGACTGAAGGATGGAAGAAGTGCTTCTGAGAAGTCAGGAGGTTTCCTGGCAGCTCCCAAATTTCCCAGTGGAGCTTTTTGTTCCCACGAGAGTCACTGAAACAAGGCCTGAACAAGAACAGGGCTCCCCTCAGGGGAGCATCTCTGAGTCAGACACTCTGCATTGACTTTTCCACCGAGCACAATTTCAAATGGGCACCAGGCACTTCAGACAAGGCACTGCAGCTGGCAGGCTTGTCTGGAACAGGAGGCTCTGCAGCCCTCAGCCAGCAGCCATCTAAACAACCTTTGCCAAGGCTCTGACTTCAGCTCTGGCACAGAAAAAGAGTCCCCAACATTTGTGGCTACACCAGCCTTTTCACCCTCAGTGCAGAAGGCACATTAAACCCACCACAAACAAACAGCACTAGCTCCAAGGGCTGTGGCAGATGAAGTCACTTGGGGTGTGATCAGACAGGGAAACATTCAAAGGCATGGCCCTCTTCCTTTTCACGGGGAATTCAGCTCACTGGGTTGATACACAGGCACACCAAGCAGTGGGTCCTGTCCCAGTTCAAACACTTTGTCACCCTCTGCACAGCTTTCCTCTTTTGACCCCATTGTACTTTAAAACACTGCAATAATCTAACTGGAAAACAAACCTTTCTTCATGGGACACTTCAGAGATTTTGAGGTTATACTGAAGGCTTAATGAAATAAACACTCAACAACTCAGTCCTTACTTGTGCTTTTAGAGTCTGTTTTTTCCTAGCAAAATAATTATAAAATATTTGCCCCATTTAATACAAACAAATCTTCAAAAAACTAAGAAGAATAGAGGAAATCTTTAGTTCATGGAGGTGATTTTGAAGGCAAAAGATGATTCAGATTGCACCCAGGAAATCTGACTCCAAATGAAGAAAATTTTTTTTCATATTTCGCTCTTATCACAGTCACTTCAAACCCCAGTAAGAATAAGAATTGAAGATCCATGACAAGACCATGGCTGAGTTGGAGGACAGGCTATGCAAGACATGAGTACTCAAAATACTATTTAAGGAGGAAAATCCTTCATTGGTCAGGGAGAAGTGTACAATGTGACACAGCCATTGCAGGCTAGGGAAAACAAGGCAAAACTACAAGAAATACTCACAGAGATACCACACTAAAAGCACTGCCAATGCAGCCAGCATTCCACAAGTTTGGCCAGCTAAAATCTTGGCTGGCTACAAACATAAATATTGAATGCTGGGTTCCCCTCCCCATTGCCATTTCCATTATAACTTTCAGTGCTTATAAACAGCTGAGACAAAGGCATCATCTTATTTATTGCACATGTACAGAAAGAGACTAGAGCAAACACTATACAGTACAATCATTTCATTCTCACCCTCACATTTTCAAACCTGTTTTCTGAAGAAGTGCCAGCCAAATTGGGTATTTGCCACAGACCTTACAAACAGGCTGCACAGCTATGTGCTTCCTTTGCTCTCAGGTTACAATTGATCAGCACTTGTGTTTGGACAGGGGCTGGTAAAGGCAACCCACAAAAAGACTGGAGTGAAAAATCAAAAGGGTTTGTTTTCCCTACACTGATCTTACTAACACACATTGATTTGATGTTGCATCTCTTCTCTCAAGAGATTCCAGGATGGATGACAGCTCACATTAGGCAGTGAAAATTAATTAATTATGCTATTATCTGTATATTCTCCACCTGCAAACTGCAGGTGAGCTGCTCTTCATGCAGGTGAGGCAAACTGGACCACTCAGCAGAGGTGATACAAACTTGTCTGCTAAACAAAAACACACTCAACAGAATCCCATTTACCCAGAATAAAGCACTTGAACTACACAGGTACATCTTTGCCTTCTCTGCACACATAACTTATTGGCACAACCCTCATTTCTTCTGGTTTCACCAAGATCTCATCAAGCATGACACATTTACACATGATCTTGTCTTTATTCACTGAACTTTTAATTATATTTTAAAAAAATGCTGCCTCTATAAATGTGTCTGCACATTTTGATTTTTCAAAAGTCTTACTTACCTTTGAAAACTAATTCTACTCTGGCTACAACACAATCTTTGAAAAAAACCAAAATGCTATCTTTGGGAACACCATCATTTCAACTACTACAAATGGCATATGTCCTGGGTTAATTTCTGGCAGATTCTTCCCTCTAAATACATGCAGGGGAACCAGCCTAGAGTAGAACTCTGAAACACAACTCTCTGCATCCTCTCCAAGGCCATGAACTCAAAAGGAGACCCAGGGATGGAGCTCCTGATCTAGCTGCCATCCTAGCTTAATTCAATCCTTCCATATGCTGAATTAAAGCAATATGGTTGATTGTTCTATAAATGAAAAAGCACTACAAAGATGATGATGCTAAAATGAAGTATGAAGGGGATAACAGGAAAGGATCTTCAAGCTGCTCCAGCTTGTTCGGATAAAAATTCCTGCTGGTGTGAAAGAGGTTTCCTCCCCAAGTCAAGGACAGCAGATCATTCTGCTGAGAGTGCTTTGAGCTTCCCTTCCTGACATTCAGACACACCAGGCAATCATGCCAGGCACACAGCAAAGTAAAAGCATTGCATTGTCTACCAGAGACATTGTTCATTCATGCAGAAAAAGAGCATCAGGCAAAAGAAAGCTGGTGCCCAGGCCCCTCCAGCCAGACTCACTTAGGCAGCTTTGATTCTCAGTTTCATGGCCAGGAAAACTTACAGGGCCCAGGAACCCATTAGAGCCAACAGGAGTCAAAGCTTTTGGCTGTGGCACAAAGCTTCTAACTGCAAATAAATAAATGGAAATAAGGAGACAAAGCACTGGGAAAACTGGTTGGGAAAGAGGTTATCCACAAATTCAGCTTGTTTCTATATTTACAACAAACTTGGCATTGATTAGTTAGTGCTAGAATTTTCTTTCCTAGGGAATGCCTGAGTAGTGTTTCTTGTACTGCAAAACCTTGATCAGAAGTGGTAAGATTATTTCATCCCCTCATACTATTTTTTAACTAGTGATGTTACAAATAAAGAACTTCTTTTAAATACACCCTTATACTTTATAATTTAAAAATATTCTGCCCACCCACACTCAGCCACCCACTTGTATGACCGATGACTGTATACCCTGGCAAATAAAATAATCTCTCCCTGTCTCAAAATGAGAATACCCAAAATCTTCTGTGCTCTAAATGCTCTAGATAGTAAAATCACAATATTTGGGGGATAGTTTTATCATAGGTTTACCCTGCCAAATCTTTATTCAACCAACCTACAAAAGAAAATAAAGCAGGCAGTCATTCTCTAGCCTGTTCAGGCAAGGAGACAAGAGGGCAGGGAGGACAGAGACAGCATTGAAGGAACTTGGAGCCACAGGAGCTGATTTTTCAGTTCTTGCTTTCAGAGAAAGTTTTTCCTTCAAAAGTGTTTCAATTGAGCTCTTGGACTGTGCACTGAAAGAGGAGTACATATGCCTCAGCCTGTACATGAACTACAGTGATATTTTAAAAGCTTAATTTTTAATTCCTTGTGGTTTTGAACTTAGAAAATTCAGGTCTCTAAAGCATAAGCAGGAACCAAGTCAGTGAGTCACTTAGCCTTTCTGAAATCTTAACTGCAGGATTTTTTGTCACAGTAAAGACCTATTCCAGAGACTTGTTTCCTCCCTGAGCTCCTGTGGGAGTGTGCAACTACCTGATCCTTGCCACAACAGGTTGAGTTTAACCTTGTTCTGCTGCCACCCCTCTTCTTTCCCCCTAGTGCCAAGGAGCTGATGAATGTTAAGTCAGTGGCATGCTCCTGGGATAAGGTGAAGACTGAATGAGTCTGTGTGAGGTACTGAACAAGCCCAGGCCCAAGGAGAGGGAACGGTAATAAATTTGCATTGGATGAAGGAACAGCATGTCAAGAATGGCAAGAAAAGGTCTGGAAAACCCCAAGGCATGGGGCAGAATGTGTGGTTTTTTTAATACAGAGAGACAAATGGTGGGAAGGAGGAAAGCTGAGTTCTAATCAAACCATCCAGTCTAGACTCCTGCCATTAGCAGTGGGCAGCATGAGCTGCTCCAGATGAAGGAGGAGCACGAAGCTCCACAGAGCTTAGGCCAAACATCTGCATTTGCCCAATGCAAGTGACACAGTTCTGGTGATTTCCATCAGAGCCAGGTGCCTTCATGTCTGCAAGGACCCACATCATCAGGCTCTTCCCAATACTTAGCACTACCCACAGAAGGCAGCCCCAGAGTGACTTTCTGGACAAGGAAAATATCCTATCTGTATCCTTCCATAGACTGCAGCCAGAGATTTCCACAAAAAGCACAACAGGTACAACAGGTCATACAGAGCACTGATGGACACAGAACATTCACACATGCACTCAAAGGTTTCTGATGTCTTTTTTGAAAGGTACCCAGAATCCAACCTGGATCTTGGATTTGTCATGAATTTCTCTCTACATTTTCTTTTGCAAAGTCTGTCAGCAGCACTAATGCTGATGCTTGTTTAGGATGCCTGAAAACATTAATTATTAATCACAAATGAAATAAAGTAGACCTGGAAAAGGTACAGAAAGCTCAACAAAGATGATAAAAGACCTAGAGAAGCTTCTGTGAAAGGAGTGACTAGACATGCAAACTCTTCATCCTGGGAAAGAAGGGAATGTGATAAATGTTTACAAAAATGCACACAAGTGTGCAGGGAGAAGATAAGCAGAGAAGAAAAAACAAACAATCCTCTCTCCACAAAGAGCTACAGTGCATCAAACAGAGCTCACCAGTGACAGGTTCCCTGCAAAAAAACACAGCAGTGATTCTTCCTACTGTGTGGAATGTATAGCAGGGGGTGCATGATGGAATTTTACACAGTTTTGAATTTTTCTGTCATTGTTTTTCCCATGGTTTCTTAATCTGAGAGCCTTTTTGGGGAAAGCAATGTTTTTACCACAAAAATAACATGTAGCTCTAATGTGGATTAGCAGCTTTGTTTGCTATTTTAATATTGACTTTAATTAATTGTGTGGTTTCTTGTCATTCATTTTTAAAGGTCATTAAGTGAGATGAAATATCACATCCCCTCTCTGAGCATCACAATACTTAACAACTTCTAATGAAAAAACACTGTATGATATAGACTATTGCTCTGCAAATGAAAAGCACCTATTGATCAGACAGGCTCTAGCAAATGAACAGCTTTGTTGGCCTGATAACTGTCTAACTGCAACACAACATTAATCCCAGATATCCCCCTGCTGATGTAGCAAAAGAGGCTCTACAGACCATGCCTTGCTACTTGCACCGAGTTAGATCACTACGTGAAGAAAGGGTGTGCCCATTTTTAACTCATTCTGTGGAATGAACTCAATCACCTCATGTTAAAAATCCAGAGGCAGCACTGAGGTGACAACAGTGACACAGAGGCAATTATCAGGTGGGGGACATCACTAGGAAAAATGTTCTGCATCAGAGGTGCTGCTGAAGAGGAACAGCACATGGGCAGCCAGGAAGACAAATGGCCCTTCTAGAAGGACCTGGTTTTGTATCCAGAGGCACTACTTGTAACAGGGCTGCTGAGATAGTGTATGTAAATGTTTTATAGCTGAGAGGCCCAAAGCTCCAACAGTGCAAGCAAAGTCTTGTATATTTTCTTTTTCATGTAGGGCAAGCAGTCTGGAACACATGTCCCACCAATGACCTCGACTCTGACCCAGAGGGGCTGTCTCTGCTTGAAAAGATGATTCATTCACTCTGCCAGAAGGGCTGCATGAATAGGCAGTATTCAGACTGCAGAACACTTATCACTTGGGATTCCCTCAAAATTTAGCTCTGACATGACTGGGTCAGTAACCACGAGCTTTTGTTCCTAGCTCCTTGAACAGAAATGTCTCCTTGCATTCTTCAGTGCTTCCCACAAATCAGGTCGATTTTTATGGCTTGCTAATTATCACTGCTAGACTTCTGCAGGGCTTCATGATGAAAAGTAGTGTATTTCTGAAAGCTCAGGGCACAAAACTTACAGAATAAATCACTATCAGGCAGCAACAAAGTCCAGCCATGGCAGCCACTTGAATATTCACATCTGGGTAGTGCCTAACTTCATTTGTTTAGGAATAGCAAGTTTTGTTCTGCTTCTGTTGATAGAGCATACTAAAAATAATTTGCTTTAATTGCCAATAATGCAAAAGAAGCAAAGCAAGTAACTGTCACAAATCAGACTTTGTCTAGAGGTGCATCAACATCTATCACACATACAGAGCTATCTGAAATGCCATTAGGGTTGCACAGTTACACCTCAGAAGCTGAGCTGTCAAATAAAACAGAGATAACTGCATAATCCTAATTGGGTATCCTTCTGCATATATAGGCTACTATCTAGGTCAAGAAACATGTTTTATTCTTCCCATTCCCTCTGTCTGGGTTATCCCAGTACCCACTGCACCAGCTGCCCAGCCACTGCCCCATGGTCTTCAGTCCCTCACCCAGAGCCCGTGTTTGCTGTCCAGTTATTAATTTCCAGTTTTCCCTCCCGGACTTCTGTCCCATTCAGCCCCTCTCTCCAACCTGCCTCTATTTCACTGCTTTCTCATCCTCACCTTTCATCAAAGCTCTCCCTTCTGCCCTTCATTCTGTGCTTCCACAACTTCTTGGTCATAAAAGCAAATACAGATTCAGTAATGGGAAAGCTAAGAACTCCCAACATAGGCATCTCAAAGGCTTTGCTATATACTCTTCATCAGCAGAGTGCTGCCTGCCACTCAGATCTGGGCTCTATTCCTGTCCAAACTCCTGGTGCTGCTGGAAGGGCTTTCAGGAAGAATCGACTAGAATTCTGGAAGTTTAGATGGAATGGTTTTTGACTCTATGGGTCCCTCTTGCTGAGAGTAATGTAGCGTTCATTTCTCCTGTTGTGGATTCCATAATCTCTGGTCTTTTCCTCTGGCACTGCCACCACAAAGTGTCTGAGCCAGAGCTGCCCCCCAAGGCAGGTTAGGAAAGTTCTGATTTTAGAGGGGAAAAATTTTCACAAGGGGAGTTTAAAATTTTTTGTTCATTGGTTACTTAAGGAATTTCTAGACATTTCTGTTGATTCTGTTCACCAGCTGGCATTTTGGGATGCTATTGGGCACAGACTTTATTTTTACAAACCCAAGAGGTGTTAAGAGTTGCTAAATTTTACCCCATTTATGGGGCTGTTTGCAGTGTTCAAAGTTCTAATATTCCTCTATGTGGCAGCAGCTCTCTGGTCACAGGGAGCAACAGACAACTTTCCCAGGCAGCATTCTGGGAAAGACTGTGAGAAGATCAAAGAAAACAATGAGAAAAAATTCTTATCTTGACTTGCTGCACCTGATGTAACATGTGGAATGTGTTTTGGAGATGTGTTTACCAAACGGTGGTTCCTTAACTAACCAATGGTGATGGTGTTTGGATTGGAGGACCAAGTAGGTCTACCTGCAGAAAACTAGGATATAAAAGTATGGGTTTCTTAATAGAAATAAAATGATCAGCCTTCTGTAAATGCATGGATTTCATGTAACTTATTACCCAGTCCTGGCCCATTGAGCTGACACTTCCCCAGTTCTCACATTCTACCCCCAATCTCCCTAACCCCAAAAACCCTGAGAACAGGACAGGAGATGGAATCTGTGATGAGGCACAGGTGAGCCACCGGCTGTCTGCCATCTCCCCTCATTTCTATCCCCTCCCCAGGGCTGTACTGGCCATATCACTCTGGAACTACCCTAACCCACATCCCATTATCCCTCAATCCTACCTCCCTTCCTGTGGCTTAGAAAATGGCCCACCAGTGCTGTGAGGGGGGCCACCACGTTGAGTTCGCTCCCGCTCTCCATTCTCTTTTTGGGTGCTCCCCCTGCGTCAGGATCCACCCCTTCCATCCTGGAGTCCACCTCCACACCTGCAACCCCACCATTTTGATACAAGGCCCTTCAGGGCAGGTCCCACTTCCTCTGATTCTGCCCTTTCCATATCCCACACCACTGGAAGCACACACAGCCCTGAGAGGAAGGCAGCCATCTTGGCTACCACAGGCCCCAAACAATGGGCCATGCCGGTCAGCCCAAGAACCTGCTCTTCTGCCAAAAGGCAAACTTCCTCTCCTGAGGAAGAAAGTCAGGGCTCATCCAGATTTGAAGATGAGCCTGAAGACTCATGGCAGAAGATGCAGAAAGCAGCGGTAAAGGAGGGGGATTGGGAACTGGTGTCCCAAATTCAAGTGGCACCAGCGTGGTATTGAAGGGGAGCTAACACACAATGGGAATCCATCTCCCACAGGGAAATGGAAGACATTTTAAAGCTGCAAAAGATCATGGGAGGAACTGACCCTGTTTTAACAACCTGCTAAATGCCGTATTTGTGGCCCATGTTATGGCGTCCCATGACTTGAGACATCCTACTCTCCCCCACTGAACTCATCTTGTGGGAGGGAGTATGGAGAAAAAACAACCACAACAACTATTAAAGGACTATAGCCAAGAAGATGGATAGGCACACTTAACATTAGACCATTTAGCTGGGGAGGGAGATTTCACTAAGCTAGAAGACCAGGCAACAGACCTCCCCCAAGCTGTGTTAGAAGATGTAAAAGATGCAGCAAAACCAACACTTTTACAGGTACCAGATGGGACAACACCAAATATTGACTTTACTGACGTTTGTCAGGGACTTGCTGAAGCACACCACTTGACCCCCACGCAGGTCCTGGCCCCCAAAAAGGACACAAGATTCCAAGGCCTCTCCCTCATCTCTCAGGGAGCCAGTGCTGAGTAACAGGCAGCAAAACAGTTGTCCCAGATCCAGTCTCAAAGGTACAAAATTACCTGAATTTACTCAGCCTGAGCCCTGAGACAAGGTTTGTCCTGGGCAGTGCCCAGACGGTAGCACAAAAAGTCACACTGAGGCTCCTAACAGCCCATGCAGAACATCAGGACACCTTTTTCTGAAGTCCCCCCACATACCTCCAAAAATTATCACAAGCAGTAAACCACCATTGCTGTCTCTGCATCTAGACTTGCACCATGTGAAACAAAAGACCCCCTCCCATCAAACGTTGGATACCCCTCCAAAACTGTGAGAATGCACCCATGAATAAACAGGCAGTAAATTCAGTACTATGCAAACTGAGTGCACCTGTGCCAGTGTGTCCCTCCTCAGCCTCACTCTTTCTAGCCCCTCTCTGAGCACAGGAGAAGATGTGCCTCAGCACACAGCCCAGGTCCAGCCCTACACACATCTCTGAAACACCCCTACGGCCATGAAAATGCAGATGAACTAATACAGGTTCAGGGATAGAGATTTCCTGATCAATTCACAGATTGTCATAGTTCCCTCCCACCCCACAGCTGATGTCTGCACTTTATTAGGCTGATGTGGCATTTGGAGGCATTTTTCCAGGGTAGAAGATTGAAGTATTTTCCAGCATCACTGGGTACCCTACATATGCACAGTCAAAAACCAAGGAATTATGAAAACCACTTTTTTTTTGACAGAATACTTACTGTCCATATACTTACCATATTATAAAAAGAATGCCTTTGCTGCTGTCCTTTTAGCTGCTACCAATTTGAAAGACTTTACATGAGTGGGGCTGCAGCACAAACTTGAATAATGAAATCCTGAAAGCTCCTTTTCCTGAAGCACTGCTAGGATGAAACCCTACTGCATGCATGCCAATTGGCAAAGATCTTCAGAGAGGATTTACTCTGGTGCTTTGTCAGTGTTCCTCTGTGAATATTAAAAAAACGTCAGAAGATTTTTCTTGAAGCAGATTTTTGCGGTCCTCAAGACATTTCAATTTTCTTCAAATTTCTGACCAGTTTAGAGGGCTTTACTTGTGATATGCATATTGTTAACATCAGGCTAATAAAGACTACAACATCCACTTCATTATATTTGACATAAAGCCCATGATCAGCAAAAAAAATATTACCATTTAAAAAATACAGTTGATGTTTCAGACATGAAATATTCAAATGACAGGCTGCTTTGAAGAATGCAGTGTACTTCACTTTGTTGTACCATTTTCAAGGAGCATTGCTGATATCCACCTGCAGCTTCTGAAATGCAGGTGCTGTTCCTCCTTAAGCCACAGCAAGGAACTACTATTTCTTTTAAATAGAAAATCTATCAATACTAAATGAACACAAAGGTGACAGGAAGTTACTATATAATCAGTTCTCTCCATATGGTTAATATTTCATTGCTCTCTTTGTTCCCTGGCATGAAATCCAACATGGCTCTATTTTCTTTGGCTCTTGACCTTTTACTCCTTTTTTTACTGATTTACCTGCTCAAAACCCCAGGAGGCTTTAATGTGAAAGATTCCTAAAGACAACAGGAAGATTCATGAACACTGTCCAAAGCTCTCCTTATGCCAGAACAATGTTCTGCAGCCAGAAAGGTACAGAAAGAGCTCACATTAGGAACCATCAGTGCAGAATTCATAGTCTTCTACTCAAATTCCCAGACTAGCTCTCAGGCAATAGTATAAAAAATAAAGAAAATAAAGGCATAGTACAAGAAAACTTCTCACTCCACCTCTTCTTAAAATGTAGATTTTTAAAAAATCATTGCAATTTAACTCCCAACATTCACCTTCCATTTCAGCAACTGCCAAGCAAGACAGATGATCATAAGAACAGGGACAGCAGCAAAGCCCAGTGATGAAGCCATGGTATAGAATATACATTAAGGCCCTATACAGCCCCATCTCTGCAAGTCATTGTGCAATCTCAATGCAATGCCAAATTAGGCACAAAAGGGCAGAACTGGACTTTTATACAATAAAATATATAAACTGAATAGCCAGACCCTAGGCAGGAAGAAGTCCAAGCACTCAACATGTTCTTGAGCAGGAGGAAGAGCCGAGTCAGTCCAGCCCTGCAGCAGAACAGATCAATAATACCTGTGTGGAAAGCCAGGGAGATAAGGAGAGCTTTTTTCTCCATATCAAGATGTCTCTATCCTTATCCAACCCCTAAGTGCAGCATTCTGTCTTACTGGCAATCCTTGTGCTCCTGAAAATTCTACTCTCAACACTTTTCTGAAGGTGTGGGCTTGGTCCTACCAACAGAGCCAGGCATGTCTGCTGGGAAATCACCAACATGTAACAACAATCTCTGACATACTGCTCCTGGGACAAGGATATAAATCTTCTGCAAGGAAGCTAGGCAAGGATATTTGGGGTGTTACACTGTTAAATCCTTCAATCCTTCACTGCTCATGTCCTGTAAGCAGGCTGTAATAAAGCAAAACAAAAGAAACACCAAATCACACCAGAAAAAAAAAATGGAATTTCATGTATTTAAGAGCTGGAAATACCCAGTACATTTTCTCATTATAAATCAAGGTTTTTTCCCTCAGCAGCTTAGAGTGAGCTGTATCCTAAATTTTCTAACACCCCCACAGGATTACTGAGCTGCACTAGCTTGGTCACTGGCTACTTGCAGGACTACAAATACAGGGCACTAGAAAATCACTGGGTGCAATACAGCATCCAACACAACACATTTACACCATACACGGCATCCAACACAACACATTTACACCATACATGGCAAAGCACTAGACTGACCAACTGGCTTCCATGAGTTAGCATGTTTTTGTCATGTAGTGTTTTCAAGATCAGTTCATTAACAGGAGGTTAGGCATTCAAATCAGATCCTTCATGGCTTCATTTTAACCCCTTCTTGCTGTTTTTTCTCTGCATCTTTTCCTACATGAGAAATATATGATAACTCCCTACAGAATTCCACAGTTTCTCAAGCATTTTCATGTGCTTTGATGGGGGCTCATGCTTGCAATAGTGAATCAAAACATCAGTCACTAAAACTGCCTTCCTCAGGAAATACAAATATGGCATAACTGTGATGCCAGAATACATCTGAAAGAATGAAACAGCAACGTAAGGAGTACATTACACACTACTTTAATTGCATCCTCTTTACAGAGAGCACAACAATGGAACCTGGTAAAAAGATGATGAATGTTTTCTGCATTTAGCACCACCTGCTTCCATTTTACTTCCCTTGTCATCTCTGCACCAGAAACCCTGAAATAACCAGCATCACTGCAGTTGTAATGACTTGAACACCCACCTCAATCACATACAGAAAAAAGCCTAATTTTGTAGGCTTTGGTGCTTCTAAATTATGTTTGTTACCATGAGAACTCGATTAAAATGCCACCCACAAGCTTGCAGAAAGGGGGCAAAAACAACAACAAAACAAAACAAAATGAAAAAAAATCTACTTTTAATCAGTGGTAGTACACTTGCTGCATTGCAGCATTCTCACAAGCTCCCCAGCCTTCTGCAGTAAGAGGCAGCAGAGACATCCAGAGAGATTTATTTTGCTGAATACTTTATTCAGGAAAAAATTTAGCTGACGGTTCGGTTGTTGTCCAGTACTTTTATGCAATACTCCATTCAAGGAAGATAAAGCAAATATATATGCTCTGCACCATGATACAAGGTTTGATTTGAAATCCAGGCAATTACGTGTATGTTAAATGTGAGGGCAACTCCGACAGCCACCCAGGACAAAAAGGTTTTTTGTTAATATCTGAGATAAATCAAAGCTATGAAATCCTCTGCTTTCCCCTTTATACTGTCAATTTGTTAGCTTTATACATTTATGCTGAATTTTATGAATATTTACTTGTAGAAACTCAAGCTATAGCACATGGTATCTTTGAGGCTTCTTGCTTCTTTTTTCTTTTTAATTTACAGCCTTACATTTGGATTAATGCACATGGACACTGCATTTCTGCACTCTGACTAGGAGCCAGAGTCTGCACCCCAAGCCTTCAGCCATGACAAATCAGATAATTACACTGTGGCTGAAACAAAAACAGCCACAAACCACACCAAGCAGCTTGGTCAGCAGTGGATGTGTGAAATGCCACAACTGATGCAGACTGTAGGAACGGCCTGCAAGCAGCAGTGGGCAAAATAATGGAAGAGTTTCCCACCTCCGACTAGAACAATTCACTAAGCACTTACTCAAAAGAAGCCAAAGAGCTCTCTCTTTAAAGACATAGCTACTCCTCCACAGGAGAGAAACGATTGCTATTGCGATTAAGAGACCACCTAAACGATATCTCATTGAAGGTGAGAACAGAATTAATTTCCCCGTGAAAGATCAATCACCCTCTCCACAACATCATCCATGTTTGGAGTGCTGGGCATCCTTTAGGCTTCAAAAGCAGCAGCTCCATGAGGAAAAATCTACCAGCCAGAGAAAGAGATGGCATGAACATGAACTGTGCCAGAAACCCCAGATACCACCATCTCAAAAGGAAAATGTAAATTCAGTTGAAACAAGGGGGATAAAACAGACCTTTGATACAGCTTCAGTGGAGCAGGCAGGTCTCCCAGTCCTTCACTTGCATCTTTACACACTAATAGTTGCTCTCTCCATTTGGAATGTTATATGTAATGTGTGCCCTTGCTGCTGCAGTTTCACCTGCCATGAGTTAAGCACTGCAGATAATAAAGAGTTCCACCAGAGGAGAGAACAAACCCATGCACCAGCAGCAGGGATACCCTAAAGACAGAGATATCCTGTCCGAATCACACAGGCTCCATGGGAGGATTGCACCACCAGGGCTGGGGGAGGCACAAACATCTTCCAGGGACACCAGAGGCTCTCAGCCAGGCAAAAAGATACAAGTGTATTTGCTTGAACTTAGAACTTCAGATGTGGAGACTGTCATAACCCCCACCAGGCAAGATTCCAAAAGAGAATTCTTAGATTGCTGTCAGCCATCTTTTGGAGAAGAATTCTAAGGAGCATCTATCACAGGTAATTTCACTGAGGTCAAGAGAACTACCTTGACTTATCCCACCTCCAAATTTGTACCCACTGACTGACTGGAGCTTCCATGTCAACCCCTTCCTGCTCCTGCACGTATACAGAACTGACTCCCACCAACTTCCATGGGTTGTACCCCACACAGGCAAAACATGAGCAAAGTTTGACCCTGCATACTCAGAAAACCATGGGCATCTTGTACAGGAGGGTGAGACATAGTGCAAAGAGATACCAGAAGAGGACTGAGCTGATAACAACAATCAGACTGACATTAGCCATGGCTGATCTCCATGCAGCCCACTTTCACACTGATGACCCACAACACAGTGTCTGTGCCACTTTAGGCCAGCAGGACCAGCTCAGACAGCCCCTTGGCTCAGTGGTATAATTTTCTATTGCTTTTCCTCCTCTCCTTCTCTCTTTCTATTGCTTTTCCTCCTCTCCTTCTCTCTTTCTTTCTGTTTTTCCTCCTCTCCTTCTCTCTTTCCTCTTCTTCTCTTTCATGATCCCACTGACTCTGGGATCATGCCCCATAGAGTTCCAAATAGGAGAAGAATAATGCTTATGATCATCCAAACCTCACACTGACAAAGGAACTCTGTGTTTAAGAAAAAGCTTGACTTATCCTTCATAGGTATGGATTTACCAGGAGATTAGTAACATTAGGAATTTTAAATTAAGAGATTTCCCTCTTATTATCTATAGGCTGCTAAGCCCATGATTGTTTCACGTCTTCTACGGATTGTTATTTTTTTTTTTTTTTCTGATAATTTGTCTTCTTCTATTAGGCATTACCTGCACGGAATTTGCTAAAGTTGATCAAGGGATGAAGAATTTCATGCACCAATGGAAGTGCCTTCAAGATTATTTCACTCAAAAAGAGGTCTTCTTCCTCATACAATTATGGTGTAATACAGATAGTCCTACAATCACAAGGATTTTTAAAAAGGCGGAGCAATTTGGTGGTTAAGGCACTGAGATCCAAGATTAGAATTAGTCCAGGACTCTGCTGCTCACCTGGCACTATTACCTTGAACTTATGAATAAACAAGCCCATGCCTCAGTCCTCCCATCTGTAAAATACATACTACAATATTCACATGGTGTGTAACTTGCCTACTTATGCTGCAAACCCTTCAGGGCAAGGGCTCTCTCTTCCACATGTGTAAAGACGCTCAGGCTCCCAACCAAAGCCTTTGGATCCAGGTTTCAGAAAGTTTTGCTCAAGGGAGGACATTTATCAGACACAGCATCTGCCTGAAGGCAGCACAACAAACCTGAAGCCACAAAAAGGAGACTCAAAAGGAAGGACTGCAACACTGGCCACTGACACCCGAGCACCCAGGGGAAGCAGGGATCTGGGGCACTGTGTGCCTGACTGACAGCTCTGGGGACAGAACTGTCCCTGCACTCTGGCTGCCAAACAGCTCCAGTCCCTGGGTGCCTCAAAGCTCAGCTCAGGCCCCTGGTGCTGCTGCAAGGGAACTTGATGCCTTAAAACCCTCCATCATCAGCCAGGACTGACAGAATAGCCACAGTTTAAAATTTGGATGTGAAGTCTCGGATGAAGGTTGCAGACTACAAACTACATTAAGCAGTCCCCTGCTGTTGGTATTATCATAAAAACCATCAGAAATGTAGATTCTTATTTCAACTCCATAGGGCTGCTGGCCTGATCAACTGGCTTGTCTCTAAATGACTTCTTTCCCAGATACTCCACAGCACTTCCCACATCTTTCCTCCAGGAATCTATATAAAGCTTGCTGCATTCCTTCTTCTGATGGATGCTCACTTCTAAAAATACTTGTACAAAGAACTGTCTTTGGTAGGAATTAAAAATGTGACACAATATAGTCCCAGAATTCATTTAAGAAAACATAAAGCACAAGGTGATGCATCAAGTCCCTGATACCAATCTGCCTCCATATATAAACAACAGGTCCTTCAGATTTCTCCATGATGTCAAACCAGCATTGTAAACTGCTTGGTTGGTTCTGCTGCTCACCTTAGCTGAAGGTACAGCTGAACACACAAATTCCTTCATTCTCTTACACTACTTGTGCTCCTGTTTCCTGTTCCTGCCTGTCTGCTGTGTCTATCCACACTCATAATTGTCAGTCACAGTGGCCAATTTCTACCATGTTTGATAGAAGATCCTAAGCTCCTACCAACCACCATAGGAAATGCACAGATGGATAGAGACAAGATAAATGCCTCTACAAAGAAAAAAAAAAAAAAAAACAAGGATAAGAGCTCAGCCTGTACTTCTCCTGTCTGGCAGTGTCCTGGTGGTCTGCTCAGTAGATGTGGAGCTCACATGCAGCTACAGCACACACTCTTTCTGGCCAAACTAACTGTCTGAGCACAGACAGGTTAAGGATGAAACAGGAGCTGAAATTTGCTGAGAAAATGCAAAGAAAAGTCAAGAAATCCCAAAGGTCCAAGGAGTAAATTCAGTGAAAAATGAGAGAAAGCAACACAAGTAAGGCAAAGTGGGTATGAAAGAAATAATCAGATGTTGGGAATCTGAAAGATCACAGTAGAGTGTGGGAATCTTCCACAGGCAACCAAGGAAATGAGAATACCAGTAGTACATGGTACCACAGGAAGGGAATACAGGGGCTGGAGAGGTGGAGTACAGATTGTTTGTAGAGTAGTGATAAACATCACAAGCTCTAAGCAGAGAGCCAGCACTGGATGCCACTGACAAATAATACCCATTATTTTTATTTCAAAACCAGTTCAATTGGCAACACCACTTCCAGCACTGAACTGAACTCAAACCAAGAAAAAGTCCTGACTTCAGGCATTTCAAAGTACAGATCTACTCTGGAAGGTCTAGATTCATTTCAGACTGCAAGAGAAGGCACTTTCATGACTTTATCAAATCTTCCTCACTCAGGCCAGAATGAAATAGGTTTTCTCATCTTTATTTGATGGTTTTACTGCTAGCTGGAAGCCAGTTGTGTGAACATTCAGAACCTAGGGGAAAAAAGGGGCAGCAGGGTGATCCAATTCTGTTCTAAGGCCAACATTTACATTAGTTTTAAATGGAGCTGAACTACTTTGTCCATTACTGTTACTTCCTACAGTGAACAATTTGCAGAAATAGAGCTGCATTACTAACTAGACTTTTGCTGTATTAGGGAAAATATACTAAAACAGCACAAACAAGAGGTAAAGCTGACCTCGTTTTTTTTACAACTCACTATACACTGGATTTTAAATTGAAACACCCCCCAAGTAACATAGGATTTGATCCCTTGCAAGCTGTATATCCTATGAGGATACAATTTCCCAGCATGAATTATGGAGTCTCTAAGGTACTAATTACACTGGCAAATACTGTCCCACCAGTGTGTCCTTTCTGGCTGCCTACAGCTCCATGCCTCAGTAGAGATCTGACTCCTTGGGGTCTGCAGCAACTCTGCTGTTTGAGCACACAGCATCTAGCACAACAGTGATCTAATCCAGACTTGGACACCTAGTCACTAATATTATGATAGCTACAGCAATGAATCATGTAGCATTAAGAAGAATCACAGCAAAAGCTGTTGTACACAGTATCTAGTTCCCAGGCATGCCATCATTATTAACCTTAGACTCAAAATCTTGTTGTGTCTAATTCTGTTTTCAGCACAGAATGGATGTTCTTATGATTTTTAGCAGCCAAACTGATGCAAGAGTATAAAAAAGCAAAACATTTTTTCTTGCCCCAAAGAAGTTACAACTGAAAATAAGAATACCAGGGAGCTGTTATTAAGAGAATGGTACAGGAAACTCACAGAGATGCAGGTAAGAGCAACATTAGGAATTAGTCATTGAAGCAGGACTCCTGATCAAAGTGCCTTGCAATTTATCCCAGATTTCCCAGACAGACATGGCAAAAGGCAGAACAACCAGCAATCTTACAGTAATGTCCAGAAGTCTTCTGATGTAAAAATCAAGGATGATTTAGAAAATAACAAAGAGACAAGCCATGAGAGGATCTCACTTCTCACATCATGACCTCACTTGAACATTAATTGCATGGTGTATTACACCCTCCTCCCTGTATAATTATTCCAGCTGTCCAAAATGTCATGGCTAGAGACTGGACTGAATTAAAACTTCCAGCTTCAGAAGGGCCCAAAGTCTCAGAGGGATTAACAATAAGAGAAAAAAAGATTACTCATCTTAAAGATGACAAATACAGTAATTTTTGGTCATTATTATGAAAGGTTTTATCACCTGTGCTGGAAAAAAACATGAGGATTCAAACATCTGTTCTTCTCATAAGTGGCAAATCTGTGCCTCTCAAACTTCTCTCATGGAGAATGCTCACAGCACTTCCATTATTCCCACTACCTCTTTCAAAAGCATATTTGCCATCACAACTGCTTAGCTACACTTAAAGAAGGCTTAACTCTGAGTGTCAGGTTCCCTAACACTGAACTTACAGGCAGTGTTGCTTGGGACCTTGTGACTTGCATTACAAAGCCATTTACAGGTATTAAGCGTGAACAGGATCATTTTCCCCCCAGTTGCTTTGCAGGCAGCACTGACCTCCAGCTCCCCCCTCAGAGAGAGACAGGAGCTCGCCCCTGGGTGCTGCATCCTTGTCCTGACACCAGCCAGAACCAGATGCTCCTCAGGAAAGTTCAAGAGAACGTGACAGGAGGAATAAGGTGTTTTTAAGACAGCAGCAGTGTTTGCTGGGAAGATGAAGAAGGCACATGTCAGACCACTGGAGAAGACAGGTGATACAAGGCCTAAGTGGGACCCTGTAAAAAAAGGGCTGATGTGCACCACTCAGCAAGGACTTTTGAAAACTGAAACTGTCATTTTACAAGTGTGAGCAATTTCTTTTTCATATAGCTGTAAAGCTATAATCCTTAGCAAGATGATTAGTTCGCAAAAAGGATGTACACAGCAAAAATTCAATCGCCTGTAGAAGATAGGAGCTCCTATTCCATGGTGTTTTCTTTCCCTCCATGTCAGCCAGGGGACAAAACTCACAATTGTGAGAATTCAGCATTAGCACACTCAACTGGCTCCTGAGCTGCAGGAAGGATTATGTTGACTTGACTGCTAGGGATGCAGAAACAACTGCAGTAAGGGTTCACAAAACCAAAATGCAGCTCAGCAACTCTCCATCGCTTCCTTCATTCTGCCCCTCTACAAAGTCACTTGAGTACTGCACGGAAATGGAAAAGTTCTGTGTTGGGGCTGGCTGCTGACCCTGACAAAGGAATCAAGCATGAGCTGCAACACACAGGACACTGTTTCCTTTCCTTGAAATTAAACTCTGTGGCCCATCACAACAGAGGGGAAAGGAAGGATGGCATTTCCTTCTTCCTCTCCCCTCCTGGTGTCTCTGGCCCACCTCTTGCATCCCAAGAGTTGGGAAGAGGTTTACTGAAAAGCTGCAGCAAGTCAGGTAACCTGTCTGTCAATTTCTGCCTGAATTGCTTTGCTTCTTGCCTGTAAACAGGTTTTAAGCATCTACTAGTGACTCAGTCTGCTACACAGCTATTACTAACACCAGCACCGTCATCATCGTGATTTGACAGTAACAAAGGACATTCTGTGTCCTTCCCACTGCTTAATGATCACGTCTCAAACCTTTCAAAAATGTAGCAAATTTTACCTTTGCTAGTTCACAGATACAAGTAACAGATTATTCAAAACAGGTTGTGTTCAAAACAGGTGTTTGCAAAAGAATGAATGTACAGATAATGGCTATTAAGACAATCAGAAGAAAGAAAGGAAGATAAGTTGATTACAAAATTGATGGCAGCCCTCCTTTCAAAGGAGGAAAGAGGTGGATTAATGCTAGGTGATGAACACAAAGGAGGAAATCTCAAAGGGTAGTTTGGTACAAGGATCTTTTGTAAGTTTGACCTGGAAGTTGAAAGTTTCTTCCAAGTGAGATTGCAGAACAGCCTGCTGGTTGGCAGGAGACTATTTTTAAGAGGAAGGCTGATGAAGGAGGAATGGATGCCACACTGGCTGTGACATAAGTGTGCCAAAAGCCTCCTTCAGCCCCATGTCAGAACCACCCAGTGAGGATGCCTCATGGCAGCCCTCCCAGTGCCAGGCAGGAGATACTCAAGCCAACTGCATGGGAAAAGAAGAGAGAAAACAACACTAATAATGCCACTAAGCCCCATCTTGCTCTCTGCCAACCTGCCGACTTTCCCTAGCACTACAACAATCACTGAAAAACACAAACAAACAAACACACACACAAAAACCCCCAAAGTTAGCAAAATTAAAAAAAAAAAACTAGAATTTTTTTATCCTCAGAAACCAAACCAACATTTCTTCTGCAGCTACTACAAGACAAGAAACCCTTCTAGTGAGTATCAATTCATATCTCTTTTCTAAAAACTGTTCAATCATTCCTCACTGACATCTTTCTGTATAATGTTAGCATTCAATCATTGATGAGGGAAATTTCTAAGCCTAAAACACAAGCTATGGTGTTTCTATGCTCTGTACAAAATCCAGCTAAGATGAGCCCGTACCCAAAGAGGTTCCAGCCTAATTGAACAAAGTATCAGCACACAAATGCTCTCCCTGAGTGCATTGCATGCTCAGCTTGACCTCCTGCTGCCCTCAAGGCTCTGTTCCAGATGGCTGCTGCCAAGCTCCATCCCCATCTCCGTGCCTCCCCTTCTGAGCATTAGGAGGTTCACAGCAGAAAAAGAAATTCTTACACAATGCTTACACTCAAAAGGTTACTCTAAATTACCTGTAATCTCAATGTGACAGAGCCTTACAAGGCTGTTAAAAGCTCCTGCTTACTCCAGATGAGTAAATGCTCTTGGCACCTTCATGTTTTGGGGTCCCTTCAGAGAGACAGCTCACACACAGAAAAGCTCGTGTCAGAAAGAGATGCTGAGTTTGTTCACCATGCACAGGGAACCACAGGGCCCAGGAATCACAGAGCACAGTGACCACCATGAGCAGTCACTGCAGCAGCCCCAGAAACAAAACCACAGTACCAGAGAATGCTGCAACTCTCCCAAAGCTGAGTCCTCAGCTCCAAATGCTGCACACAGGCTGTACTGACATCCCAGCCCAGAGAGCTTTATCACCCATTCCTGTGCCACATTCCTAGTTCTGCTATTCCTCCTCCCCATCCAGCAGCCCAGCCCTGGGGATGCTCTTACACAGGGAAGGGGCAAACACATCTCCTTTTGCTGACCCTCACCTCCTTTGTCACAGCTTTCCCTGTCCCACACCTGTGATCCATTATTTCCACTGCAAATTCTCACTGTTACTTTTAGTCACACAGAGACAAAGGAGATAGCAATGCTCACAGGATCTTACACCTGTATTTTATTTTCTAATCACTGATGCAGCAACCTTGTGAAGAAAATGCTATTTCTGACCCATGACTGTTTCTGTCTCTCTTCATTTCAGACTTGCCAACTTGTTAAACTCTCAGTGGCCTGTGAGCAGCATCAAGAGGCTATGGAGCACTCTATGGATTTACTCTTTATTCCAAGAGCAATCATTTAGGTCTGTCAGTTAAGGGTGGGATCTGCAGAGACAATTTAAACTGTGCACAGCAGACAACTGAGAACTTACTTTATCACTACTGGAACATTATCAACAGTGAAATGGCAACTGCAATGAAAACTGCCTGGTATTTTAAGTCTTACAGGCTAATTTAATCCTTCATTTAGTACTTGCACTGCTGCAGGGGTATTCTGAGGCCATGGGAAAATTCCTGAAGCATGCAGGATCACTGCTTATGGTGCCCCTCCTGCCTGGCAGAGGCTGGCAGGAGCCTGCAGGGTGCTGGATGTGCTGGCAGCCTCCAGGAGCAAAGGGAGCTGAAGGGAGCAAATGCCAGGGCTGGGGTGGCTCCTGCCCTCCCACAGTTTGAGGCCCAGAAGGCAAATGGCTCCTTCCAGAACTGCTGGGCTGCCTGTGCTGTGCTGTCCAGGAGGAGAAGCAGCAAACAAGAAGCACCTTAATCCTCAGGCACATCACACATCTCAAAGAGAGACTGGCACAAACACATTTTATGAGTCCCCACAGCCCATGTCAGGCCTGTGGTGCCATGGTTTGTGAGAGAGAAAAGTTCACATATGGAAAATCAACCTATGTGCCTGCTTTTTACAGCCTACAAATGCAGAGAGCCAAATTTAAGTCTCTATTTCAATTTCCTTCAAGTTCATAAATCCAGGAGAGACTGCATGCAGAAGTAAACTAGAGGCTGCTTGGGAAATTGATAGATTTACAGGCTCATAACAGCTCAAGTCCAAAAGCAGCCTTGTGCCCAATACATACACACAGAAGTGCACATGGGCATGTCCACACAAATCCTACACCATACACTATTACCTTTTTTCATCCTGCAGTATCAGCTTGCCTTCCTTTAAACCTGTGCTTGATCCTTCAATTTTTTCATCTTCAAATATCCTGGCAGCCTCAGAAGCATGGCAGTGACTACTCAAGGAGAATACAGGAGATTGATTTTGCTCACTGTTCAAGCATGGTCTCACAGAAATGTGTCCTGAACTGCCATAAACCACCACCTTCCTTTTTATTAGTGACAAGGCAAAGTAGGTACTTTTACCCCCTGAATAAAACTTTCATGCTCAGGCATTTCTTTGATCCAACCCAATCATTTTTGATTTTGGAGATCTGGAATCATTGTGCTTGTGATTACTCTGCCAAATCATTCTCACCTCTTCTGTGGTACAGCTCAGTGCAGCAGCAGGATGAGACAAACCAGAGCAGAGTGCAGGAGCAGTGTCACCTCTCTCAGGTGCTCTGCCTTTGTATCATCACCATCTTAGGCCCTTTCTACCCAGGGCTGTAAGCAGGTTCTTGCTAAGCCAAAAGTGAGACAGCTGCTTTGACAATGGGTACTGTGGCTCCCATCAGATGCAGGAGGCTTTTTGAAAAAATCTACTTAAAATACTCCTATTTTCTAAAAGTAGGAGTAATGCAAAAACAGGAAGTAGCCCCAAAAAAATTAAATTAAGTATTCCAGGAACTAGAGAAGCTTTCTCAAGCCTTCTTATTTTGTTGAAATAGCCTGCTTGTTAAACTATGCCAACAAGTTAAAAGGTCATACCTGGGTAAGCAGATGATGGGATGCTGAGTATGACTGTTAAATAAGGGAAACCCTCTGTTCCTACAAAGAAATAGAAAAACATGCTCACTAGTCTCTATGCAGCAAATGTAGCATAAACTCAACATTGTAAGGGACTATAAAATGTCCTTACATCTCTTGGTACATTTCTGTCCATGCCTTTCCCTCTCAGCTTTATTTCCCAAGAGTCATTTATTCAGATTCCCTGTTATGTCCAGCCTGCTTTGGGACCACTAAGGAGCTGCTTACTCCCTAGGCCAGCAGTAAAAAAACCTGGCACTGACTCCAAAAACCTGTCCATCAGGGAAGGGAAATGGAGCACAGCACAATTCCAGCCAGACTCCCTCCAGACTGGCAGAACTGTCAGAGCTGCTCTATGCAGACTCTGCTGCAGGGCAGTCCCAAGCAGGAATGAGGAAAGTGGAGAAAAATGGTTGCTGAGATGCACAGAAAGTAATGGAAGAAAAGCAAGAGTCCCTCACTGACTTCCCAGTATGACACTTCAAAACAGCTGAACATAGCAAGGCAGGGAATTACTAGAATTTCTTCTTTAAACTGTTTTTCTTGCCAAAGTTGTAGCAGAGGGTGTTAAGTTTAGCTGGGATAAGTAAGAAAGGTTCCCACATATGTTAGTGCCCCTTTTGTGACCCTCTTTAATGAGAGAGAAATGCCTGGGCAGTACATGTAGACAGCTTGCTGAAAGAGCCTCTGCCTGTCCCACCATCCATCCTCTCTCCTTTCTCTAAGCCTTTGACCTGAGGACACTGGGGAAAACATTCCAGACAGAAACCCAAGTGTCTCCCATCAGGGTGAAAGGGCTCTCCTCACCACATGTCCTTGAGTATTCTCAAGGATTATGGAGCCAGCTAGTACTATCACCTGTGTTTAAGGCTGCAGCTTCTCATGGCCAAAACACTTGTAAATTTTTTTACTTTAGTTGTTCAGAAATTAATTCCCTGTACAGGGTATCTGACTCAAGTTAATGCTTTTGTTTGAGAGTTCACTGTTTTAAAGCTTCAGCAAGAATAGGGCAGGCATTGCCAGGAGCTAGAGTAGTAAGAAACATATAACTAAACCAATTTAAAAAGAAGGATAAATGTAATGACAAAAAGTAAGATGTAAGTGTGAAATCAGAGAGAATCATAATGCATACTCAGAAAGGCAACTAACCTTAAGCTAGAGAGCAGTTCAGGTTCTTTTTATTTCCTGGACTCTCATCCTTTGCCACTGAATTAGTCACCTTGTCTGTACCACATCCCTGGCATGGGATTGTGCTAACTACAGCTTTCCACCAGTTTGCCCAGTTAACATCCAACAAGAACAGAAAGATTTTGTTGTCCTGAAGGAGGAAGGTCTCATATGGTTCTGACAGCAAATAAATGAAAAATCTGCAATGGAATAAATTCCACCTTACTGCAGAGGCTGCCAGCTGAGTGCACCATTCACTTAGGAGCAATAATTAGTTACAGTAAATGAGCTGTGTGGAACTGAGGCTCCAGCCAGCATCAACTCCACCAACCACACGACAAACATGAATGTTAAAATAAGCTAATTAAATTTTCCCTGGATCAGCAGAAAGATCAATGCTCTTGACAGCCGAGGGTTCAGCACGTGGCATCCCAATCCCAGCCCTCTGATGTGCCACCACTGCCACATAAAGCCACAGAGCCACAACCAGAGGAGGTGGAACATCCCTCTGGGGAGGGGCAAGGAGACAGAGACACTCAACAGGGACATTACCAGAAGGATGGAGACACCTGCTACTTGTATGCCAGATGGTCAGATGGCATTTTTACCAAAAACAAACCTGGCTTTGCACTTCCATTATCTATTCTACCATCATTAAATATGTGTCCCAGTAGCCTGCTGAAAGTCCACTGCAATAAATGTGATTTCATCCACCAGCAGAATACCAAAAATACCAGACAATCAAAATACAGGTGCCAGAAGTGGGCAGCATTTTTGCTGCCCCACAAATTTGCTAGATCCAGGCTGTTATCACCATTTCCACCTCTTGCTGAAGAAGAGGGAAGGGAAGAAAATGAGATTATTCAAAAGTTCTTCTGCTGGAGAACAGAAGAGACACCCACCCACACAGAGATGCCCACAACTCCACATTCAGGGCATTTAAACAAAAAGTAAGAAGTTAACATTTAAGTGCCTGATCAGAAAGTGGCACCAGATACATCAATGGGGTTTTCCAGCTCCTTTAAGCATCTTGCAATAATCACAGTGCAGATTGTATTAGGAAGGGTTTCTTTTTGTTTGTATTTCTCCCAAACCCTGTTGCCTGAGACAAAAATCCAGAAGAACCTGTCCCGGTAAGGAATTACTTGTAACTGGCAGTGACTTTAGAAAAGCTCTGTGCTCAGATGAAGGGACAGGCTGGTTTATTGATGCCCTCGAGCCAGGATGGCAGGGGATGGCACTTTGGCTGCTCCAAGTGACACTTTCCACAAGGGACAGGACACAAAACAGATGAGCTGGCTTTTTTCACTCCTAACAAGAAGCTGTGACTAATATCTTCTATCTTGAATATGGAAACCTATGTCAGGACATGCAAGCTCATCACAATTAAGAAAACTTGAAGTCTTATCCACAAATACAGCCTGGTAAGCGCATTCAGCACATTTTCTGCCACTGAAGTACATCAGACAGATCTCTCTGTTGATGCAGACTAACCAAAGGCTGACAGCTCTAGGCTGGATAAACTGTGACCTAGCATCAAACAGTCAAGGAACCTGCCCATTCTGGCTCTGCATTTGTATGTGGATCAAGCATGCTGCTTCCTCTGCTGTGTCCAGTAGGGATTGCCTTTTCTTCTTTTTGGTAAACACTTTGACTTGTACCTACAAAAACTGATAGGAAAAATCCAGTGTGCATACCCATACACAGGCACAACAGAGGACTCAGGTTCTATTTTATGCACAAGATCTTTGTAACTATTCTTCATTAAAGTTACTCCTCCTCTTATAGAACTCTTAAAACCAACAGGAGTGATAAAATCCATACACTTTACTAATTTTAATTTTTTTTTCAGGAGTTGCTTTCCTTTCTCATTTCAGGATTTGTGTATGTTCAAATACTTCTGTATGACCTACCCAACAACACAGCTGTTCTGCAGAGTCATCTGCAATGAAAATTGTAAGGACTAAGTACATTCTTTTCCTAAGCTGTTCCACTTGTTCTCCTGAGAAAGGAGCTGTGTTGTTATCCTGAAGGGTCAGCCCATCCACCTGAGGCCCTGACTCTGCCTTGCAGAGATATCTAGATAGATATCTATTAGCTTCAGCAATCTGCCTGCAGAAATGCACATTTAAGGTTATTAACTCTGCAGTCTGGGAGCTTGCCTTTTGCTATATATACCTCAAGAGCAACATGCATGCTATGATAAAAGCCTAAATTGCCATAAATTACTTTTCAGCATTTAGTGCTTTGCCCAACAATGCTGCAAATGGATGCAATCTATTACCACCAAACCTTTCCCTACAGCTTCTTCCTTTTAGACTCCACACTCTCCTCCTCCTTCCTACTTTCCATGTCCCTATGCTTTCCCCTTGGCAGCAGAGGCTTAAAATAACAGACATCTTTCAAAGGGATGCAAAAAACCAATCTGGTTATCTGCAGGGCAGAATTCACTACACATTTATTATTATTCAGTTTCCAAAGTGCTACAAAATGAAGGTCAAATATATCTGAACCTCAGCTAAGGTTGATGCAGAGAGCAAATGTCTTTAAACCACTCCAGCTAAAGGAGGCTAAAGGTGGTGCTGCTCTAAGTCACTGACCATCAGCAGAAGCCAGCAGCTTACTGTGGCTGTAGATGTGGCCTGAAATTCAGGAAGGACTGCAGTAGATGTTGTCTCAGCTTGAGAATCAAGACTCCAGAGCCACACTGACTATGGAAAAAACTGTACTGAGGTTTTCACCACCCGTTTGAGTTGGCTTTGAGCAGCACATAACTCAGTCCTTCCCTCACTTCTGGAACATGCTGCCTCTGAAAGCCAGTTTAACATGCTCCCTTTTGACCAAGCTGATTTAGAAAAGCTTTAAATGATTCAAGAACAAGCAATGCTGACAGTACCATCACAAGTTTATTTATTCCAAAAACTACTGCACGGCATCTTCGTTGAAATGGATTACTCCCAGCACTTAATTCCCTTTGCTTGCCTAGTGACTCATTTTCACTAAAACATCCACATCAAATCTTTCAATGGTTAAAAGAAATTTTTAAAACCCTGCAAATCTAGAAAGGTCTATTCATGGGGAAAAACATGTAGAGGAGACAAAGCCTGGCTTGGTTATGACTCTGAGGAGGAGACAGGGAAGATGAAAAGCTGTCTCAGCATCCAAGAATCTTGGCTAAGTGGGGCCTGAAATACACAGCAGACAGGAGACACTGTTCAATCATTTATAGAAATCAAGGTTAGCAGTGTCAGCACATTTGGCCTGAGAGGAAACAGTTTCCTGATCCTCTTGACGCAGAAGTAACTGGGCTGCATTAGTGGCTGCCACTAAGTAAGGATTAAAGAATGGAAACAGAGAAGGACAAGGATAGCAAAGGATAAAATGAGCATGCCAATATTTTCACAGCTTGTGTTCAGCAGCCCAGCTAGAACCCCAAGGGGTTTTTTACAAGAATCTGAGAGACAAAAACAACTGCTACATTTGATGGAAATATATGGTGCCTGGGTTTTACAAATGGTGTTTCTGATAGTTTATCTGATTTTGTAACTAGCAGGGAAGGAAATCGTTCTGATGACAATTACCACCGAGGCATTTTGTTGTGTTTACTGGCACAGAGCTGTCATTAACACTCCACTTCTCTTAACCACAGCTTACTCCCCCTGTAGTTATTGAAGATAAGTCTGGGGGCTGTTTTCCCGGTCTTGTCAATTTGAATTTTAATACATACTGCTTGAAAGATGTACCACCTGCTATTTTATATCTATAATTTATTGCATAATGAGTTCCTATAAATCCTTATGATAGCTTAAGAGACTTGCAAGATGGATTGCTGGCCTGGTTTTTTCTCAGTTTGTCAGCAAAGCAGAGAGAGTCCCTGAGTTCCTCTTGTCACCCACTGCAGCCACAGATCAGCCATCTCCCCCCACTGAAGGATCTTACCTCCAGAAGAAAGGCTGTTTGCTAATGAAGATGCTGGACAGCAATTTACTGCAGTCTTTGCATTTGCTTTAGGAGGCCCCAGCTATTTCAGACACTCATGAAATGGTTGTATGGGCACAAGCTATATCTTCACATGCTGGAGAGGAAAAGCTCACTGGATTCTGGACAGGGACTCTCTAATAGTCATTTAGTGAAACAGAAACCACCAATCCTACAAGCTGGTATCCAAGAGAAAATATTTATTTAAGATCCAGGACTGAGAAATACTCCACCTATCAGGGACATGCCATCCTCACCTCAATATCACACACACAGCAGATATGTTTGATATGTTTTCATACTTTGATCCAGCACCACAAAAAGGAGTTCCCATTGGAAGCTGGAGACTTTTAAATTTGGGACTTTACATTCCCTTTACCTCTCAGAGCCAAGATAATGAAAAACAATACCAAGAAGTTTTAAGAAGTCATTACAATTTCATTCTTTTTTTTTTCAGTGAACAGCAAATACAAAAGAATAATCTATTTCAAAATACAGGTATTGTACTGTATGCATCTTACTAAACTCTGCTTTTAACCTGTCTTTGGACTAACAGCACTTTCTAAAAACCCCCTAGCCCTGAGTTAGCTCATGGATGCAAATCCAAGAGTGTGTGTTGAAATCAGGCTGTTCCCAGGCAGAGTTCATGCAACAAATAAAGCCAGGACGTGCCAAGATTGCAAAGGGCTTTCACTCACGAGTGACAGACACAATCAACAGAGAAAATCAGCCGCTGCCTTTCATCTCCTTACAAACACCTTGACAGCCAGGCTGGTGCAAACCAGCAAGCAGGAGTGTCTTTCCCTCAGTCATCACAGTAATTCAGAGGGAGGAAAAAGGCAGGGAGGAGAGGACACAAGAAAAGGACCTGAGGAGCTGGGATGAAGTGTCAGGACAAAGCACCACAATGAGACTGACAGCTGGCCAGAGCCACTTCAGCTTTGCTAAGCACAGATTTCAGGACGCTGCACAAGCCTGGCAGGAGCACACAGGACAGACTGGCCTCAGGTCTGTGCTGCCCCACTCCAGGGACACACTTCAGCTCACAGCCCCTCAGTGAGGGCATTTTCTCAGCTGCTGCTTTGAGCTCCTCCTCCCAGTGCCCGAGGACACTCACCACAGAAGGAAAGCAGCAAATGCTGCTCCGTGCTAAGCTCGCTGTTGCTTTGGCTTCCAGGCTCACTTGTCCAAAATTAAAGGTGTGTTTCCTTCCCCTACATCACCCAGGACTGTAACACAGCTACACCCCATGCACAGGGTGGAGGTGAACAGACAAGGGAGATCAAACAACCACCTTCCAAAGAACAGCACAGGAGCCTTTTGCCTTACTGACAGGGCAAGTCTTATGCCAGTAAGAAATTAGGGACATGAGCACATGAGACAGGGTTAGAAAGCAAGAACTGCTGCACTAGTTTGGGTCCATTCTCTCTCTTGTTTGAGTACTCTTTTTTGACATACCAGTTCTGTTTATCCGGAAGATATTCCTGTCCAGGCAGATAGAAAATTTCCTCAATACATCCTATAACCCAAGAGTCAACTTGGCATATCAGAGATGTGATGGAAATACAAAATAATACACAATAAAATATATCACTTTTTTTGGCTGGGAATGAATTTATTTTTCTTATCATCCGTGTGATATTACACAATTTACTGGTGTCAACAAAACTTCAGATGATTCTCCTGAAAAAGTGAAAATCCCCTTTGACAGGATTGTAGACTGAGAGACTTTCTGTGGGTAACAAAGCAGGTTCCTGCCTGAGACAGGACCAAAATCAAGGTCTCTCAGCTCCTGCACCTAATGATAAGGTTGAACATACACTCCCAGCACAGCCATGGTGTAACAACGGTGTGAAGCTCTATAATCCTGCAATAACCAAGTGCAGCCTTTTCCCAGTGTGCCAGTGAAAATGATGGCAAGAGAGCAGCAAAGGTTCAGGATGCAAGGCTGCTCTGGGACTGCAGGGAAAAGCCACGTTAATTCATGGGTTCTGTGATCAGCTGGCTCCATGATATCTCTAATTCCAAGTGCACTGAAGTTAACTCTGAGGAGTCAAGAGCAATCTGTGCAAACTATGCAGTACCCTGGAAACTGAGCTTTAAGCTGCAGATTTTTGCACTGATATGGATGCCCTTGAGATTAGAAGCCCAAAGCCCCATATTCAGTGAGGAAGGCACACAGAACACATTTGCTGGAACACATCCTCAAAGACACAGCTCCAATGTCACAGCTTATATGCCACCAGAGACCTCCAAGATAAAGACAAGTGGCATAAAAACATTGCCTGAAGACCTCCACCTGTGAGCAAACATGACAGGGAACACAGTACAGGTTAGCCAGTATTCCCCACATTTTAAAAGAAATTTTTGTCCCATACTTTGGGTTTCTGCTTTTTCCTTCTCCCTAGTTTAGAGCATTACAGCCAAGCAATATGGTTGGCTGTAATGCAGTACTGACCCCCTCCCATGGCACATTCTGGAAGTTTTAGAAAGAATCACAGGATGATATGAGCTTTGCTCAGGAGAAGCCCATTTAACACGTATTCCTGTAACACATGCACTTCCTACACACAACTGCTGAGCAAAATCTCCCAGAGGCTTTAAACCTGTTATTTCTGAAGTCAACTCTAAACCACTTATGTCCATTAGCAATCTGGAATGCACAAGTTACCTGTCACAGGGAGAAGGGGAACTAAGCAAAGCAGAGTATTTCAGTGGTTAAAAACAGAAAGCTTTTTGCTTGCTTTGTTGGGGATTTTCCAGACATCTCCTGCCATCATTTCCTGCAGGCCTGCCTGAAGGTCTGCTCCTTGAGAGTCCCTAGGAATGCCCTCCACCACTCACAGCACATCCAAGCTCCATCTGAAACAGCATCCCTTGATGTTCTGCTCAACCAAAACCAATGCTCACAGAAGCAGAGTGTCCCTCCCAGGCCAGGGACTGCTGAAGCAACTACAGCTGCCCTAAAATTCCTCTTAGCATGCATCCTGCTTTGTGGAAAAAGTAGTAACCTGCTGATGGCTTATGCAAATAAGCAGTGCTCCGTGGCAGAGACAATGTGACACCAGAGTCAGCCAGGAAGAGATGTTTCCACTGTGAAACAGGACTCGCCAGCAGTCACATTATCACCCCCAGAACTCAGCATGGCTGGCACCTGCACATCCACATCCAGCCTTGCCTCCTTCAGGATTCTCCCTTCATTCCTCATGTCTTCTCTCTTGTCCCTGCTCAGCTCTTAAGAGCAGCAAACTCAAGTGACATTTGCCTGTCATCAGGCATTTGGTAAGAAATACCAAATTTCATTTCATTTAAAGGTGATTGATGCTTATGGGACATTGATCCCACAAGTGTCACAGTCATGTCAGCCACAGAGGTGTGACAGCAGGAAAATTGTCCAAAAAGACTCCAGTATGATAGCTCTCCATCCTTAAGAGCCTCAGTCCCTGGATTCCTAAAAAAATCCCCAAGCTCTGACTTTTGTGTCTAACAAAACAAGAAAAAAAAACATTTCTTTAGATTTTTGTGTCTAAAGAAACAAGAAAAACAGTGGCAAACTGCTGTCCCAGTTTCATGGAAGTCCTTGTCTGTTTGCAGTAAAGGTGGGTTCTGCTGATAAGTACTCAGGCACAGATATCTTACTAAAGGCAGGTAATAAATCTGTAAATAGGATGTCTGGATTAAGCAGAGGGATGCCATAAAAGAGAATTTCAAGCTGGGCTAGAGGGTCCAAAAGAGATTGTGGGTGCTCCCTGAGAGGCTGTAAAGGCCAGCTCAAATCTTCTCTCCAAAACAGATCTGTGAAAGTTTACACCATTATACTCAGCAAGTATGTCACCTTTCATTTATGGAATTCACAAGGAGTCTGGGGAGCAGCCACCACACTTCTCAGTTGGGTTTGGGGCTTGTGGCCACTTGCAAGTGCATCCTGTCATCAATCCCTTCTGCCTGATGGGAGAAATGGATTCGTAAAGGATTCTCAAAACCTTTCTTACTTTCTCCAGAGACAAGACAGAATAAACTGAGCAGCTTTCGCCTGGGAGATGAGTTTGCTCTAAGGACTCTCCCCAATAATGTATATATTCAAAACACTTGTTTATTTGAAAATTTTGCAGTTCCTAGGAAACCAAATGGTCTATATTTAATATCTTAAGCTATATCTCATAAAAACCCAATTCAGCAGGATGAATGTTACTAAAAAATTGGGCTAGGTGAGGTCAACCTGAAGAATACACACTTCTGTGTCTTATTGAAGTTTAGGGTTTTTGAAAAATAGGAGTGTTTTTCTTATAGAGCACTCATTTCACATAGCTTTGTTTACTTTAATAAAATACTCCATATCTTTCACAAAGTTTAAAATAACTAGAGGTGCCAGAAGTGGAAAACCACTATATTGTGAGTTCAGGAGGAACTGTTGTGCTTTTTTCCCCCCACATACTTAAAAAATAACACAAACTCATAAGTACTTTTGTTATAAGCCAGAAGCTGTGTGGAGCTTTCTGAACAGCTTGAGGGCTCAAAATCAGACAAACTCACCAGGAACACTGATAGCCAGCACTGCAGGAAGCACAGATTATATTGCCAGCCAAAATGCTGAGGAAATGCTCCTCCTCCTAATTTTCTTTTCCCCTTTCCAATAATTCCCTTCATTTATTAGCAGTTCTAAAGTGTGCTCCACTATCACACTTTAATTTGTTTTTGATTCAGCAAGCAGGCAATGCTAAGGAGATGAGAAAACATGGGGTAACACAATAGAAAGAATTAAGATGCCTTATTTGCTCCCCCAAAAGAACTGTATGGTGCAACTGAAAACACTTAGCAAGTGGCAGCCAACAAGAAAAGCTGGACAAATACAGATTCCTAACTTTTTGAAATTAAATCCTCATAAAGAAAATTACTATTCTCTCTCAGCACCACATGCATCCAGATGCATTAAAATAACAATGCTTTGCCCTAAGTGGACCAACCCTGGGGAATGATTTGCATGGTGAAAAGCTGTGCTTCACTTGCTGGAGATCACCAGCACAGGCTGCATCAGCACCTCACAGTGCCACGCTTTCTCCAACAAAAGCCAACACTGATTGCAACACTTTCATGAAGACAGAATAAGTCAAAAATAGTGGTTTGACCTTAAGATTATGGACTTTGTGCATCACAGCAAAGCCATTAACATCTGTTGGAACAATTTTCAAAATAAGCATTCTATTCCCTAAGTCACATAGAAAACTTGCCTCTTTTTTAGAGCTAGCATGTAAAACCTGTGGGTCTTTGAAAGCAGAAGGCCATTACTCAAAAGCACATAAGAGCTTTCTAAAACACTTTGCTCTGTTAAGAAATACCTTAATAAAGATTAAGCAAAGTGCCTGAAATCAAAGATTACTGACCCATTTGAGCACACTAGCTGTGACCTTCTGTAACAAAGGATTTGGGATACTTTAGCACAATGATGAGTCACACATAGTGGGAAGACTTAAAAGAAAACTCAGTTATACAGAGACCAGCAATTCTGCCCTCCTGGGAGATATTTTTTTTTTTACATTCCAAATCCACACTTTCAATTTACACATTTGAAAATGGTTTCCAAGATCTGGAGACATCACATTGCTGTTTGAAGTAAAAAGCTGTTTAAAAACATTTGTGGACAGCAATGAAAAACGCAATAAGAAAAACCTCAATTTCAGCACTGGTGCATTTGCTAACAAAATCCATGCTTTCTATTTTGAGGCTATTAACATTTTATAATCCTACCCTATAGCTCAAAAATTATTTCCATAAATGTAAAGACATAATAGATCTCCTTAAAAGAAGAAGATGATCACCCTGCTTAACATGATGGCAAAAGAAAAGGTTTCACTTTCAGCTCCAGAACTGTCCTGCCCTTTACATCTCGTGCAGGAGGATGTGACAATGTGACAACACCTGCAGCTCTCAGTCCAAAGTTCAGGGGTTGATCCTGGGTGAGCACCTGTCAGGCAATGAGCTCTGCTGTGGGCAAACTTCTATGCTAGAGAAAGATAAGCAAGGTGTGTGATGCATCAAAACCTTCCCAGCCAAGAGGAGCAGCAAACCTCCATGGCTGCTGTGCAAGGGCAGAAAGCTCCATACACTCCCAGAGCTGAAGGAAGCAGCTTTTCCTGTATATACTAGAGGCATCACCAGATCCCAGCAACAAATTAGCCAGGCAGTGGCTGCCAGATACTACAGCCACAGATTCCCTAACAGAGAGAGCACAGAGACCTACAGTGCTGGAGAACCACTGCTGGAGTCGGTTCATACAGCCCTGTGCAGACTGAGCCCCATCTCACTCATGGAGCCAAACCAACCTACCTGTTTGTAGCTGGTTTTTTGTACCTCAAGACCAGGGACAGAGGCACCCAAACTCTGAGAAAAAGGTTTTCCTTTCAACCACAGGGCCTCAAAGACTTCATGTTTTCAGCAGATCGTCTCTAAGTTCTGCATCCCACAGCTCTATCGGCTCTAAAATGTTGGAGCAAGGCCAAAGGAGGGATACCAAGTTGATTAGAGGGCTGGAGCACCTATCCTGTGAGGAAAGGCTGAAAGAATTTCGATTGTTCATCTTGAAAAGGCTTTGGGATGATCTAATTGCAGTACCTGAAGGGAGCCAGTAAGAAGGACTATCTATAAGAGCACTGAGTGACAGAAAAGGGGAATGGCCTCACACTAACAGAGAACAGGTTTAGATTGGATATTAGGAAAAAGCTCTTTATTGAGAGGATGGTGAGGCACTGCAACAAGTTGTCCAGGGAAGTTGTTGATGTCCCATCTCTGGACCAGGTTGAACAGGACTTGGAGCAACCTGATCTAGCAGAAGGTGTCCCTGCCCATGGCAGAGAGGGTTGGAACTTCATAGTCTTTAAGGTCCCTTCCAGCCCAAATAGTCTGTGATTCTATGGTTCTAATCAGCAGAGTACACAACAACAGCATTGTAAGATCTGATTCTACTGATTTCTAGTTTATATCCAAATGCCAAATACATCCTTAACACACGTAGGCTGTGGCTGACAGTGGCACCCCTTAAAAGTAGGCAGTGCCCATGCTGAGAAAAGGTATTGATCCTTGAACAGTTTAAATCCAAACATAGACAAACAAAAGAGAGAAAAGGAGACCCCAGTTGTTCCTATGTACCTGTATTTATGATGCAGAGTCTCTGTAATAATCAAACAATAATCAACAAAGAATATGTTCAGACGCAAGTTACACACGAGGAGAGTTATCTATGTTTGTTCTTCCATAACCTGATTCCCATTCCCCAGCTGTTTCCACTATTGCCTGCTCCCTGCCTCTGATTTTTGAGGAGTTTATGTGGAATCATTTTCAAAAATAGTTAAGAACTGTGTTGTACTGTGCTATTGTGCCCATTTTTTAAAAGATTATGAATTGAGGCTAAGTAAGACAAAAGGCCTTGCCTGAAAACATGCACAGGCTGTATGGTACATCAGGAAAGCACATGCAAGATTTTTGGAGTTTCAATCCAAGCTCTAGTGACAGAATCATTGCTCCTGCTCAGCTAAGGGCTGCAGCCTTTATATGCAGTAAAGAGATCATCCGGGCCATAGGCCTGAAGTTTATCATAAGCTCCTTTAAAAGCACAGCTCATTATTCAAAGGAAAACGTGTGACCTTGGTGACATCTCTCTGGAAGGAGCTTTCACGTCTGCTGCTCTGAGATGATTAGAAGACATGGTGTTTTGGATGCAAACTAAGAAATCTCAGTGCTTTGCTGCTTCTTATTCTAAGGCATTAAGAAACAGATTTCTCTGGGTTTTGTAGGAATTGGGGAAATACACAAAAACAGGAAATGAGCAATGGAGTGGCAGGGAGCTTTGTCCACCTCCTCCCTTCCACATCTCTTGCAGAGTGAAGGACACTCTCCAGCTCCATTTTGATCAGAAAACATTGACTGGAGATTAAAGGAGGCAGCACCCAAACTAGAGGTGTGGAAGGAATGAAAACCTTGCTCAGTTAGCTATTACAAATCAAGAGCCACTCCTTTTTCCACCTTTCCTTCTGGGCACACAGTAGGGCATTTCACTGAACACCACCAAAGAGAAGGCACACCTACTGCCTCATGGGACTGGCCATGGTATGTTCTCTCTTTCCTGCTGGATGAAGATGGAGAATGCCAGGTGACACACACCCTGCACAAATACCCATTCCCTCCTTTGGGAGATGGTCTCCTCAGCTCTAAGAGTGTTTTGGGGAAGGTGCTGTAAGACTACAGGAACAGGACTGGGTTTGAGCTCCCAAAGAAAGTGCGATTCCCTAAGCAGTGATAACGTCACTGGATACAGAAGAATACAGCTGTACCCCATCAATACAACTACAGCTATCACTTGCACTTCTCTCTGCTCACCTGGCCAGTGCTCCATCTCCTCCTAAAGAGGTATACTGTTACCAGACCTGGCTCAGCTCAAAACAGGCACAGTGACCTAAATGGCACAACTCTAGACTATCAGATGAGAGTGTGGCCTTAAAGCATAAGCTAGTTTAGGTAGAACTCAAAATTTGATCACCAATACTTGTTTAAGGCAACAGAACTGTCAGTACTCCTGGAAACTAAAAGCTGAACTGAGCCTCCTTGAGGTAAATCAACAGTATTGGCCTTTATTAAGGTTTCATTCCTTCAAGCCCCTTACATCCACATATGTTTAGTGCCAATTTTCTTGTAGCCTCTTAATACTGAGCTGGACCATTTCCCAGCAAGCATATGCCATGTGAAGTAGCTCACCCCTACAAACTAATTAAAACAGTTTTTGAAATTAATTGCCTCTTGGCTGAGCATATTTTTTAAAAGTTATATTTTGTCCTCCTTATTGACTGTCATAGTCTTTTATGCAAGACCCCAGCCATGGAGGTGTTGACCCAAAACTGCTTGAGGGAACCTACTGTTTTTGGCCAAAGAGCCCACAGGCATGTGCTCCAAGCTGTGCCACATCCCTGTTTAATGATGGGGATATTGGGAAACAGGAATCAAGGCTGAGACAGAAAAGTTCAAAGGCTTCCTACCAAGTGTAGTCTGACTTACAAAGGCAGAACTGACATGGTGCTCTTCACTCAGGGAATTAAAAAAAAATGCACTTGATAGGAGAAGCTGCCACCAATACAACATGACCTAAAATGTGTGTGTGAATTCTGTAGGGACATATGGTGTCCCAGCAACAGGCCCCACCAGAGGTAAATACGGACACAACTCATCCTGAACACGTGTGACAGTGGGGCCATAAAGTCTGTGAAACCCAGGACAGAGTTAATCCCCTGTAACCCAGTATATGTGCTCAGTGTCACAAAATAAATAATCAATTTGCCTCAATTAGGCTGCATCCTCCTGCTGTCACACAACCTCTCCTTGGCAACTGCACAGCTGGGTGAAAACAACCCCTTATGTATCAGTAACTAGTGCATAAAATTTTGCCATATTCCAGTATCTCAATGGCCTGCCCTGTAAAGGTAGCCAGGGTATTTTCAATTCAGGTGGATATCTGAGATGGTATACTTTACTCATCACTTCACCAGTACCAGCTTGGAAAGATCAAGAGGATTTAAACAATTAGCCCAAACCTCAAAAAAAGTTTAATGAAGAAACGCCAAAATAAAGATCGAACATGTTCTTGGTATGAAGGTAACTGTTTAAAGGAAGAAAAGAATACTACAAAATAATTTACTGTATTTATATGTAATAAATACACTGTAGTATATAATGATGAAAAATATAAAAAGAAAGTTTAAAAATGTAAAAATAACATGCAAAATAATATTACACAACAATTTACTGTATTTATATGTAATAAATATAAGTAATAAATTTGCTTCAGCTCTTTTCAGTTGTTAACAGTCTATGAAGAAGCAGTCTTGCTAACATTACTCCACAAGGCTATTTAATAACAAGAGAGTAATGGGTGCTTAGATGCCTTGAGGGTTGGAAGAGGGAACCTATTCTTTTGGATAAACTGCATGTTTTGAATTACTTGTTCCAATCTTGTTATTCCTAAGAAAAATTAAGTAACTAGTTAAATAAACACACAGTCCACCCTAATCTTGCTAGTTATATTAAAAAAAAATTGCAAAAGTTATTTTATTACTGGAACTAAAAACTGAACTACATTACACAAGAGGCAAAATCTTGCATGTGTTTTGGCTTTTAGAGGTGATAAACTAAGAGGCACCAGGCCACAAAAAGCCTATTTCCTACTGCAGCACATGTGCACACAAACAGTGACTGCTTTTAAAGGCCAACTATGGGTTCATTTCTGAAAATGAGATGTGCATCCCTACTAGAAGTCTTTTCCATAACATTACTCTCTCCTATGGATCATTAGAAGTAGCAACTTATGGAAAATCATCTCCAAAAGTGACACAGGCAATTTAACAGGAAACCATCCTCAAGTGGCAGCAGCTAAAGAAGTTCACAAGGAAGGGAGAGGGGAAATATTCCTGTGGCCTGCCCTACAAATGCCATGAGCTCAAAACTTGCACCAAATTTTCAGCTTCCTCCAACAGCCGAAAAGGTTCCCCAAATGGCAAATAATAATTTCTAACATGTTAGGAAATACTGAAACACACACAAGGTAGCCAAAAGCCATCCCCAAAGTCCACACCACTTTGACTGCATATGCTTTAATGTACCATTTACAACCAGTCAATAAAACCATACAAATTTGTTTGAATATAACAATGAAAGCATTTCAGTGTAAATTTAAGTTTTAGGTTGAACCACACAGCCATATGTTGCTATTAAAACACTGGTAAGTAACAATTTATTTTAAAGGGCCTTTCTGGTATTTTCCCCCACCATTCTTACCTTTAACATCCAGCACAATTACTAAGTATTTGTTATAATGATGTAAATATGTTAATTAAAGCACTCTAATTTGTATACATAGAGCACACACTCCAACACCTCTACATCCACACCCAATTGCACCTTAGCTACACCTTAGCTGATTAATGATGTATGGATCATTATACTAATTTACTCCACTGAAGGTGATCAGCCAAGGAACAGACATCCCCAGCAAAATGCTGAGAGCTTTTCACATGTAAGGGCTGTATAAAAGAAATATCTGTGGCAGCCATGAGCACTTTAGAGGAATTGGCAGTTTGGAAACTAAAGCAAGCCAAAGCTCTCCCACCTCAATTGAAGTGAATAATTAAAAGGTGAATTTTAGTCGTTAATATTAAACAATAGATTGTCCCATCCTGCCAACATTATTAATGTCACTTTTCAGCATAATGCCAGCCTCTGGCAAAAGGCTCTGCAGTGACAATTCCAATTAACTTTCCTCATCTTTATCTCACCTGTCACCTGTTAAAAATGCATGTTTACTCCATCTTCTCCTGAAGAAGACTGACTGCAGCTGAGGTGAAGTGGTGTTCTAAGTCAAGCAGGTCATGCCACCTGAGCTCCACTTTGTACAAGTCACTCTGCACGTTGTTTGAGCTGGCATCTGACATGCCTTCCTGCCCAGCTGCCTTGTGCCCTGCAGACAGCCTGCCTCTCCTTCCCTCACCTGCACACCTCAGCAGAAATCAGTCCCACAGTAAGAGCAGCCTTTCTCAGGCCAGTACCTGAATTTGCCCCGTGCACTTCCTTACTGATCAAAGCAGGTCCTTAGGGGATCAATCCAAAACCCTTTAAAGCTGATGAAAGCTTTCACCTGAGTTCCAGAAGGCTTTGAACCATGTTCTCCTGGCAGTATCACACACTCCTCACAAGTAACACAGAGAGAAAAGGGGGAGAATCTGCTTTATGCAATCCTGGGTTCCCCTGCCCTTAAGAAAAGGGTGGTCAGAGGGATCATTCTGTTACATCAGGAGTGTTCAGGGCCCAAGAGGTGGTTTCAGAAAAGGGTGGTCAGAGGGATTATTCTGTTACATCAGGAGTGTTCAGGGCCCAAGAGGTGGTTTCAGAAAAGGGCGGTCAGAGGGATCATTCTGCTACATCAGGAGTGTTCAGGGCCCAAGAGGTGGTTTCAGAAGTCCACCCCAAGTTGGTTTACAGCTGTGCACAGTGCAATGGCAGCCACCAGCTGAAAAGACTCAGTGGTCATGTGGAATAGGTCCTCACAGAAGGCACTTGCTTCCATCCTGGATGCTGTCATGCAGAGGCAGCTGCAGCCTGAGTATTTGAACACCACCTCCAGTCCCTACCTCTTTGCCAGGGAGTGAGTTCTGTCCCAAAAGGGAACTCATGTGTCAAACCTGAAACCACATAAACCCAAGTGATACAACACAGGTGTCACATAACACCAAAATCTCTACAGACATAAGGGCCAGATTGATTGAGAAGGGATGTGGAATCAGAGTGAAGAAAACTTCAGTCTTTCTTGGGCATACAACAAAGAAAGTGCACACTTGTTTAATTATCCACAGCCCCTTAATACGTCTATGGGTTTTGCATGCAGACAAGCCATTAAGAGCTGACTGCACACAAACACACACAGGAGCTTATGGCAAGATTAGATGATTTGAACTGGCACAACAAACCATGTTTACAGTGCATTACACATTTGCCATTACATTTTTATTATTGTTAGCCCTTCAAACATCTTAACTCTTGCTAACAAACTTTTTACAGCATTCCCCAAAGCATCCTCCACACCCAACACTCATTCTCCTTGAAATCCTGCTTCTTTTTCCCCCTCCTAATATAAAAAAAAATCATAACATGCATTTTGCCTTTTAATACCTACTGCTCTAGCTATTGTTTAGATGGCCACTGTCTTCTGCTTAAAGCAAAGCACCCTATTAAGTGCTGTGATTAATCAGGATAATAAATGCTGCAGTGAGGTCCCTGCTATCAATCACATTTCTTGTGCAGAAAGGCACCTATGCCAAAACAGGGGGGAAAGGTTCATTTACCACTATTGTAGTAAGATTATTTTCTGGTAAAAAAAGTGGCAGCCCCTTTATTCCATAATGAATACAGACTGACCAGCAGTTTAGAGACCTAGTAAGACATGGTTAAAGATGACAATAAAACAAAGTTATTGTGTGTGAAATAGGACAGATGGCAGCCACACAATAGCCATCAAGTCTATTTAAACAGATAAGTAGTTTTCCTATGCCCAGCCCAGCTCTAGACAAGCTGATTCAAAGGCTGGCTCTTGTCCCATGGAGCCCTCTAACCTAAAACAGGTGCAGAGGTCATGGGGTTTCCTTCCAGGCTTTCATTTAGCAATTCACCCATTCTCCATCAAGCACACCATGAGCAGAGCCTGGGACAGATGCTCCTGCCCAGCAGTGATAAGCTGTGCCTCTGTGCCTTGCAAACACATGCTTCAGACCCAGGGACAAAACAGCCCAGCTCTGGGAAAGGCAGGGCCACATTGTGTTGGAAATGGGGCAGGCAAGCCCAGAGGAGTTTCATTGGGGTTTTGAGACAAGCTGCTGTGGACAGCAAAGTGCAAAAAAAAAAAAAACACCAAAACCAAAAGAAACAAAAAAAAAAAAAAAAACCACACACACACACAAAATACCCTCAAAACCAAACAAAAAAAAAACACCAAAAAACCCCCTCATTTTACCTCAGAGATACAAACTTTCTGCACATCCAGGATCAGTGAGAGATGCAGGGCAAAAGGACCAGTGTCAGCTGGGGTAGGCAGAGCCAGTGGGCTGCAGTGAATATTGAATGACGTGGATCAGTGAAAGACTTAATTCCACTAAGCAGCCAAGGGGCTCAGATCCAAGGCCAGTTTCTGCTGTGGGGGAGCATTTTACCAAAAGCAAAAGCTGCTGATGACAAACCAGCAGCCAGAGACAACCAAAAAACTGCAGGGGACACACTGGAGGGGCTGGTGAGAGACACTCAATCAGAGATATCTCAGCAAGTTTCTGTGCTGTCTGACAGGCCCTTCCCCATCAGACACTGCAAGACTGGGGTTTTTAATATTGTAGGGATTACTCCAATCCATAGGCTTAACCTTCCCACAGCAAACCTGCAGAGACAGTGCCGCTGTCTTTGTGCTGGCAGGCAGCCCATGAGCCACAGCCCTTCCAGTCAGCATTTCAGACAGGCCCAGCAGCTTCCTGCAGGAGCTGAGGGTCCCTGCTTCCCACCTTCTGACACCTTGCACCACTCCATCTTCATAGACACCCAATGGTCGCTGCAAACAGGATTGCTGGGAAATCAAAATGAGTTCAGCTCTCATAAACACTCGTGGCTGGAAACCATCAAAACCCTTTTTAAGCTTTGTCATAATATATGACTTTCTCACAGCATAGTTTATTATATAGCTATTTCTTTCTATTGATTTAAGGAGAAAGGAGCTAAACTGCAAGAAAGCACATTAGCATCATAACAAGAATCCAAAGGTGGTTTAAGAGGCTAATAATAAGATACAGGCTTCAAAAAGTGCTTTGTCATTATGACTGCTTAACACCTGAAAGGCTTCAAAAAGTGTTTTCTCATTATGTCTGCCTATCACAGTCACTCTTCAACACCTGAAAACTACACACAGGATTGGACTGTGAGTAGCCCACCTTGAGGCCCATAAAAAGGAAGGCAAAACTGGTGCAAAGCACAGTGTGGTGATGACCTATCCCACACTTTTTAAAGTAAGCTTGGCTTCTTTCTAACTTTTCTCTTTGCCTCTCTTACTATTAAATACAATTTTTTTTTTTTTGTATCAACATTTATTATTGTTTGGTTTTAATCTCGATTTTGGGAGTATTTTGAAATTTCGAAGTAATTTCCATTTTTTACACAGAGACTTAGCTTTCTTTGCTCTTCTGTATTTAAACCTGTTCATAACAGGTGGCAACATATTTCTGACAGAATACACATGAACAACTTGGGCCTTTCATTACATTTAGTAAACTACTCAAACAGAAACACATGTGAAAGGAGATGCTCACATCTAAGATTATCCTTCAATGCAGCCTTATCCAAGGTTTTTCAAGTCAATTCCATAGTTGCTACTCTAGGCCACGTAAGATTATTTTTTAAATTTAGCTCAGTAACAATATTTCTGAACATCTAAATAACCTGCCTGACAAGATAGAAACAATCACCTTCCCTCGGACAGATGGAGAAAGTTTAAAAAAAACCCACCCTAAAACATCCTAAACACTGGGGTTTTATAAACTGAGTGAAATTCTGGGTGAGTGAAAGAAGATACACGATTTTCTTGCCCTCCTGGCACCATGGTTTTTTATACATCTCTATATTGTATTTTATTATGCACATATATACACACATATTTAGTTAGAGGAAGAAGCTTATTTGATCCAGGAATTAGTCTGTTTGTGGTACTTTACTGCAACTGATCTCATAAAAATATTTTTAAGTCCAGCACTCCTTCACTGATATTAGATAGAAGAGTTTGTTTTGGTATTTCTCATGCCCCTTTGGATACTGCAGAAAGGAATTTTGTAGGTCACTACAGTGTTGTTACAAGGGCTATCTGTAATTAAAGAGAGCTCCAAAAAACGCAAACACAAACACTAACAAAGTGTAGGTGAACAAGTGGACACAGATGCAATGATTTCACTGCGTCCCCTTTTGTACATCTCACTACTTCTCTCCACTGTTAATGAGAGATTGGTATTTCAGGGAGGAAATCACAAATATTTTTCAAAGCCATTCACCATGGCTGAATACTTATGTTTGGCCTGCTGGGTTTGGATTAACCTTTAACATATGAAGAAGAATAACAACAGAAAAGTTTTGGGTTGCACAGCCAGGAAGTATTTTGTAGCACAGTTGCAAATCACAATTCAAAAGGTAACTGAGAGACATCTCTGCAGCAAAACCACATGTGGTTTTGGTGCTGGGGACATCTCTGAAGCAGAACCACAATCATCTGCCCATAAAGGATATCACAACAGCCCTAAGCTTCTGTGTGCCCTTTTTCAAACACAGTAGTAGAAATTATAGGAATATTTCCTGCACAGATCTCTCTACAACTAAGAAAAAAAAAAATTTACAAGACCTTCAGCAAAAGGCACAGATGTGGCCTCCAGATGTGGCAGAGAACACCAGGACAGGCACAGCAGAATCAGGAGGCATTTCTTTGGCCATGTGCAGACCCTCCTGCTTAAAGACATCCATGTCCAACTTGTGCAGGCAAACCACAGCAGTACAGCTGTGCAGAGCCTTCTGACCTGCACCTGGGCTGCCAAGCACAAATGCCCAGCAGCAGGAACTGTGAAATTCAGCACTCCCTTCTGCTCTGGTTCCCTCCATTCTATATGCTAAGTAAGACTAAACACGTTGCCTTTCCTACAGACACTCAAAATGAGACATGACAGCACACAAGGTAAGGTAGGCTCTAGGCTTTGCTCAACCTGTAAATATCATTCTGAGGTAAAAGTTACAGGACAACAACACTGAAAATAACAGGACTTCACAACAATAACAATATGCCCACTCAGACACTCCCAAGAATCCAGCCTAGCCAGTTCCATGAATTAAGGGCCATCCCACCACATTGAACTAACAGGTTTATGAAGATCAAAATCTCTGACTACTCTGCTCTTACACCTACCCACCCACTCCAAGAGTTACAAAACACAACACTTAGGGGACACAGCAGAATTAATGGGAACCAAGAGATGTGCATCAGTTCAGATGATAGTGTTAGGCAATCACAGAGAACTCTGTCTTTGATTTGTTTGTTTTCTTCTCTTTTGATTTTCTTTGGGGATTTTTATTCTTCAGTGAGTACTTTCAGGGAATTATTTATGGCTTGCAAACTATGAGCTGCATGGATGCCTTACTCATGTCACAGAGCATGGTTTCCATCTCTTTTGTTCTATAATTAATCACTAAAGTGCTCAAGTTTTCCCCTTGTTACTCACACATTGGTATTTAAGGTTTTTACACACACGCTAGCTAGAATACAATTGTAAAACTTCTTTTAGTAGTTGTATACATTAGCCTTGAATTTACCTTTCCGTAATGACTTCCACAAGTGTTTGCTGAAAGACATGTTTACTAATGGACACCAAATAGCAGGAACCTGAGAGTGAGCTCATTCATTTAGAGCCTCAAGGGCATTTCTTCAGGGAAGGTTGGTGCAGTGAGCAGTTCTGTCCATGCCTCACTCCGACCTCACAAGTACTGCTGTTCTTATTATGTAACACCACCTCTACAAATAATGGCACCAATTCTTCCTTCAGTGATTGTTAATATGCTTAGTTGCACTGCAGCCATACTTCATGGCAGCTTTCCAAGAAGAGGACTCAATCCTCCCAGGCACTGCACACCCACCCAAGAAGAAACAAAGTTCAAAAAACAGGGGAGGTGAGGAGGGTGTGGGTTTAGAAAATCCACCCTGGCAAGAGAGACTTCTAAGCTTGAGAAACTCCAATCAACTCCACTGACATCTTATACTGCAAATTATCACCCCAGAAATGCCAATAAAGCCCCTGAAGGTGCAGAACACAGTTGCAAGAGAGCAGCAGTCCCTTGATGCCTTGTGCAGGCTGACCTAGAACAGAGGCTGGACAGAGTTAAAGAATAAAATAGGGATTTATTAAAAGGCCTCAATGGATGCAGTACAGGAGCCCAGCCGAGGCTATACCCAAGATGAACCAAAATAGTCACAAAATGGACAATGGGTCACAGGGTGTCTCACTTTTATAAGTTCTGGCCCATTTGCATATTGGAGTTAATTGTCCAATTAGAGCTTTAATGATGAATTCCCATCCTTGTTTATCTCTCTTCAGTCCACGTTGTTTGTGCTCTTGGGCCTGAGATTTGGATCAGTTGCCCCTGGTCCCCATCTAGGAAAGGAATTGTTTTGTCTAGCTACTTTGTGAAAAGAGCTTACTAAGCCCTAATATGAAGCTCAGAACGACACACTAAAGCAGCACAGAATCTGAAAAATATAAAAGCTAAAGCCTGAGGCATCCCCCTGGTCTGTGCTGTGCTGCCAGAAGCTCACGTGGGGCCCGAGAGCACCCTGACCAACACGACAGCCCAGCTGCACAGGGATGCACAGGCAGGTGAGCAGAGCTCCTGGCACTGCAGAGCAGGAAGAACCAGGGGCCTTCTCCAGAGCAAAAATGAGACACCAGTTCAGCAGAATCTCCTCTATGCTTGGACTGTGCTGCCCTGTGCTTGCAGTTGGCAGTGATTTGTCACAGAGACGTGTCGTGACCTTGTTGCCACATCTGTACTTCAAACACCTGAAATAAATGTTTGAGGATGTGCAAGCCCCCAGAGCTGTCCCATGTATCTTCTTCTCCCCAGGCAATTTCAGGGCTATGAATTCCACCATAAGATCAAGCTTCTCAGTATCAAATGCTACTGTGCTGAGGAGCAGCAGAGTGCTCAGGTCCCTTCGGGCATGTGGAAGGAAGCAACTTGGGAACCACAGAGACAGAAGCAACTGGATGATACAGGGACTTTTGCACTGTCACTTAATGCACACCTCTGATCTTTCCCCCACTACTCTCCAGCAGTCATGAACCCCTTCCCCTTAACAATTGGAGGCAAAGAAAGGCCTCCTCAATGTGATTCATTTCCTTTTAGCCAATTAAGGCATACATTTGCATTTTTAAGCAAAATACACACACCTAAGTAAGAGAAAGTAGAGATAAATGCAGTTTACTAACCACATACACTGAAAAAATCACCTTATCACAAGAACTGGGATGACTCAGAAAATAAATGCAAATAGCTCCTGTGATTTAGCAGCGACTGACACCCAAAGTATTAAAATAAATTGCCCGTGATTTCTCGCAAGCTCCGTGCTAATGCACCCCATAAAAGGTCAGTGATAACAGCAGCAGTGCATAACTATCTAGAGCCTTCACCTGGTGGCAAATAATGGAATTAATTGTCCCCTGAGCAGGATGGGAAAGGAAGTTAATCTGCACCTCCAGCCTGTCAGGGAATGTTGCAGGGAATGTTGTAAAGCATGAGTCAGCAGCATTGCTGCTACAGAGGATTCTCCTAGCATGCTACTGGCAACACAGACTGCCCTTCTCAGCTTTGGTATGCCAGCTGAGTGTCCATCAGGAAACAGCCATTCCTTTGTATGAAATGGGACAGATTCATTGATCACTGTTTATTCATTAGCATCTTAAATGTCATCACTGACCTCCATGATCATCATGTAATTCAATACAGCAAAGAAAAAGGAAAAGTTAAGTTGATGGGTGAAGCTGGGAGAAATCAAATCTTAGTAAATGTATCTTAATCTTTTTATTGTTATTGCTAATGCAGTAATGCCACAAACACCTTTGGTACTGCAGCCAAAACAAAGCTCACTATCCTAAGTCTAGTGATCAAATTTCACAGCTTCCTGTGATTGAGAACCAAGGATCTCAATCATTTTGCAAAGCTGAATATTTCTCCTGAGAAATACACCGGCATTTCTTTGTCTGTTTTAGAGACAAAGAAAGTAAGGAAGAGAAAGAGGACACAAACTTTCAGGAATTAACCTGGCAGTTTTACAACCATTCACAAGAACCACAGGCCTGCACCTAATCGGGTGCACCTTCTTCCTCCAGTTGAGGCCATGTCAGCCCAGCTCCTGGTCCAGCTCATCCTCCATTGGATTCTTGGGTTTTTATGATTATTTTCTTGACAGGTTACACCAGGTCCATTCTAACATTACTAAAGCAAACCCCTGCTGTCTAACTATCCCTAGCTTTTAATATTTAAATGTAGCTTGACAGAGAATTAAGGAAACTTTTCTTTCTGGAAAAAACTGAACTGAATTCTTCCTTTACATGAAGAAAGCACTGCCATAACCTCACCACTCAGTGCCTCTGACCTTCCACACAGGCAGCACACACACACAATGGCCAGAGCAGCTCTAGAGCGTGCCATGCCCTGCCCAGCTGGCAGCACACAAAAACTGGAATAGTGGAAGCTCTGGCATGGAAGGAGAGGACACAAGATGCAAACACATATGGAAGAACTTTCATCAGGATGTATCAGCTCCAGTCTTAGTCACTGAAAGTTTGATGTAGATTATATTCTCTGCAGATAGTAACTTTTGAGTCCCTTGACCAATTTCAGCCTGTTTTGTTACTGGTAGCTGCCTTCCTACAAGTCCCATGAAAACTGACATTCAAATAAAAAAGGCAGATCCTGCAAATGACCCCGCTCACATTGCAGCTGAAAGAAAAGCCATAATACAGGACCCCTATTTGCCACCAAAGTATTTGCCCAGGAGACAGTCTTTATAATCAGTAAAACAGCAGGAAAATCATCACTGACAATTGCTCACCATCAAGCACAAGACATAAATCAAAGTCAGCACCATTCACTCCAATGCTCATACCAATACTTGTTCCATGTAACCACAGGACAAGACAACATCAGTCCTGGTGATCTAACCCTGGCAAGCACACCAAGGATGTTTGGACCCAGCCCAGAACAGCCATAAAGCCTCCTTGCCTCCTCTGTGAGGGTCACTAGGAGCAGGGTTAAAAGCCAGATGAGCATCTCAGGGCAGGGGCAGACACAGAGACCCAAGCTCACCCCTGAAGCTGCTCCCTGCAGCAGAGCCCTGGGGGTGAACTGGCACCATGTGTTTTGGCTCATTTGGCCACCATGTCATATGTCCAATGCAAGGTGGGTGCCAAGCATCACGTCACCCTGGGTGAATGCCATGGAGCCCACACACTCTAATCCAGCACACCTCATTGCTGCTGCACACTCTGGCTTCTGTTGCCTTTTGTATCAGCTAACAAAACGCTTTTCCTTTGATATTCTTTTCCTTTTGATCTCTTTGATATTCCAAACCAACCCTGTGGCCACAGGTTTTTTAAGTCCTGGCAATCTTGAATTAAATCTCCTCTTACAGCCTAAGTGCTCCTTACCTCTTCGTCACGAAAATTATATTGTTTGAAATAATTTCCATTTTTGCCAGTATAACATCTCATTTTCTTCTTTGTAGCCCAAAGGAATGATTTGTAACATGAATCTTAAAAACCCAGATAAAAGGAGGAGGCCAGAATGACTGCTAAATCAGAAGTACAAGAAATGTATACATATTTTTATACATAGTAAAAAAATCCAGTCTCCACCAACTCTGATTCAATAACAAACAGCTGATGCCCTTTCTTTGTTTTTAGGATGCCACAGAGGACTGATAAGATGCTGTGCACAGGAGATAAGAGACATTTCCATAGCAGATGAAAACCTGTGGGATCTGAAGGGATCACATTGCCAAAAAACTGGGCTCTTTACCCACCAATACTATAAAAACAAGGCAGTTCTACTTGCCTGCTAGCAATGCTATATCATTCCTATTTGTCAGAGAGCCTTCCTTTCCCCTTCTCCAATGCTGCAGCAAAACCTTGGATTCTGACATCAAGCCCAGCAAGCAATATTAGTCCTTGAGACAGAGTTTGCAAAACATTAATGAAATCAGAATGAGACTGCAGTTTGGCTTCTTGCCTTGGACAGTGGAAGTGAAATTAAAAGTAGAGGGAGGAGAAGGGACTTGCTCTCAGCGAAAATCAAATCATTAAATGCATTTTTCACAAATTAAAGCTATTTACTCTAGGCTTTCTTATTTCAATTAGTCTAGTGATAACTGATACCAGGAGGAAACAGTATTAAAAGCAGCTAAGATAAACTAGCAAGTAAAGAATTCCTTTCAAAATAATTTATTCAGCCAGGAAAATCTATTAGGTAAAAGCCTTCTGCCAAAGACAGAAAAACTACAAGGGCCAAGGGAAGGGAAAGATGTGTAGAAAAGGGAAACAAATCAGAGAATTGTATGTAAGAAAACAGGAGAGAGAGTATCTGGAAAAATTCACAGTGCTTTCCCTCAGGAAACAGCATCAATCAACCAATCCTGTGGGTCAATGATATTGATTATTCACCACCTTTCTGAGGCATGCTTTGCTGTTAGCAGTGGCCCACACCTTTGCCAGTGCCCAGGTTCTGGCCTGGGATTCATCCCTGTCTGGGGAGCCACAATAGCCATTTCAGGAGCCCAGGCTTTCTCAAAGAGTGAAACATAACCACCTTTCCAGAAAAAAATTCTGTGGGGTTTTTTTCAGGTTTTTAAAAGGCTCCTAAAACTTTAGGCTAAAGCCACATGCATATTGTGATTGCACACATTCCCTCCAGGTCCAAATGCAGACCCAAGAAATATCATCACCTGTAGGGCACCATAACAGAAAACATCATCATAAAGTCTGCTTTGGTAGGTGCTGGGTGAGAACTGGCACCTGAGAAGTTAATTCAAGATGGATATACCTTTTCCTCTCTCCATCAAGGTGAAGGGAGCAGATTTTCAATCCTGCCTGGATTTTTTTATTGTTTTTTAGCACAGTCCTGACTGCAAATCAATGAAATCTGTATTCCTTAGCTACCTGACACACCTGGAAGTCCAATACCAAGTAACTTAGAGATTTTATTCTGTAACATTTTACCTCCCTCTTTCCTTTACAGAGGCAAAGGCTTAAAGCAACCACAGCCAAAAGGAACTAGGGGAAGAGGACAATAAACTGCTACTCCTGGGAATCAGCAATGACATTGCCAGAAAAGCCCAGCTTGCTTTCCTCCTTCTGATAGCAGGCATCATTTCTGAAGTGCCAGTGGTATGTGAAAAAGCCATCAGACAGATGCTCACCCCGCACTGACAGGCTGCTGGAACCAGGAGCTGCTTTCCTGGGAGAGATTGTACCTGCTTGGAACAAGCCTGCCATTTAACCCTGTCCTTGCTGATGCTAAAATCAGTATTATGACAAGCCCAAATGACAGGGGGCAGCTTGGACCTGCACTAACACAAGACAATAGGCAAGCATTCAGGTTTGTATCTCACATTTTGGTAGCTGCAGACAAAAGGGCTAATTAGTTACCTTGAGCATATATTTACACATCAAAAATAACTTCACAGTGCCTGGCACGACAATTTGAAAATCTCTGCAAAGCTGACAAAAACAAACAAACAAAAAAAAAAAAAAACAAAACCCAAACCACCAACTATTGTTTAAATCAAAAAGGAAAAACAAAATAACAAAGAGCAGCCCACACCCTGTGCCACATTCATTCCCACATTCAAAGAGAGGCATCCTACCTTTCCGATCTTTGAACAAGAAGATTCCAATCAGCACGCTGCGTCCAAGGCTACACACTGAAGAATCTGCTAATACAAAACAAAGGGAGGGGCAAAAAACCCCTGAAAACACTGAATTTTTGCTGAAAAACAGTTTTTAGCTATGAGAAAAGTTTTTCTTCTATCATACAGAGACAAAATATGCATAAACATATCCATATGAATGTGTGTCTGCATATAACACACAGTATGCAGGCATCAATGTATAAACAAATCCACAGAAGTTTATTACCTATTCATTTGAATTCATCCAGCGTGCACTGCTACAGATTTTAATCTACAGCAGACAAAACCCAAAAAGCTCCAGCATCAAGGTACAACCCTCTCAAATCCTCAACAAGCAAACAAACAAAGCTGACATTTTTGAAATGAAACGATTACCAGCTCACATGCTGCCATACCCCAAAAGCCTATCCTTAAATAACTGCTGCATAATCATTCTCCCGGAGTGTTGTTATCCATCGGCTCGCTGCCTGTCTCCAGCCAGACGCAGTCTGCAAGCCACCAGCTTGTCTCTACCATGTGCACGCCAGCAAAAGGAAAACTGCAAATTAGCACAAGTCCCCGCAGTGGTGAAAAGGAAAAGAGGGTGAGTGGGAGAGGAAGAGGGAGTTCACTGGCCACAGAAATTTCGAGAACGACGCCGAGGCAGCCGGCTCCGCCATCATCCACTTACAATAGGATGCTGCACCTCGCGGCTGCTCAGGCGGTTTGTCAAGGGGCTGCTGGTATCAAATGCCTGACAGGCATTTTAATTGCATCCAACCAAGTGTGTCCCCAGGAATCAGGCCTTTAATGCTGTGAATATCATCAGCTGGTTCCTTTTGTGCTGCTGCCAGACACACACACAAGGCTGCACTGCACACAGGCAGCAGCGCAGCCGGGTTCTGCCGTGATGCCGATCCAAACCCCAAACGGGGTTTATGGATGGTACGTGACAAAAAGGAGGACTGGAGGGATTTGGTATTTTTTGCTTTACAGACCAAGAAGGTGATTGGCTCTCCCTCTTTTATTTTTCTATCTAGTGCTGTTCACATGTTGGAACCAGCTTGACTATGCTGCTATTTGAGCCTTGCATTTGCTTACTCACACCGGGGGGAAATAAAACCAGGGAAAATGCAGAAGTGCTGCAGGACTGCAGGGGCAAGCAAGAACCCTTCAGGACTAATACAAGAGTATAACAGGGCTCACTGCACAGTTCAGCTCAGAAACAAGTTCTTTGTGAAGTGAGGACTTCAGTTTTACTGCCACTATTCAGTTGCTGTGTCTGCTTTGATCTCATCTCCTTATTCCAAGGCTTTCTTTAGGACAACATTAATCTCAGTAGGAAAAGGAACCTGTGAATTTGGAAATCACCCTGTATTCTGTGAGGAGCTGGGGTGCTGAACAGCTCAGCTGGGGAGGGATAGATGAATGAATTTTTTAAAAGAATATGAGAAAAACTAAAAGATGAACTGGTTTGTTTTCAAGCATTTTTAGTTTGTAACAAAACAGGATATACAGCAAAGAAGCAGTCAGTGAGAAGTAACCAATGAGCCCAGGACACGCTCAGGGACTGAAGACAAGATTAAATTTCCCTGCACTCAGGACACACAAGTCAGCTAGGTTCACTCCCCAGCAGTAACCTGGTGTTTCTCAGTCCCTGTGACAGCAGAGCACTTGACAGGGAAGGCTATCAACAGGAAAATGAAACATCTCCCCACCACAAAATTTGGGGGAGGTCCAACAAACCCCATTTACCCCTGAGTGCACCAAGGGGCTTACAGGAAGGAGTAACAAATTGATTACCAGGGGGTGTCTCCCAAAATTCTGGGGGTAGAGGGCTACAAAGGGAATCAATTCCCTTCTGCCTTCCCCCGCAACCACAGGATGACTTCACACATCCATCAACCCTTGCATCAAACAGAAATTCCACCCTCACTGCTATAAACAGATCTTACTTAGTAACTTCAGAGCATCTTTCCTGAGCTGCCAGTTTTTCCCCACTCTCTCAAGCACCACAGCAGTGAGGAGGATGAGGAAATGGAGGAAGGCAGGCTGCATGGGACAAGGATGACAGTGGACATGGCAGCAAAGAGGCCTTTTGGAAGGAGCAGGACAAAACAAGCTGGAGTTGCACTAACGCAATTCTCTGACCTTTCCTCTGAAAAAGCTTCCTGTGACTCATGGGAAGGGGTGCCTGCTGCTGCCACTGCAAAGATCATCCTCTGCAGAAACCAAGGAAACCCTAATCCTGCCTCATCCTCCTCAGCTCCACCATTTACCCATTGGTGCTTGTTCACAGCCTTGCTACCATCGCTCCCTCGCTTCTCCAGCTCCCCTTCACGGCCAAAGCAACCAGGAGCTCTGAGAGCAAAAACATCATGGAGCTGGGATGGTGGAGGAATAAGAAGTCCTGAAAACTGTCCTGTAATTTCTCTCAGATGTTCCTAACAGAACTCCAGGGGCTCACAAGGGATGGATACACATTGCCAGCCTGTGTCCTACACCCTGGAGCCTGGGGGTGGATCTTCATCAGGTACCCAAACCACCTTCAGGCTGCCCATGCCAGCATTTCCAGAGACACGGTGGCTGCTGAAACAGCCCATGGCAAACGGCTTCATCTTAAGATACTGCAAATAAAAACCAGCTTAATCATCAAGTTTGTTCTGGCTGCCCTGAGATATGTTTTCACACCTACAAAAATACTTCTGACAGGACAAAAGGGAGAGGAGGAGACGGGGATGAAGAGCCTAATCCAGATAGATGCTGGAACACAGAGAACACTCAGCCCTGTCTGAGATTTAACCTCATGTTTGCCTGGCTTACTCACAGAAGTAGGAAACTCATCACATAAAATGAACACATCCCAACACAGTGAAAACACAAACATAAGGAAGCTGACAAGTCAAAACCCTGGAAATTATTAAATTACATTTTCAGCATTTTGCTTCTCAAAGAAGAGAAAATATATTTACCATCTCAGTAAATCTCACCACTGTGACTGAGGCCTGATCTAAACTCCACAAGATTTTGCAGGTTCAGGTGCATTTTATTTCATTTCATTATCACATTCACACGAGATAATGAACTCAATTTCATTGCTGGCCAGCTGCAAACTGGGTCCCTCTGTGCAAGACGCTGGGCAAAACAGCAGACAGCTGCCATTACAAATTAGAAGAGCCAAACCCCTAAATAGATATTGGTAGTGTTCTCCACATTTTCAGGATAATGAGGGGGTGGGGGGAGGAAAGAGCAGTCATCAGTTTGGGCTTTCCCAAGGTCACACACAGCCTCTGCTCCCAAACAAAGCAAGATGCTTCCACAACCTCAGCCTAAGATCTTTCTACCCAAATCACTGCTGAAGCCTTGCAACCAGTGTTTAACAAAGGACTTGTGGGTTGGTTGCTTCTTTTTTAGCAAAGACTGGATGAACATTTTATGCAATGCCTAAAATAGCTTCCAATATCATCAGTGATGTAGATTAAGAGGCATAGGTCTACTGAACAGGAACTGCACCACTCTGGTAAAAATAGCCCTGGAACAGGGAATTTTCTTTTTATTCACTATTGTCTTAGCACTTGAAACAGGGATGACTGCCTTCTGGAGAGCTTGAGGGGAGACAAATGCTCCAGCAGACTCTCTAAATATTGTCTCATCTTCTGCAGTAGTAATAAACATCAGGCTATCTATTTTACCATCCATTTGAGGGGGAAAACTTGGGGTTTTTCCCCTTCTCAAATCAGGGGAAAAACAAAATAGAAGAGCATTAATTAATTCAAGAAAAGCAGATGCAGTTTAGCACACCAGCTCTTTCATCAGGGCTGTGTAGTGAGGAAGGCTGGAGTCACTGTCTTCCTCTCTGTGGTTACTGACACTAAAGAGGATTGATGTGGAGCAGTAAGAAAAGCCACAGGCTGAGTTAGCAGCCTCTGTGGGTAACAGAGATTTCAAGACAGGTTAGAAAGTTTCAGGATGCAGAGGGACCCTGGCTTTGGTTTTAGTCTTCTCCTCCAAGTACAAGAATGCACCTTTACACGAGTGGTGCCACCAGCTTTCTATCCACAGCAGATCTCAACATCTTTACAGGACACATCTCTCCTTCCTCCCAGGCCCTCAGTAAAACAGGCCTGTCCTGGTGACATTGCCCTTCCCCAGCATTCATCCAAAATCATCCCCTGTTGTGACCAGCTCTCTTGCACCCACTGACACACCAGCTGATAAAACATGGGGCTCTGTGCAGCATAATTCTAGAAAGAATTTCAAATATCAGGCATATTACGGCCTCTCTTTCTCCTACTTCAGCTTGTTTGTTTTAAACATGTAAGACAGATATTTTCAGGCATAATCTCTCTTTTGTGAATTCTAGCTGACTTTCCTCAACTAAATAATTAATATGTGGAATATCTAGAAAAGGATTTTCTATTTCTCTCTGTGTCAGCATGTTACTAAAATCAAGCTCGAAGATGTAGGATATTCAAATACTCCCAGGTCTGTTTTTCAGAACAACCAATACTGCACTTAACACTTGGAAGCCACCAAATTCTTTGGCTTTCTGAGGAAATCCTTCATTTCTGACTTAAAGACCAGTGAGAACAAAAGAAAAAGAAAGCAAAATTGATTTTATGTGTCTGCTAGTCCCTAAATCTTGTATGTATATGTGACAGAGATACTAGTGACAGCTGCAACGCAAGTTTTTGTATAGTTACCCCAAAATAAATCCTCCCCTCTGTCCTGGGATGGGGAACAGCTTTATCTCACTGCTTGTTCAGCCTGCTGTATTTGGGGTCCTATTGTCACTGACAGCTGGGCAAAAACAAACACCCCAACCTCCAAACCTATCCACAAAGGAAAAGCAAAGAGTTGAGTGAGCAATCACACCCCAAACTTTGACACGGCAGAAGCAAACCTCCAGCTCAGAGAATCACTGGAACATTGTGAAGACATCTGTTGTGTCCCCAGTGGTACAGCCCAAAAGTGCCTTGGGACTGCACTGCTCCTGGAAGGCCACCCAAATTTTCAGCTGATTTCCTGGCTTTCCCCCAGTATCAAAAGCAATTTGATTTGATGGCACCAACCCTCCTGCAGAAACCAATGGCACCTGAGAGTGCCTTTGCACAAAAGCAGCTGACAGCACTGCACACACCCAGGGGTGGCTCCGAAGGGCTGTGCAGGCAGCACTGCATTAGTGGGAGGCTCAAAGATCACACCAGTGAACACACATCCCTTGTCCTGATGGGTTTCCACGTGACAAGCTGTGCATCAAAGAGAAACACCAACTGCTTCTCCATCCTATCACATGGTTCATGACTAAGAAAATACTGCAGATAGAATTTCTACCACTTGTTCTCACCTTTTTTCTCTCCTGGTCTACCAGTGGGGTGATGAGTCAAGACAAAAACTTGCTTACTGTAAAATATCACAGCTACTGTAATAGAATTTATTAATGTATCCGTTTGTACTTCACTTAATCAGATAACCTAACACTTTTAAATTAAATGTCATGTCATAACTTTTAACAGAAGCCTTAGCTGTTATTCTGTATTGAATTTATAAATAAAATATTCTAACTAATGAATCATTTGTTGAAGCAGATTTTGCAAAACATGCAATTAAAATATAAACAAAGCTGGCATGGTCTTAAAGATATATAAAGCAGTAACTGCAATGCAAAATACACAGATTTAGCTGTTTGTCTAATCATAGGTTTTGGATGGTATTTCAATTCAAATACTATTTATATTTAGGAAAACATGGTTTTTCAGTCAATAGGACATTGGTATATAATTAATGCAGTAATGAAAATAGAGGTTTGCCTGAAACAGGTTGGTATCTGTTACCTCTTCCAGTGAAAAGGTATTTGCTTAAAGATCAATCTTTAGATTGATCAACTTGATCTTGATTTAGGTCAACTTAAAGATCAATCTTTTCTCAGAAATATGTTCTCTAGCAGCTAAGTACAGCCTTCCTAAAAGCTGCCAGATGATTATTTTCTCTTACGTCCATCCTTTCCTTCAAGAAATATTTTTTTCATTTGGTTAGCTCAGCTAACCGCTGTTCCTCGACAGCAAAACCAACCAGACAGGCGATGGGAATTGCAGAAACATGTAGTAACATGTAGCACAATTGGTTTCAACAGCTTCTCACTTAGCAACACTTTATGTAAGGAAGGCAGTGAGGCAGAAAGCCATGGAAGAGCTCCCGGCAGCGGAGCCGTGCCGAGGGGAAGCAGCTCCCTGCTCACCTCAGAGGACAGACCACAAAAGCAGCCTTATGAGCACACGGCTGGCCCTCAGCCTGACCCACATGGGCTCAGACAGGGCACTGCCAGAATGATGTAACAGCTTATCCCCTCCTGACTTGGGCAGCCGGGCTGAGCCTGCCCACTACTGCCCTGCAGATTTCCAGTAAAACCAAACACAGCCAGCAGCCATGCCAGCCTCCAGGACAAAGCCCTGCTAAAAACACCAGAAGCCCTTCCTTGACTCCAGAATCTTCCTCTCACATCCTCCTTGGATCAGAACTTGTATTTATGCACATTGCTGTAGCATTTCAGAGAGGTAAGGAGGGCTGGCAGTGTGCACCGCACCTTACAGACACTGCCTTTGCACAGGACCCCCTTGCAAGGGTTTCTTCATGGATTCTGTCTATCACATTTACTGTGAAATGAACACAGCAGATACTGTGGGCTAATTCATTAGCTACTTATGATTGATTCTTGTTTGCATCATCATAAAAGCTGACTTCCCGTGGTTAACACAATGATTCCAATTCCCTCTTTGCTTACACACATTTGAGCCAGCCACTGCTCCACTGACCCCACAGCACTTAGCACATTAAGAGTAAAATGGGTTTAATGACTGGAGACTTGGATTAGGTAACTTAAACACAGCCTTCATTCACCCGGGTCTCACAGCACTGTCCACAATGATTTTTAAGCTGTTTGTACATGCAAATTACTTCTCTCATCTGGACCAGGTAGTTGCCTGAAAGACAGTAGCTATTTCACAGCACTCACACTGTCCATGAGCTCAGGATACAGAGTGAAGGGTGCCACATCCAATCACCATCACCAGGGAGACTTTTGGGAAGTGTAATGTGATTATAGTCAAATCTAGTTTATCTGAACGGGGTAGAAAACATGAAAGCCATTAGACAAAAGGGATTTTTGGATAAATGAAGGACCTTAGAACTTATCTCATATGCCTCAAGGGACATGACCTTCTTTTAGATGAAGTGGTACTTTGATCCATGGGATTTTAGATGACAGGCCCACATGGCAGGGTGACCAGTAAGTCAGGAAACTTCTCCTGCTGTTTCAAGGACTGGCACAGGACTTCTTGCTACCATAACCATCCAGACACTGATTTACACTGGTTTCAAAGGACGGGGCTGTTTAGCAGAGAAGGGATCCCACGGCAATTCTACAGCACTGAGGAGAACATGATCTGGATTTGAAAAGGGGAAAGGTAGAGAGGAGGATGGAGAGAGGAGTTGCCAGCCTTGGCTCCTCTACCATCCCACCTGAGTTTCTTTGGAATACTTCCATTCTGTTTGGCAGGGAACAGAAGCATGGACAGCTCAAAAGATAAGGGTTTGTGCTCTGTGCAAGGCTCTAGAGATACACATAACTAGAAAGGAAAGGCAGAACTAAGAGAGTTTAGCAGCTTTTAGAAACTCTACAAGTACACAGGAAGAATATGCTAAGCTTTTTAAGAGCCTGAATAGTCAAATAAAAATCATCCAGAAAACAGAGACAAATCCCATATAAATGAGGGAAAGAAAAACTATGGGAATATAATCAGAAAAGCTAAGGAACAAATTGAATTATGATTAGCCAGAGACATAGAAGACAACAAAAGAAGAATCTGTATGATCTGAAAAGCAGACAGGACAAGTCATGGTTGAGCAGAGAGGCAGAACAAAGATGATGCACAGGTTACACCTCAACATCGCTCAACTTTCACAAGACCACCAGTGAGCAACTACTGCATATGATTGTTTCAAAAAGAAGCAGAACTTCAGGCTAGAATAGGAAAGAGCAATAAGAAACAGAACAAGGCTGATGCAGCTTAGAAACTTGTGTGGGTCCTCCCTGACCCAAGAAGAGTATTTCAAACTTGGGAACGAATGTGACAAAAGTCTGTTTTATCTTCACAAACATCTTCCCAAACCCCACACTCTCTCTTGAAACATCTCTTGAAGCTAGGAAAATTACAAACCAATCAGTTAAGAGCCATCTTTGCAAAGATTTTAGAAAAAATAAACCAAGCAGTTTCCAAGTACCTAAATATCTATAGGGCAAGAGTACAACTTAAAAAATACTTCTGGCAATATCAGTTTGCCAACAAACTCATCTTCCCACTCCTGATTTTGCTTTCATAAATTTGGGTTTCACCCCAAGTTAGGATGAGTTTGTCACAGGAAAGCATCTTCCAAAACTAAGACCATTGGTTCACAGCAGCTCCCAGATGTAAAAGCAAGAAATCAAGGAAAAAAGGACTGAACAGCATATTAAGAGACAAAGTCTGAAACACATAACTAGACAAACCAGGAATAGGTAGCTGGGCACTTATTTGACAGGAAAAGACTTACTATGGGCAAAAAAAAGACAAACCAGAGTTTTGTTTATCCTAATGGGGATGCTATCCCTAAAACACTGGGATAATTATTCCATGTTCCTTGGTGGTGGTGTCTCAGCTGGACAAATGCCAAAATGTGGGGTCTGCACAGTAAGATAGATACTGGCAAACTTGGGAGAGTCCAGATAAGCAAAAAGGATAGTTTGGGAAAACATTCTTCTAATCTTTCCTTGTAAAGCACATATTTTCAGATAGGTTTCTCCAAAGTACAGAAAAAGCAAGCAGTAACAAAAACATTTCAGATAATATAATTTTTGAAGATGAAGGAAGGAAACAATTACATTCTAAATCAGTGGGGAGATGAGTGAGGGGGATCAAGGAAAGAGGAATAAAAGAGTAATTTACTGGGCTGATTAAAAGCAAATCTTTGTGTGTGTGGTAACTAGAACCCCTGCTACTGAGGAAGGTTAAACTATTTATTTTTATACAAAGAGCACCAAGAGCAGTGCCTAGACAGGCTGGCATCCTCCTTCAAGAGAATAAGGATCCTGTTGTCCTGCAGGCATCTTAGTTTCTCTGACTGGGCAATTGGTATCACCAAAGGACTAAATTACCTTGCCTTCTCTCCATCCTTCCTAAGCCTAATGAGACTTGCTGGAGCAGAGTACAGCACTGCTCCCTCCACACCTTTCCAATTCCCAGCTGGAGTGCTGGCAATCTCAGCCCCAATCTGCCACTAAGGTCCAGAGAGCTGCAAAGCCTGCAGGGATTCAGGGACACTGGGGCTGGAAAAGGGATGCCAAGGGGAGCTCCTACAGGGCTCCCACTACATCAGCTCAGTCTCTCAGAGGACAGAACCTGTAGCTCTTGAACCCCATCCACTCCTTCCCTCTTTGCTGCTGGAGGACCTCACTGGGGTGGAGAGGGCACCAAGGCTGGCCCCTGCCTCTCCACAATGCCACTCACATTGTACTTTAGGATCTGGAGCCAACAATTTTACTGGGTCTGTGCCCTACCATCCCCCAGACTTCCACCTGGTCCATGGGGTGCAACTGGTTCAGATAAAGGTGTCTGACCACTTGTAACACCACCATAAAGACTGAAAAATAAAGATGCTCCCAGCATTTGCAAGGCTCCCTGCCTCTTTTTAGAAGGTTTCAAAAAGAAAGTTAGTCTTTGGGGCACAAGGGCTCCTATATCTGAGCAAAAAACCCCATGCAATGATGCAGAAACTGTGAGTGAGAAATCAGGAGAAGAGCACTATTAAGAAAGACCACAGAAGGAATGAAGAGGAGAGAAAAAACTGAATAACTAATACACATTTGCTCCAAGGTTCTCTCTGCACCAATTGGCAAAAAGAATACAACTGAATCATTAATAATTGAAGGAACTTGAAGACAAAGAGATTTTCATCCAACGTTAAAGGGATGAAAGAGGGCTGTAATGAGAGTTCTGATGACGGAATCATTTGCGGAGGGACTAGGAAGGAGGAGGCTATATTTTAAAGAAATGGTTCCTTTGTAAGACAAGAGCAAGCATTCCCATTACTAATGCAGACAGGCACATCTCAAAGACCTTATTCAGCTGATGGTGTCACCAAACACCCTTCTGGACACAAGCTCTCCACTAACAATACTAAACAACGATAGGAGACTGCTGTAACAAAATATAAAGTGTCACTTGTTTATTCTTTTTAGCTTTATAAATCATTTAAGGATGAATATTAACAAGCAGCCAGTTTTCTGTGCCTTTCTTAACTGATGATTCTCTGCACATAGTTGATGGAAGCTTCAGCTGTCACTGCTTTTGGAAGCTGGGGCCCTGCAGACCAAGTCAGAACCAACATCAGTAGCAAAACACGAGGGGTTATCCCTTCTTAGGAGCTGAATCCTGTACAGAGCAATTTCCACTGACACCTTTTAAAGGATCATCAGCAGTGGAGACAGGCACACTCATGTCAGCCTCTAGCTCAAGGCCTGGAGTTTTGCACCAGACAGTTTCTGAGCAAATGAACTGTGCTAAGTGACAAACAGCACATTAACCTCACTGGCTTGCTGCCATATTCGAGGGGAAAGATGTTAATGGAACTCAGTAAGACTGAAATGCGTTGTTTTCCTCATAAAGAATAAAAATCTACCATTTCAAAAACAGAATGAGATAAGACTAGATAAATTTCTTAAGAGGAGGAAAAGTCAAAAACAAAGAAACAAAAAGGAAAAAAAATAAAAACAAACAAAACCAAGCAACCAAACCCCCTGTAAAACCAATGCACAACACCACATCATTTACAAAAAGTATTAGGATCCTACCGTGAACCAAAAGCTCACATTATCAGACTAACCAACTCCAAATTAACTACTGATCCCCTAAAGCTATCCTTGCAAACCTTCCCAAGTCCCAGTGTGGGGCTTGTGACAGTGCAAACCACAAAGGGCTTTTCAGATTTACACTGTAATGTCATCACTCACCACAGCTAGCTCAATAAGCAGCAACTAGCAAGGAGGTATGACAGAAAATGAAGGAGAGCATGGCTCAGCCTGTCTGCAGCTCCACCTGAACAGAAGCCATGCACAGGACTGTGTCCTCCTGCCTCCCTCCACACATTAGTGGAACTTCCCAGCTCCACACCAAGATTGTATTTTCTGTTCTGCTAGCTTTGCTCAAATAATCTTCTGCCATCCCCTGAATACCCCCACTGCCATTAGCAGGATGGCAGGAGCTGTAGCAGCCACTGACCCAGGTGAGTGAGGCAGAATGGATCTCACAGATCCTGTTCTTGGCTGTAGTCTGTCTGCAGAAACACGCACGGAGCCAAAAGCCAATAAACAGAACCTAGTTTATGAGGAAACTGGGATGTTTCTGTGTTATTTTTAGCTGCTGGGGATCTTGTTTGAGATGTTTTCCTCATAAAGTCTCACCTTTGTAAGCTGTGTATTTTGGGCAGAGTGACTGAGGCCACAGCAGTGTGGGCAGCACTGTGTGCCCGTGGCAGGGACTCACACTGCAGCAGTTTGGGCAGGGCTGCTGCTCAGCAGAGTGGATCCAGGCTGGAGAAGTTCACGGAGAACTGTGTCCCATGGCAGGGCCCCCGTGCTCTCACAGGGAAAGGACTCCTCTCCAGAGCAGCAGAAGAAAACCTCAGTGATGAACTGACCAAAACCTCCCTGCCCTGTCTCCCTGAGCTGAAGGTTGGAAGGAGGGATGGGCTGGGGGAAAAAAAGGTGTTTTTAAGGGTTTATTTTACTTCTCAATATGCTCCTCTGCCTTTTTTAGTAATACATTCAATTTCTAACTTTAAGTTGAGCCTGTTTTGCCCTTGGAGCATTATCTCCCACTCCTTATTTCAACTCATGAACACTTCATTATTTTTTTCCCTCTGCCCAGCTGTGGCAGGGAGGGTGAGCAAGCAACTTTCAAGTGTCTGGTGTTGGACCAGCGTCAAACCACAACACTCACCTTTCCCAAAATGCAAAATACTCTATTACTCCAGAGTTTAACAGGATCTATCAAGCATTAAACACAGTTAAACACTGTGAATATTTAGAAGCATTAAACCTTTTGAGGAAGAAAAAAGAGAAAGGCATCAGCTTAGCTTATCCTCTGATGTCTGCTTCTAGAGGCCCTTCCTAGGGGTCACGCCTGATGCTTTCAGGCAAGAAAACATTGTCTTCTCCTCAGAGATTTAGGATAATTCTGAAATGTTTCTGTGCTATAAATATAGAAGCAAATGTAAGTAAATTTAAAATTAGATAAATGTAAGACACACTCACATTGCTAACGCTCCATTCTTTTCCATTTGTTTTCCCTTGTCCTTCAACCCGCTTGCTGAAATTTATAAAATCCTCTGACTTTGGCTTTCATCCATCTCTTTCCTTAAAACCTTTTTCCTTGTCTCTTTTCATTCCCTTGAACAAGGAAGAAACGAAGTGTGGGACCATTCTCTATATAAAGCTATATTTTATTAATAAGTATAAACACACAAATTGGTTCAGATTGACTCTGACATGCAGCCAAGACAGAAATAACTGAAAACTATTTCATTTTGTAATGCCTAGGTAGAAATGATTTTACACTTCAGTAACTTCAAGAACAAGCTACTGTGACCAGAAAATGCTTTCTACCCTGCAACATGTGATCAGCAGATGAATGGAAGGCAGAGTGCAAAGGCAGGTATCAGCTCAAGATAAAAAATCTCTTGACTGCATGCTCTTAATATCCAGAAGCTTGCCATCTGATAGAGAACCTGGACAGTAACATAAACTAAAGAGCTTAAGGCTTTTTTTTTTGTGTGCTTTCATTTCATTTTTAGTCAACTGCTACTCTACACGTTACTATTTAATTTCTGTGGCTCAAGGTTTTGCCCCTTTAAAAGACCAAAAGGTTCTCTCATCCTGAACTAATCTTTTATTCTTGAATGGCACTGGATTGAATCCCCTTATTTCCCCTGGGTATACCAAGGGTAGTGACAGCTGATCCTTGCTTATACTGCCCAGTCAATTATTCTTATTTTCCTTCTGAAGCCCACAAAGACTGTTCAGGACTGAAAGCTCTCCCAGTGTGAGGGCACCTGCTAAGAAATTAATGCATGAGACAAAATGAGTGGGAGGAGGAAAGGGGCTGTAAGGCATCAAGTAGCTCACTGGAACCAGAGGCAACAGCTCAGCCCAGCTCCTGCATCTCTGCCCTGACTTCCAGAAAGTGAGGAAGTATTTCTCCAACCCAACTTCACTACACATTTGGCCTTTCTTACCCAACAGCAGGGCAGAAGGTCACTGTATTGTTTTCATTTTGTCCACAGAGCAGCAGCTTGAGACTCAGCTCCAGATCACACCCAGAGTTTGAGGTCCTGCATTCACCTGTACCAACTTGCTGTCACATGTGTAAATACAGATGGACAACACCTGCCAGCTGCAGGTGAGGTGAGGTCTCAGAGGGGACCTGCTGAAGCATTTTCAGCTAGAATTGCATGACACAGCAATCTCTGAGAACAGCACAGTGCTTTGGCTGCCACAAGATCCTTCCTCACACCTCCCAGTCCATGTGGAGGGGGAGCAGGAAAGAATGCAAAGAGGATGCACCTTGAAAATAGAGAACAAATGCTGTGTGGACTGGTCCTAGAACTAACACAAAAAACCCCAGTGAAACAAAAAAGCAAAGATCGCTTGGGTCCAAATCACTTATAGCTCATGCTGAAATCAGCCAAGAATGTCTCTGCCAGTCTCTCCAAGTGAAAGAAAGCAAAACCCTTGGGGTCAGGCAGATGTCTTCAAGCTCTTAAAAGCAAAAGACTACCCCAAACAATATGTTAAGAAAAACAGAAAATATGGATGGATTTTAAATAGAAGATTTGCCTTACCTGAATATTCAGAGACACTACATTACAGGAAGTGAAGCCCAGCCATACACACAGGTCCTGCTGCAAGCTTGGCTGCTCTCAGGGAAGAGCCAAGGCTGATCTTGGGGACCAGTTTGGGGAGAGAGGGGAGGAGCCCCTCATCTTCCCAATGAGATCCCAGCAGGAGCAGAGGCTCCAACTGAAAAGCCCAGCTTTGGCAAACATGGGATACACAGGCAGAGCAAAGCCCCAGCTGACAAACAGGCTCCCTCAGCTGCTGGCTGTTCGTTCATGCTGGTACCATCTGCTTCAGTCCATCCTTGGAGGCCTCATCCAGCAAGGAGGAGCAGAGCCTGTGTGCCACCCTCCTGCTGAGGAGCACAGCACAGGCAGGCTGCTCTGAGGGGAGAGGAGCCTGCCCCTTCCCCAAAACAACCTGTGTGGAAGGAACCAGGCTGCAGGGCAGGCAACAGGGACAGAAGTGAGGGAATGAGACCAGAAAAGAGCTGAGGAAAGCAGCCAGGTACTTGGTGACCCATCCCAGGCTCAGCAGAAGGGAGCAAGGAGGCTGCAGAGCCAGCACTGAAGAGGGATTTCAGCATGGGCAGAAGAACACCCATTATCCCAGCTGAAACCAGAGTGCTGCCCAAGCTGGATGGTGCTGACTGGTGTGCAGCCCCTGGGCTGCTCCAGCAATCTTAGCAAGAGGAGGGACCCCACATTCCTGGACCTTCGCAGGATGCACAGCCACTGCTTCCAGGGACAACACTACTCCTTCTAAAAGTTATTCCCAGATTAAAACTACCCTGATACTAAATTACTTAGCATATTTGAGGCCCAGATTCCTGAAAAAAATGTTTACTGATTTCAGAGCTGTGCGGCTTCAAACAAGAAGACACAAGCCAACCTTTGAGGTTGTCACCCAATGCAACACAGCCACAAGCTCTGGGGCTGTCATTGAACACATCTCACATGGGTTTGGGGATACCAATATTGGATCAGCCATCCCATCCCAGCACTGATGGCATCCTCTCACCCATTGTTGGTGGTAAAGCCTCAGCACAGGAATCAAGTGCTAGAGAACTTCATATATATATGTGTGTGTGTGTATATATATATATCCAGACACAGAGCACATAACTGTGAAACACCCCATCTGCTCACGTTACAACATTTTAAACACATGCAATTAACTGAACTGAAATGGCATAAGGATCACTCAGTGTCTTTTTCCCCAACTCCCACTATTTCCACCTTCCTCTCACCCTAACATATGGGAATGCCATATGAATTACTGAATGGATCATGCTAAAACTGGAGCCTGCAAAATCTATTTTTAACACAGATTATGGGGGGTATTGGCAGTCCGTGGTGCAGCATTGTTTGCCTTACGAGTTTGGTCTGTTACTACTTCTGGCAAGCCCCACTTCCAGCACTCACATCTCCAAACTCTTCCATATTTTTCCTTGGTGTTCTGAAATAAAATTCAGTTTCTATGAGAGTTCTTTGGTGGGAACTCTGCAGGAATAGCAGGTTAGGGGAGAGTTAGCACACTGCAGTTTTTCCAGCCTGCTGCTGTCCTTCTGCAGTAGCCATGAGACGCCCAGTTTTCCCTGTCAAAGCTACCAAGGTATTAATCCATCATGTAGGGCTGTTGCCCTGAGCTTTCATGAAATGTCATGGAGACACACAAACCATGTGTTGCCCCAGGAAACGGGCAGAAAAGAGTCTATATGGGTTTGTATTGCCCTCTGGTACAACTGGGAAGGTATACAGCTTTTTCACCCACTCTTGAAAGCCCCCTCACCCTAAGGAGCTGAAAAACCAAGGTCAAAGTCTTAGCAGGAGAAATAATTGGAGCAACCTGATTTCTTTCTATGTTGATTATTAATCCTGATACAAAGCTAGGGAGATGTACATTAGGGATCCATCAGCAAACAGACACAAAAATGAAGAATCTCTTTACAAGGCCACAGCAAGTTTTACTGAGCACTTTAAAGCCAAGGCAGGTCAGGTCAGCCAGTTATTATTGCTCTAAGCAGCTCACACATCAGTGTCAGCATACATTACCTGAAATTGCAATGATTATCAAGAACACCATTTTCTCCTACCCTTGAAAATCAATCAAACCTCATCTTTACAGCCAAATGCACCATCAGCAATGCAGACTCAATCCAAAACCAGCACCAGATAAAAACCTTCAGGTGACATCACCAAGGACTTGAGGGAACACATGCCAAAATAAAGTGATTTTGGACAGTAACTACTTCATTCCTTTTAACCTGTACAGGCTCATCAGAACTGGGCTCCACTGGAAGGTTTTTCTTCTATTATGAATTTAACAAGGAAAAAAAATTCACACATACACAGATGGATGCACAGTTTCTAACTGATTCCAAAAATTACATTCATATTTGTATATTATATTTGACTTCAGAAAACACAGGTGCTGCCTAGGCAAAATGGGATGCTGGGACCTTTCCAGCATTTCCAGCTGTGGCTGGAGACAAACAAGCCAGGGATTCACAGAGTTCCCAGCAGTTATGGAAGGGAAGTTGGGTGCACTGAAGCAGCTTGAAAAATGTTTAACAAAGCAGAAACTGGAACTGATGTGTCATAAACTACTATCAACTACCATGAAACTGTTACTTCATTTTAATGTGCCACAAATCCAAGCCAGCCTCTTCAGGGTACCACCATTTCACATGCAGAGGCAGCTCAGAGTCTCACACTTCAAATACTTTCACATATTTCTTTTGCCCTCAATGAAAAAGAAATTCCCACTCATTTCTTCCTGGCTACTCTCTGCAGGACTGAAACTTCAGAAATGTTCTCATGCTTTTCCCTGTGACAGTGAAATTTGCTGGCAAGGCTGTGCTTTCTTGTGTATCAGGTTTTTACTCTTTACAGCCAAACTCCCTTTACCCTCCATCACTCAGTACCAGAGATTTTATTTCATTTTTCCTGATGTAACCATAGATCAAGGGATCTGAAACATTTTAGAGCATGACTAGAATCTGTCACGGATTAGGCACCCATGTAAAGGAATAGAGACCCTGTGCTCCACAAAAAAAACAGGTTTCTACTCTTCCTTCCTCAGAGGAGATCAGGAAGAAGAAGTGGGCACCTATTCTTATGGTCAGTGTGGCCAAACTCAACTGGGAAAAAAGGCCAGGTTGAGACACAAGCAGCAGGAAAAGCCAGTAAGAAATTAAAGCTTTGAGAAGCAGCAGTGCTGGGGAGAGACAGCTCAGCTTCAGTGACCGAGGCACTGCCCTCACACGACAGCAGAGCCCTTGGACCAGTCAGGTGGAGCTCCCCCATCCCATATGTTCCTCTGGCTCACAGTGTGATCCTCTCTGCCTTCCCTTCAGCAGGGGGAAGACAGGGAGTGGGAAGAGGGCAAATTAATTCAGAAGCTCTTGGCAGGCATATAAGTAAAAAAATAAAGCCAGAAGTTATGTGGAGTAAGCCCTGTGCTGCCAAATGAAGTCACATGTGGCATAGTTCTGATCTGAGTATATTTTTTTAAATCTTTATTGTTGTTATTATTATTATTATTAGCATTTGGCAAAAGGAGACAGGAAATACCTTGCTGGTGATGTCTGCTCCCAGCACAAGTCAGTTTGGAATGCTGAATAGCTTATCCTGAAAAAAAGGGAGAACCAACTATTTTCAGCCCCAGCCTAGACTGTTACTCACGTAAGCAGCATTGCAACAATTTTAGTTTTGTTTCTATTTTATAAGAGGCTATTACATGAGGAGAACAAACATTCCCAAGAATGTTCACTTTTCTCCTCCTCTAAACTGGGCATGGTTTTGGGCAAGGGGAAATTTGCACACATATGCACTTGTGGAAGTTGAGTTCAATTTAACAGGAAAGAGCCTCAGTTGAGTTAAAAGCCTTATAAAGAAATGAACCCTGAAAGAATCCTGCCTTTCAGAGATGTAAACACAAAACCAGAATACACTGGCTCATCTGCAAAGTGAAATACATGGTTCCACTGGAGGATACAATAACTCCCAGTCAAGCCAAGGGCTGGCTGACTGACATGAAAGACTTGCTCCCTGCAGCAGCAGAACCTACGGTCTAACAGGAAATCAAATCTGCAAGGAACCTGTTTTTAACTCCTGGGCAAAGAAGTAGCTTAAGCATAAGGAGGTAGTAAAATTATGTTGCCTACAAAAGATAGGATCAGTTTAGAAATACATAGAGCATCAAATTCATAGAACACTAAGCAAGCCACCTACAAATCTCTTGCTTGAAGTGAAAGCCAAAAATACAGCTCTCTTCTCTGACAGAATACATCCCTCCATCTGTTTGCTGCTTCAGGTCAGATTAAATACTGCAGCTTCCTAGAAAGCTAAATAAACTTTACCTAAAGGGACCCTCAGAACACTGACATGTGACTCTGACTGCCTTTACTCCTTCTCTCCAGGGTTTGTAGCCACACAAGAGCCCTGTGCCACTGCTGAGAGAGTTATCACACTCCCTGAGGCAGCACCTCCTCACACCAGGCTGTCGTGCCAAACTCTCTATATCTCCATCATGTTACTGAAAAGCACTTGGATGCTTCTCATGGGTGGACCCCAGGACCAGATTCTGTCATTTCTGCAGGGTAAGTTTTTTTTCTCAGAAGCCTGACTGCTAGAAATAAGCTCTACACTTCACCCAGACACAGCAGGATCCCATTTGCACAATCACACACAAAGCAGCACCGCTGTGCTCTCAGGAGTACAAAGTGTGTCTAGAGTCAAACAACTTTTAATCCAACAGCCTGATGCCAATGTTGTGAGTCAACATAACAAATATTCAGATAAATAAAATTACTGTGGATGTTTCATTCTCATGCTGGTGGAAAATCAGGGCTCCAAGTCCTTGGCTTCAAAGCACAGGACTTGTGTCATCTCAAATGATGGAGAGTCCCTACAGCTGCTTGTACTGGTGCGTCTTTGACCCAGTCTGCATGGGACACCAGCATCCCCACTCATCATTTCATGTAAACCAACATTCAATTTAACTTGCTCATCTCTGCCTGCCCTGCCTTCTACCTCTCTTTCTAACTACTACTGAAAGCTAATGGCTGTTTACATCACTGCCTAAAAGAGTATTTCATAACACACTGGATTACTAAAAAAACAGCCTCCTTCAAAAAGAGCATCAACATACCCATAATTTTAAATGCAAAACTAATCTTAGTTAAGTAAGGGCAATTTTCAGTAAGACTTTAGTAGATGAGAGCAGTGTGACTTAGGGGTAAGGAACATGAACTAAATTTGTTGAGGAAGATACCTGAAACAGCTTCTTAAACGCCCTGTACAAACAGCTGCTTCAGAAGCACATGTTATGCATATGTGTTTAAGAAACCAGCATTATTTTGGAAATGGCATTATGTGCTTTACAAGGCTACATGTCCAAATTGGTTTTATGGACCAAAAAAAATTAGTCATTCACTTTTACACCACCATAAATTCATGACAGAAACACAGCTCCAATAACCAGCCATTTATAGATTGCTTTTTCATATCCTGGCCTCGCCTACCTGTTTTCTTACAGCCATGGATGACAGAAAACACAGGTGTGTGCTGTGTGTGGAAGCAGGAACTGATAGATTTACAGCCATTATAAAACCAAATGAGAAGCCAGTGAAGGGACGGAGGGAATCTGACATGTCATAATATCAACCATATCTCATTTATCTCCTGTGGTTAGGATAAAGATAAAATTACTGCAGCTATGCAGTTCTTCAAGAAGAAATAGGGCAAGAAAACCACAATAGAGCAGCAGCCAAGCACAAGTTGATTGATGATAGCAGTAACCCTTCAACATGTATTGGCACAATCTGGTGTCAGCCCACCAAATTACTCAGGAGCACTTGCTAAATAAATAAAAGTGAAACACTTTGTTGCAGCAGCCTTTTCCACTTGACACTCAGGTGTGACAGCTGCACCAGCATGCAGCAGCCCCCACAGCTTGCTCACCCAAGACACACACACTTCTTTCACTTAGAGAAGGTTTTGAGGTTTGCTCTCAAAGCCCTGACTGCCACAAGCTCACAATGATACAGCCATACACACATGCACCAGCAGCCTTCATCCCATAAAAGTCACCACCATAAAAAGCATAGAGTGGGGGCCCTGTGATTCCCTCTGCTGTGTCCCCAGATCCCAGCAGAGGACCATGGGAACTCTGTGTGAAATTCACATAGAAAAAGTCAACTACTACAGAGTACAAAGTAGCTTGTTTGCTCGAGTAGTGCTACATTGTCACACAGGATACTTCCTGTTAAATCGCTATCCTGTACCTCTCTAGTAGAGTGAGGCATGTCTATATAAAAAAGCCCCATAAACATCAAAAGGATTGCAGCAAAACTCCTAATGCCCAAGTCCAGGCTGGTGTGCTGTGCTGCAGAAGGGCTGTACTCACATTAGAGAGAGACAAGGCTCTCAATGGTGAACAAGTGCTCCTTTACCTTCACTTCCATGCCCACCAAAGGCTGTGCCAGGCTGCATGACAAGCAGCAGGACCATCACTGCTCACAGCACTCTGGGATGGTGCAAAGCATCACATTTCTTCCTGAACTGAATGCAGCTCTTCCCTTTTTTCAACTCTTCCACCTCTCACTGCCCTCTCTAAGCCAAAAAATGAAAACTTCACTTTGACCGAACTGCAGGGAAATACAAGGACACAAGCATGTTATTCACAATCCAGAAAATCTGTTTTCTGAATTAGAAGCACCCAAAGGCTGAATTCTCCAAGGCAGCTTGCTCAGAGTACTTGATGTGGCCAAGAATAAAGCTGACAGGGCAGAAAAACCCCTCGGATTTTCAATCAATTGCTGAACCACTGAACCGAGCACAGCTGAGGATGGGACTCCAGAACATTTCTAGACACATTTTTATTTCACTGGTGCTTCAGCAGCATCCCCTCCCCACCTGTGTCCCACAGCTGGAGCTCGGCTCAGCACAGCTGCCAAGGCCAGGGCAGCCCTCCCATGACCACCACAGACCAAGAGCCATTTCTCTGGGAGGATGATCTAGAGTTCATTCCCTTTGGCTATCCAGTTTGCTGCAGCAATAAAAATAGCTCTGCTTCAACAGAGCAAGAGCTATGCAGAAAGACCAAATCAACATAAGTTCAGATAATAGCAGAGATTAAAGTATCATATTCAAATATTCACAAGATTAGTGTGCACAACAGAACACATGCCGTGGACGTGAAAAACAGGTCATTAATGCATTAAAAATCTAAATAGTATTGGAGGAACTTTCTATCAGTAAGGACAATGAAACAGAAGTTCAGCAGCAGGAGCAGCATCACTCTATGCACTGCATCTCTGAACTACAGCCAAGGGACTGGGGAACCAGCTCTAACTTCTGGCTAACCACCTTCCTTAACCCAGCCAAATAATTTTATTTGCAACTCTGGCAGCTCCCAACGCAGCTGCTTCTCCCCTCCATTGCTGTGCTTTTAAATTTAATACATCATCATTTTGTCCTGCTACATTCCCTCTGAGCTAATATCCTGCTTCCAGGGGCAGCACAGAGCACGTCTGCTGGATGTAACCTTACACTTGGCAAGATGTGCACCACTTTATGCACACTGCAGGAAGTTTTAATTCAGGAGCAATCCCATGAACATCATCTAGGCACTAGCTGCATTGTTTGGTGGGAAAAAGCAGCTAGGAGAACATAAAGAAAGTCTATCCTTGAGTTTTCTCATTTTTTCAAGGAGTGGGATGGTGTTAGCTAAAGTCCTGTCTGCAGCAGAAGGGCTGGAGGCACCTCTGTGCCAATGTCACCCCACAGGCAGCAGGAAGGCCACACCAACACGTGGCTCCAAGCTGGGAGGGCACAGATGCACTGTGGATGGTGGGGAAGAAGCAGCACTTTGTCCTCCCAGGGCCACCAGGGTGGCTGCAGCATCTCCACGAGGGATCCCAGCTGGGGTCACGTTCCAAGGCGCCGTCTGTCCCCGTGTGATAGCTCCTTACATAAGGCACTGCCCAGACACACAGAGGAGCCCTTTAACACACTGGCATCCTATCCAACCCTTTTCCCACTAAGGAGTTTAATGAGGGCTGCTTCCAGTAAGGTTAGGAGGAAAACAATTCTCTTTTTTATCTGTACGAACACAGAAAATAATTGAGCGGAGTACAGAGGGGTGGGCAGGAGGGAAAGAAAATGCAGGGCCCTTTTCTTCCACTTGCATTTAACTTTGAGCCTTGGAAATACTGGGGTAAACACTTGAGTTCAAGGGATACACAGTATCTGAATGGGAAAAACATGAAAAGGAAGCGCAAGAATAAAAACATCCATAACTTTCAGCTCTTTTCCTTGTTTACTTATTTGGGTTTTGCTACTCCTGCCCTCCAAATCAAAGAGAAACTGCAATGAAGCTGAAACATTTTGATCATTCAGAGAATTTTTCTTCCCTGAAATGTCTCACATTGAACCAGTCAGACCAATGTGAAAAACATTCCTGTAGGGAGTGTGGAGTTATGATTTGCTCAATGAGGAATGACTTGATTTGCCTTCTAAACATCAAGGCAAGCTTACATGTCTCACCAGCAGTACTAAAAACCCAGCTACACAACCACACATGAGCTCATATTGGTGCTCAGTTGTTCTGCAGAAGTGTTTGCTTCCTGGAATTTTACGTTCTTTATAATCCCTGTACAATTACAGCTTCTCCCATTCTTGCCAGGACCAGGCTTCTCCCCAACACCACTTTGTGAAAGGTTACACCTATTTAAAAATCCTCAAACAAACCTCATGACTGCTTATTTTGAACACAACAGTGTTTAGCAAACTGCTGAGAATGGGTCTGCCTTTCACCAGGCACTGTACAAACACACAGCAAGAATATTTACGTAGATACATAGGTGTTACACAGGATTGATGTTTTTGTGGAAAATGAGTAGTAAAAACATAACACAAACAGATTTTCTAGCAACTCCAGGACTCTTTTGTAGAGGGGTAAAAACGCTGCTTTGCCTGAAGCTATACATACTCATTTTCATGTGGTGGGAACTTGTGTGGCAAAAAAATACCTGAAAATGCAAGTATTACTGAAAGACAGTAGCAGATCTCTGTCCCAACGAGTCTGCTATCTCAGTCATCATTAAATATCAAAGAGGGAGGAAAACAACAAACAAAGTTCTTACTTTACATGGTGTAAATGCACAGTTTCTCTAGACAGAGACTACTACTTTACATACTGCAACTTCTGATGAAAGTAGCAGATTATTATTTTAAACAACTTTGGCTAGAGAGCAAAACCCTACATGTGGTGGACAGTCAACATTTTATACCAGGAATGTTTGTTTGTTGTAAAGTATTCCTCATGTTTAAAACAAGTAAAACAAAGTGCACAATTCCAGTAACATTTGTAAGTAATGATAAAGGCAAAGTACCTCAGTCTGTTTAGCATCAGTTTGAAAACTGTTGTAAAGGATGGATCATAGACACCATTTTGAATGAAAATACTTGCTTCCTATTTTAACATTTTTTTATAAAACCCTATGTAAATGAAAAGGGCTATTCATGACCTCAAAAGGATGGATTAGCTGTGAAATTCTGTTCCATTTCCCACCTATACTGGTTTTATAATTAAAATAAGTTATAATGTTGATTAAATTATCCAAATACTTATCATACTATACATCTCCGTTCTGCCCTGCACCCCCTGAGCCCCCCCCAAAAACCCCAAAACTAAAACCAAACCCAGAAGTAATTTTGGTGATTATTTTTTCCATGGTAAAGCATGCAAAAACACAACAGCAATAACATCCTTGCTTTCTTTCACACCATTTTTATAGCTGCTGGCGCTGCATGAGGACTCCATCCTCACTTAGCTCAGTGGAAGTTTCTGCAGCATCCTTTGGGATAAAAGCCTTAAACAGTGAGTTTACAAAGCATTTAAGCATCTGTATAACTCTGAGCACTTGGGCTATCCATCCTCACTTGGAGCACTTAAGCACTTAGACTAAATCATGCGCTTGGTGGCATTGCTGACTCCAGGCTTTACTGCTGTGTCTTTACAGGACTTCCAAAGTGCAGCTGAAAACACAGGACCAGCAGCTCCTCAAGTTCCAGACCAAAATGTCCTTTGCTTTTACAGTATGGTTACCAGATGCAGCATGTATCTCCTACTTGTGCAGTACAGAAAAACCCCTGATTGGGATCAGCTGTTGGCAGGAGTCAGCAGCTTGCTGCAAATGTACGTCTTCCGAGGGACAGGGAGCCTTTGAAAACCAGCAGCAAGTAAATTGTGAGTACTCTTCAGAAAGAGGGCAGGACTAAGCACAACAAATGTAGCATTAGGTTCAGCACCATGCACCTGAATCTCTGCAAACAGCAATGCCTCTTTGCCTCTCCTGTACTTCTCAATTATAGATTACTCCCTGTCTTGCTCTAGTTTATTGGCTCATGTCACCATGGCAACACCTCTAAAGGTGTAAGATACTTACCTCTTTCCCTTACATTCCCTTTCAGCCAACCTGACATTTGGCATTTATTTAGAAGCCTCCTCCACACATATGTTGAGCTACTACAGGTGCTCCAACCAGCAAGGCTCTGTATTTTACCCTCTACAGGTCCCAGGGGTAACAGACTATAGGATTTACTTTGGCATTGAGCACTGCATGCAATCTGAGCTGTGTGTCAACTATTTGACAGTTTTCACAACAAACCCACCAGTCACTGGCAGGTTTGCTGGCTGATTTAGTTACTTCTTGTCCCATTCATCTAATCATCAAACAAAATACTTCTTAATTAAAAGGAAGAAAAAAAAAAGGCTCTGAATTCCCAGGCACAAACCTTTGGTATATTGACCTTTAATTACCTAAGTCTGGAAGTTTAATTACAGCCCTAAACAATAACTTACTTCACCACTTTTAGTGCTACTTCTTCCCCTAGATGAGCAATGGCAACATCTCTGTTTATTAACTCAGAAATGCTGTACACAGGAGAGCAAGCTGTTTCTCTTTCAGAGCCACAGTTTTTGTGTACACAGAAGAAAAAGCTAACTAGGACACAACAGAGCATTGGCTGAAGAGAAAAATAAGCCAAAAGACACAGAGGCAGGATCAAGCTGTGTTCAGACAGTCCCTGAGAACAGAAGACACTGACCACACAGCTACACCATCATTTAAGACGTCAAGATTGGATTTGCCCATCATCCATACTCTAAGTCCCTGGCTGAGGATGAGAGGATGCTTCAGCCCAAGCTCTCTGGACAAAGGGATTAGTCATGTTGAGCATCTCAGGCCCAGACCATTAATGGGATCTAGACAGCTTTGACATGGGAGAGGTAAAGCAAGCTACTGACAGCCCACCAGCACACTGGAGGAGATGGCTCCACCTAAGCACACTTCAGATGCTTTGATCCAGGTGTAAAGCCAAGCTCTGGTGTGCCACAGTGAGCCTGATGTGAAGACCCTGCATCTTATTTCACATTGCAAAATCAGTCAGAGCTAAGACAGGTGCAAGAACTACCATAAAAAGGCAAGAGTTTCCTAGACCATAGTGATGAAACACCAACATCTGAGATCAGGGCCCAGCAGAGGGAAGGAGAAGGCAAGGAGGAATTTGAGATGAGGTAACTTCACACACTGGAAATGTCCCAAATGAAACACACTGTCAGAAAACTCAGGAGAGCAAAAAGCAAGCTGCTCCAATAAAAGCATAAGTCCTTGTGCATTTCCAGAACAGAACCACCAACTAGTTGAGGTTGGCAGGGGCCTCTGGAGATTACCCTTGTTCAACTGCTGTGCACAAGCAGGGTTGCATGTGTTCACAGCAGAAACTCTTTGTCCAGAAGACAGCTAAAACAACCCTTTGGTTCAGTTTAATTAGAAATGCAATTTAAAAACCCACAGTCCTGCATGTTAATTGGTCAGGTCAGTGAATGGTCAGTCCTTTCCCACATGAAAACATCAATTTTCACCTTCATTACAAATCATGTGATAATCCCTGGCTTTGCACAGCCCTCAGCTAAAGTCATACCTCATCTCAAACTTGGCTCTACTTGGATACATTCCTCAAGGGTACCCTAAAAGCATTTTCTGCTACACAGAAGACAATGAGCAAATGAGTCAACACGCAACTGGGTGTGAACTTGTGCTGCTCTTGACTGCCTATTCATTTCTCTAAGTGTAAATCAGGAACAACCCCACTGCTGTCAACTGAATTACATCAAAGAAAGCAAGCACACACAGCCCTCTAAATGAAAGAGGCAGTATCAAGTTTTATAGTTTGTATAAAACACTGCATGTCATTAAAGGCTGAGCAAAACATGGGTGTTTCACATCCTATTTATTAAACCAATTGCTGTCCTACTGCAAGAACACCACAAAAAAGGCATGTAAGTCTCCTATGCAAACCAACCTGTTTCCTGAAGTACTGCTAAAACTTACACTGCTGCATATATCCCTTCCACTAAAGGGATCAGGAGAAAAAGAAACTGAAAGAAAATACAAAAACATGGAAAAGGATACAAGACAAAGTCTAAGATGCATAGCAGATAATGAAATAAAAAGGATACAGGATTGTGATTTTTAGAAATCTAGGGTTAAGCTCATCTGCTTTAGCAGAAAAGACTTCAGCAAATAAACGGGCAGCAAGGCCACCCCTTTGCCAAGTGCCCCACACACACTGGGAAAGCAGGGATGTGACTCACATGGCTGCTGAGAAACTCAGCTCCTCGCACAGCTCTCATCACTGAGCTCCTTGCTCTGAGACTGAGCACCAGCTGGAGTGGTCCCCTCGCTGCTGAAACCTTCTCTGCCCTCCTGTCTGCAAAGTGTCTGCAATCCTTTCTTGCTTTGCATGAGAAGAGGACAAGAGAGACACCTTGGTGACTTGAAGGGTGGAAACAAAAGGTATGACTCAGTACTATTAAACTGGAAGGACAGCTGCCTAAAGGCCAGAAACTGTGTAGATAAAACCACCCATTTGGGTGAGCCTTTGTGGCATCACTTCCATTATGGTTTTCTGCTTTTGAAAGGAGCTTTGGAGAATGCAATTACTCAAGGCCTTTGATGTTTCCTCCTGAGTTAAACCACCACTAGGACAGCCCTGCTAGTACTAGCACAAATTTGTTTTCACTTACAGAAGCACAAAATCTCTTTAATTCTTCTGCTAATTCTCGAGTTTCTAAAGAATCTGCTTTCACTGCCTGGTCCACATCTGCATCCAAAGGCATCTCCTGGACTGATCCTGGATGCCTTACCTAGAGTGCTCATTCCTCTGCTTCATCCAGAACATTTAAAATCCAAGTGGGGAGCAGGGCAGAATTCTACAGCTAAACCATTCCAAAGTCAAACAAGGAATCAGTGTGTTTCCAAAGATGGGGACAATAGCGTGCACTGCAATTTTGCAAGGAAAAACAAAGTTGCAAGATGAACGTGTACACAGTCCAAGCATGTTCCACACAAAGCTTCAAGAGTTTCAGCTGCTACTGGAAAGGAACTGTCTCTGTTATCTGACATGTTGCTAAACAGCTGTAAACTCCCTTTTCTTGTGGTATAAGCACATTTTTTCTCTAGAGACATGCAATCTGGGTTGCACAGAGAGATGCCTTTCTAAAAATGCCATATTTCCTTATGCTCTCACTGCACCACGTGGATGATATTTGGGATGTAAGCATTGCCATGTTGGAATGATCAGTGCTCCCTCCAATCTTGTACCCCATCCTCAGATATAGTGGACTCAACAGAATGTAATAGATCATCTCCATTTTAAATACTTTTTTTACACATTTTGTTCCTTTCACTCAGTAGTTTCACTGACCATAAGACTTATCATCTTCAGACAGGAACTGAGCTCACTAACATCTCTTCTGCACAACCAGGAACCAGGAGAAGAAGGATGTTTAAGCAGACAGACAAACAGCAACATTCATATTTCCTAGGCTTCAGGCCACAGTCTAGGGAAGAGCTCTTAGGTAAGAGAGTAACTTTATTCTCAAGAATCTATACTTGAAAATTAGGACTATATTTCATTATTTTTCTGGAGTGAAGAAGCCTATAATTTCCTAAAGTGATGGGAAATAGAAGCATTCCAAAACTGTATCAATGTTATCATTTAATGTCCATGCTCCTCAGCTTGGCACTTCAAAAATACCATTACACACTCTACCTGCAGGACCTCCAATACCACTGATTCAAGGTTTGCCAGCCATTCATGATTATTTAAAGGTAAAATTAAGACAGAACAAAAACAGAACAGAAGCAAACACCTTTGGAGCACAAAATTAACCAAGAGCTCCTCCTGTTATTAAAGGTATTTTCCAATCACACCAACATATTTGCTTCCAGAAGGAAGAGAATGAGGCCCTTCAGCCCAATGGTAATTTGCAAAATAGAGCATGGAAGATAATAAAGCTAAAAAGGCATAGTGATTCAGAAGAGAAATGTCACCTTGCTAATAACTATTGTTTGTCTATCAAATAGGTTCATTAGTGAGGATGAATCACAGCAAACATCACTGCCAGTTTGCCCAACAGTATTTAGTGAAGTCAGGAATAACATGTAATAACCAGATGATTTCCTGCAACAAAATGTCAGTGCAAGCTACAGCTGTGAAGGTTGAAGCTGTGTCCAGTGAAGACCAGAAACACCCTTCCCACCCCCCAGCAATGTTTCAAAGCAATAGTGGCACCTTGTCAAGAGGGCAGAAGTCACACCTCCCCTTGAATCTGCCAATGATGATTTGTTGCCATTGGAGCACAACAAATTTGCCAACATCTTATTTTACAAAAATTTTATCATTTGAACTCATGCTTTTCTAAATATAATCCATTTCTTAAAAATACATGAAACCATTTGTCCCTTGAAAACTAACAAGTGTCACAGTGGCTCTGAGAATCAGTATCCAGAAACCACAGGAAAAACCTAAAGCTAATTTTTCAAATACTTCCCATTTCCAAGATCAGAGAATCAGATGTGCTCATCCTAGAGTAACCAGGTTAACATTTAAAACATAACCAAAGCCATTCAACACAGAAATGTAATGAGACAAAAATCCAGCTATTGCTAGATCTGACTTTTACAAACTGTGTTTCAGCTTCCAAATGACTCCAAATGAGGCTTAGTTCTCCATGTCTTTTGTCAACTGTTACTACCTCTGGGAAGGTCATTCATCTTCCCAATTAAATATTTAATCACCTCACTGTGGATACTAACCAGGGCACCTGTTTGCAAGCACCAACTTACACATTCTCAGTTCTTTATTAGGAAACCCACCCTTCGTCCTGTGTGTACATTGCATTTTTCTGCCTTTTTGCATGCTGCAACTTTCTTGATCCAGTCCAGAAATGAGATTTACAAAGTTGAGGAGGGCAAAAGCACTCCAAAGCTGACACCATCACCTGTGAAACTGTCACAGCATAGCCCTGCCTTTCTCCTTTGGCACTCCTAAGAATATGGATCTCAGAATGCCATTTCAAGCCCAATTTTTATCATCATAGACTCGTATCTCTCCTGCTTGATGTTAACTGTTTTTTAAAAGATTCACAGATTCCTAAGACTTGGGAAAAAAGTTCAAACAGACTGAGATTGGTTTTAAAAATACACATGACTAGCAGCATAACATTTCTATAGCTGCAGCCAGGATTTCCAGTCACATTAGTGGAAAATGACTGTTCTAAATGACTACCCTCTCACATCTCTACCCTCCAAACTTTTCCTTGGATTCCATTTAATTTTCTTACTCTCTCCATACATTCAGACCTCCACTAACACCAGGCTGGACAGTGCTGGACTCCTCTTGCACTCTCAGTGTAAGTCTCCTCAGTTTTATTTACTAGTCAGGTGAATTATCAAGCAACTACTTCTGTGTTCCTTGATCCTTATGTGACATCAGCCTAAGTGTCAGCAGGGTCAAGAAGACAACACTTTTGGCTGCAGTAATACCAAATTACTTGGACCTGGCTTTAGCTCAACAGTGATAACCAGCACAGGCTCTCTCTCACTCTCTTCTGCTCTCATGCACTGGTGCTGACTTTCTGATGTGGCACAAAAGCTTTGATTCAAGGTGATCAAAAGACATGTTACCTTCAGGCCTTTGTTGGTGCCTTTTGGAACTGCAGTCTGTCTGCATGTAAGAATCACGATAATAACACTTTTTTTCTTCTCCAGAAAAAATAAATTAGGGGGGAGGGGAAAAATAAATAAAAAGGCAGTAAAAATAGATCTGGCTGGAGACCAGAGACCACAAGAACTGGCTCACAGGAAATTGTCCTCTTCAGTTACTAGATAGAAATTTTTTTCCCACGTATTACATGCATCATGCAGGGACAGGATGGTTTTACACTCACTCCAAAAGGCACATTATCACAGGATAAGCTAACTTGCAATCTTATATGGTTGGGAAGAAAGGGAACAGAGAAGCTGCCTCTTTCCAGTTCATACCAGCAAAGCATGAAGGATTCCAGAAGATGCTTTGTCCATTTTGTTTATTTGCATTAGCAAGTTTCAGTTACTGAGTTTTAAAATAAAAACATTAAAACATTTCAGTCAACAAAACAGTAACAGAAACACCATGAAACAGAGGCGCAGAGCCCCTGACTTCAATGGCTCTACTCATATAAGGGGGTATTATTCATAGCACCTCATTCACTCAGGTCTTTACATGCTCTTTCCTTGCAGAAATATTGCATTTATTTTCATTGTACCACTCTAATTGAGCTTAATAGCATATTACTTAACCAGGTCCACAGCTACAGGCAAAGCCTTTTAATACAAAAATTTCCTAACTTGCCAATGAGTGCTTTCGTCTCACAATGAGGAAATGTTTGCACAAATGTGGCTGCTATTGCAGCATGTTGTTGTTGGTCTAAGCCATGAATGAAAACAGCTAAATCTCCTCCCCAACAGCTTTTGTGATGTGCAATGATAATGACAATTTGGCTGTATCATCTGGCTAGAACTTCAAGCAGCTTTTACTACTTACTCCTCAGTGTTCTGCAGGCACTAAACTGTAGGCTTCTCTCAAATCATGCCAACTGTTCTCTGAAAGCTTTATTTTATGAAACCAGTTCTCCCAACAGCAACACTGCTAATGCTCATCTAAGGACAGCAGACTTGCTGCATGGCTCTGCAGCATGCTAAATGTATTGTTACACTGCTTGAGGTCACCCAGGAAATCAACAGCAGAGCTGGGCTTGGAGCACAGCCTGCCTGAAACCCACTCACCCTTTCTGCTGGTCAGGGGACCAAGATCCACAGAGATATCACACTGTGCTCTGCATCACAGTGTTCAAAGCCAGCCATGGTCACCGATACACATACACAGCAAACTTAGAATCGATCCTGACACTAACAAGGAACAGGAAAACCTAGGACTTCTTTATTTTCACTTGCTGAGCTTCCCTGACCTCACTGAGTGGATTTTCCAGGCTGGTTCTACTGTTTCCATTATGTGGCTCTAAACTATCATTCCTAGAAAAGCCATTCACCAGCTTTTCTAGGAACTCAGTAACTCCCCCATCCCCAGCACCTTTTTTCTGTACTTGTTAAGGACCATATTCTGCCCCCCACATACACACACACACTAACCAGCACCTTCCTCCCCAGCACTCCCACTGCTGTCCTGCAAATCCCATGCTGCAGCAGAGCTTGGCTCTCCTGCAGCCAGCACAACAGTGAGGGACCTGCAGCAGTGCTAAATTACACAAGTTTGCTGGGCTGCAGACATGGGTGTGAAAGCCAAAATTTAGACTATAAGCAAGGACTGGTCTGGGGAAGAAGTTATATGAAACTGCAGATTTAAACATATAACACATAAAAGACCCAGTCTTTAAAGTAATTTTTATGCCTAGATCCTTCATAATACAATCATGCAACAACTGCTCCTATAGCACTCTAACAAGTATCTTGTTCCGCTTGCTATTTTAAAAGAAAAACATTTCAAAGAAGTATCCCTTAATATGTAGAACTGTGTATTTCCAAGTACTTGCCATGAACTCAATACTGAAAGCTCAGGAAGAATACTCAGGTCATACTCATGTTTGATAACAGAAATCCATCTTCCAACAGCCAGCAAATAGAAAAGGGGACCTGGAAGTTATGTTCACTAGAAGACAAAGTTCAAGACGCTTAAGACACTGTCTCTCCCTTTATCCACCTGTAGCATTTAATACCTGAATCCAAAGCTGTTCACACTACATGAAGACACATTCTTAGACAATGTGAGGCTAAGCAAAGTGTCTCTCTCCACTGAAGAGTCTTTAAAACAATTTCACACCCTGCTCAGCAAGAGGCAGGTCAGGGGCTCCTCCAGACCCCCACAAGGCTCATGTCTGCTAGACTCCCCCTCACCTGGGGAGAAAAGTTGTCTCCTGTATCATACACAGCTACAGAGTACTGCAAAGTATGAAAACTGTGAAAACAAGATGGTCATGGCAGAAGAAGATGATTTTCACCAACTCTTTATGATGCCTTAAGTTTCAGCTTTCGTATTTTCCATATTTCTGTACTGCATTAATATATAACTCTGAACTTCATATAAAGTGTTAGCAAGCTCTCCTCACAGTTTAGTCAGACAAAACAATCCTTTTGTAGCTCAGGAACCAAGGACACCATTGCAGCTTCAGGCCCAAAAAATATAAATAACAGCAAACTGAGGAGAGCAAACTGGGAAGATGGGACTTCATAATCTGTAATTGGACAATTAACCCCAACACATAAATGGACCAAAACTTTTATAGAAGTGTGAAAACGTGTGGCCTGCTATCCATATTGGGTGTAGCCCTGGCCAGGCTCTTGTACAGCCCAAAGTGTATCCTTTAAAGGCCTTTTAATAAATCCCTGCTTTATTCCTTTAACACTGCCTAGCCCCTGTTCTAGGCAGCCTCTCAAGGCACCATTTCTGTGCAGAGCACAGTCTACTAACTCCATCACACCCAATTCCTCTGAATTCAAACCAGCACAAGGTGCAGCCAGTCACTGTCAGCCCTGCTGTCCTTGTCAAGGACACCACCAGAGCACATCACCTCTGGAATCTCATCTGCAGGCAGCTCTGGCACTGCCCTGTCCTGTGGCATGGCTCATTTACCTGGCTCTGAGCACTGACCTTTTGGCCCTTTTTATTTCCCAGCTGCTGCACTCCCTGCAGCTCACACCATCCCCATCTAACCTCATCATGGTAAATAGTCACAGCCTGTTCTCTGAGCTCAGGCAACATTTTCATCTGCACCGCTTCATTTGGCCTAACTTCCCTAGATTTTGTTACTCCTGCCTGAATAAGCTATTTCTACATCTCTACATGACTTTTCTTTCCTAGTTCTAATACCTATGAAATGTCTTTTCCACTCCATCTCCTTCAGCACCTAGGAAGCATACAAAAACCTCAGCAGCCAACCTGTTACAGATCAAAACATCCCTGCTATTTACCAATTTGTCTCAAAGCAGAACATTACAAGGATCTCTGCTTTACCCTAAGGAGCAGAAGAAAGGTCATGTCTTCCACTGTTTTCCTGCTGATAATCCAAGCAATCTTTCCTTTGCAATTTACAATCAGCACTCAGAAATTCTGTAGTTTAAAACCATGACCTAGCACAACCACATTACACAAGACCAAGAGGAGACACACAACCAGAGGAGTTCTGTGGAGAAACACAATAAACACACAGGCTGTGAGTCTCTGAAACACAAGATGTGTATGGGGGCAAGAGCAGTGCCCATTTCCCAACAATTCGCCAATACCCCTGGTCCACTCCTCACCAGTGGAGAAGAGGGACTACAGCAATACTTGTAAATCAAGGAGAAATCAGAAAACATCTCCAGAGGAGGGCAAGATTTGAAGAGGAGTATTAAAGAACTTTTAAGTCAAAGTGATGAATGTGACAGCCCCCATGCAAAGAGCCTAAATCTATGTGTATTGAGACAGACCAAATTCACATAAACCTTCAAACTTAGCATTCTTGCAGAGGAACTCAACCAGAGCTGAAGAAAATAGCCTTTCTCGAAATGCAAGCACTGACATTTTACAGGCTGTTTCTTAGGATTTCACAGCTAAAATATTTTGTTCAATCTCCCTGGAAAATAGACCCAGAGCAATGTGACCAGACTAGGTCACAAACTCCTTCATTAACACACCATCATTCTTGCCTATCCTCTGCTCCAAAGAGTCTAATTTCAGACTCATAGGGTAGATAACAGCCTTCTGAGATGTGCTGCCCTTGTGAAAGTTGGCATGAAAAACATTCTGAGGGCTTACATCCCCCTTCATCATGTCTGCACCTGCAAAAGCAAAACTCAGACTTTCACCCCATTTCTCGATGTCTTTCTGATTCCACACATGCCATGACTGAACTCATCCCTAAATTCCAACTTGCATCTGCTGTACATAGCTAATTAGGGAGCAATTACTGCTTCTGATGAAGGCAGACACAGCCTAGCAGAGGCAGGGCAGTGTCCACTCTGCCCTGACCACCCCTTACCCTCACAGCAAAGCTTCAGCCTGCACTGGCCTGGCTGCAGGGCTGGGTCGTGCTGCCCACTGACAGAAGGGTCTGCAAAACGCCATCCCCTGCTATGGCTGCAAAGGGCTCTGTGCAAGAGGGAAACCACAGCATTTGGGGACAGGCCAGCAATATTTGCAGACTTGGACTTTCCTGCTCAAAGACTCCAAATTCATTTTTAACATAGAAATATACCCCACTGCTTTTTATAAAACTTCTGGTCCAAGTCTCAGTCATTCCACTTAATCTAAATGTCCTTCTGGGTTTTTTTCCTCCCCTTGCAAGAGCAAGTTTTATCCACAGAGTCATGCACTTTAAAAATGCCCTGAAACCACAAATCACAGCTTCTGTGCCCAGACACATGATTCATAACCACAATAAACTTGTTTGAGGCTTGCCTACTCTCTTCTGCATTGACACTAATTCTAAAGATGAGGTGCAGATTGCTTCTCCTGCAAATATGCTCTGTAACCTTGAGGAGACTGGGGCAACCTTCAGCCTCAGCTTCATTCCTTAGCTGCCTAAAGAGATTGCAGTTTCAAAAAGAATGCATCAATTACATCAGTGGCCAGCATCCATGATCCATCCCATGAATACTGCTCCCAAAGAGGAATGCTTGCAACTTCAAAACTCATCTTCTCAATGAGAAATAGAGGAAATGGCTCCATACACAAGAGCAGCCCCCTTGTGCCAGTCACACCTTTCCTCAGCCATGAGGACTCACAGAGGAAGGATGGGTGAACTCAGCATAAAGGAAACTAACACCTTGCTCATGACTTCCAGCTAAAAAATATCAAACTTTGGCACTACTTCAAAAGAAATTACCAATCACACTGCATGTCCAGGTAGCCTGCAGGATCTAAATGGCACATTGTCCATGAAACCTACAGGTCTCCTCCAGCTCAGAAGCCTCTCCATGCATGGCTCTGCAGAAAATGAACCTTCTTGCCTGAGCAAACAGGCTGCAAGGCCCACCCATCTTTACACCTGCACAGAACAGTTTGACTCTGGGGCTCCTGGAGTGTGTCCTCCCACCACAGGGAGCTGGGTCTGGGCAGCTCCTGTTTCTCTTTGACTGCTCTCTGGCCCTTCTGCACTTGGGCAGTTTGAGTTCATCCATCAGCTCCTAGCACAGAACTGGGCAGGATGACTGGCAAGCTGCTTCTGTTTGCACACTTGGTTTTATCATCTTCCTGAATGGAGGGGTTTGTCATGTGCATCAGTGGAGCAGCCAAGAAAACAAAGAGCTGCTTCAGCTGACATGCAGCACAGCACACTTTCCTAACCCCTTTTCCTTCAAATGACTGCAGTACCCCCAAAGAACACAGTGAAAGCAATATTTTCCCACAGGCATGAACAGATTACAGCATTTCTCTGAACTGCAAATTATTCTATTATTAGTTAATGACTAGCACTGCTGCAGGAACAGACCAAACACTTCAAACTCAGCTCTAGATTTTGTTCTGAAAAACCCTTTACATGTAAGGTGCTCTCCCTGGTACTGCACTTAAGAAAACAATCACTTTTGTCCATTCACTGAGACACCAGAAAACCATTTTAAACAAAGGGTGGGAATTGCCCACGATGAGCAGAAACAAAAAAGCCAAGTTCTTGCACTACAGTAGTTTTGAGACTTGCTTCTTCCATCTCACATGGTAACAGATGAACACTGAAAGCAATTTCCCATCTTGTTTTGTCAGTACATGGATACCAAATAAATCCCAAGATGTAGAAGATACACAGAAGGCTTTTTTCTACTTATTTTTGTTGTATAACTACAGGACATAGTTATGACACTCATGCTACTTGAAGAACATAATGGCAAATAACATAAAAAACACAAAATATACTGGGGAAAACATACTTGCTATATTTGTGTAAATATAGGACATCTTTCAGGTGTCTGCTGGCTGATACAGAATCTGGTGACATTCTTTCCAGAATGGCTTAAGTAATTCATTTTCTTAAATGGTTTATTTGCATAAGACTCTGAGACACCTGACAGCAGGCAAAAAGCAGCTGCATCAGCAGGTGCCACACTGCTCTCAGGTCTCAATGCTGATTATCAGCAGCAGAGATGCTGATCCCAAGGAACACTTAATTGCCTGCTCACAGCCCCCAACTATTCTCCCAGTTCCAGCACCTCCTCCTCTGCTGTGCACAAACGGAACTTTTTTTTTCCATTCCCAGAAAGGGCCTGCCATGGGATGGGCAGCCTGGGCCTTCTGCTACCCATACAGTATGCAACAGCACTGCCCAGGAGCAAACTGGGAAATGCCAGACCCTGTTGGCATAGATTCCAATGGAATCATGAAGGCCAATCTTGACACAGGGGATGCGTCAATGCCATGGAGAGCAAGCAGAAATCATGGAGTCATGCTGGTGTGTGATGCCTTCCCAAACCTTAGCACTGAACCAAAGATGAGGCTCCTCAAAGCTCAGCCCTTGCACCATATCTGGCTGTTTAAACTTAGTCAGCAACGCACTCCCAAAAGCTTTGACCAGTCTGACCAGAAAAAAAGCAAACCCTCCACCATATGCTCACTATTACTGCCAGGGCCCAAGACCAGCTGTAAATGAGGAAGGCAGAAAGGCTTTCCTGTTGCTATGCTACAGATGTTGTTCAGTATCTTCATGGTGTATTTCTGAGACTCAGGAGCTGGTTTTGCTGGCTGTAACTGCATGGGGGTGCAAGTCTATTGAAATCAATGGACATAAGCAATTTCAGAGATAAAACAGCATCTGTCCCTGTTGCTTCAAGGCTTCTAGCACAAACACATTATGCACAATTGCATTCTGACACGAAGAGCTTGAGTACAGCAATCCTGAGCTTCAGCTTCATAATAATTCTCCTGCTTATTATGAGAATGCATAATTGTCAATACTTAACACTGGCAGAATCAGTCAGAATTGTATTTAAAAGTTCAAGTTTTCTAGCTCAGCTTCCATGGCCTGCATACAAAGCTTGCCCTTGAATTTGCCTGAAAAAAGCATCAGCTTTTCATCCAAAGCAGTAGCTCCCTACTTGATGGGCTGAAGTCCACATGTTCTCCTTCTGAGCACATTGCAAAGTGCTCCAGAGGCATGCACCCCTGCTCTAATTAGAAACAAAATACAATTTTATACACATATCTGCTCATACTGTTGTTGTTTGCACTATGAAGCTATTTCTCAGTTGTTAGATCAGGCTAAGCTGCTAATTAAGATGTACAAAGAAAAAGCCACTTTGGTGGAAGAAACAAAAAAGCACTGCATGAGGCTCAGGAGCTTGGAATCTGATCCCAGCTGGGTCACAGACTTGCCTACTTATTGCCAGCATTAATTAATAACATTAATATCCTAATGTTCCTCATTTCCTCAGATGCAAACTGGAAAAACTAACGGAGTCTGCTAATGGAGACACTGTACTTCAGGACTGGATCTCCAAACATGCTCCTTCCTCCCTGCCCCAAGTATGGAAAAAAAAACTGCACAAAGGAGTAACATGGGATTTTCTGGCTTCTAAACCTGGCCTCGTCATCACCAGGTGAGCAAAGACACAGAGCTGTACACTGCACACTGCTGGAGAACAGGGGCTTCCCTCTACCCACAGTCTTGGATGAGTTCAAACTCATTTGTGACTCCTGCACCTTTACCTCTCACCCCATCTCCATAGCAAGAATTTTTGTGCAGGCACTATTCCCTGAATGGTGTTTTTCCAAACCAGGTCCAAAAGACTTTCTCAGATGTAAATATTCAACCACACACAGCCTCACCACCCACCCGGCTCCTAACTCCACCACACATATTTCCATCATCTTTTCTATAGAAGGATTATTATGTAGTTCAGCAGGTACCTCAAGGAAAAAATTAATTACCAGAAGCTTATAAAGCTCTGGATTTCAAATGCAGCACCATTGTGAAACACTGATTTTCCCTTATCTCCAAGATTCTTATTGAAATATTTAGAAAGACCAGTCTGAGTGAGACAGCTCTGTCAAAAGCACATGAATCAGTTTAATTCTTGCCTACAGTTCCATACCTCAACTAAATCTCTCCTAAGAATGCACTTAAAACCTAAGGATTGAGGTTTTCATGTTTTCAGCCACACCATTCCCATTGACTATTATTCAGATGATGAGTCTTAGGAAGCTCAGCTCAAAGCAACCACAACAATAAAGTGTGAGAAAAGTGCATTTATACCAATGCCTGGCAATGTAAAGCACCATGTTTTACAGCATTTGGATTACAAACCTAGGGGATGGAAAACACAGCAAAGCATAAGCAGCCCTGTGTGCCAGCAGGGGGTAAATATGGACAACAGAGACATGGACTTCTAAAGAAGTATTTTTTTCTTTTTAATGAGAATCAAAACATTATCCCATCCCCTAAAAGTGTAGAGTTGACTTGATTTTATCAGGATTTGAGACGCTAGTCTTAACAACCCAGGAATTATAAGCCTAACAAAGTTATTTCAGCTACACAAAAAATACCCAGAGATGTAATAGAGGATGTGTAATTTGTATATTCTTAAAAGTGTTATATGTTTCATCCACAGAACAAAACAACCAAATAATATATTACATATTATGTATTTGTATATTTTTACATATATATATATATATATATACACACACACACATACACTATATTATACTATAAGGAAAATCAGTTCCAAGCAAAACCAGTTGGCTTTCACAAGAAAGTTTTAAAGACAGTAACTCCTGTATTGATACACTGTTCAACAAATGAAGTGAATTTTACAGCCCACCTTTCAAAGCCTGAGAATCAACAATTTGGTGAATGGCTTCCCATTAATACCATGGGGTTCCAAGGTGAGAAGCAACACAAAAGGAAAAACTCTATTATCTTTAGATGACGAGGCATGTTTATGCCTGCAGCATTTAAGAACTGGAAGAAAATGAACTGATTCTTCCTATGACTGTAATCTCTTTTTCCTCAGGATGTCAACCCTTTTATCTTGCAGACCTGGCCACACCAGAAAATCTGACATTGCCTGCAGGCAGAGCTCCAGTGAGACATTTCATACAGCCCTATCAGACTGAACAGCTTTAACCTTGGTTCTACTATTACTGGAACCAGTAGGGAAAAAAAAAAAAAACACAAAACAACTATGAGTGACTTTTTTGGAAGAAAGACTTTTGACATGTCAATTGTTGAGTGGTAATGTGTTCAGAAACCTGTGAAGATGTAAAAATTGAGATAAAAATGTACAAACAAGATATGAGTTGAGGCTCTAAGCAACATAAGAGCTTCTGCCTCTGAGTGCTACACACACTGAAATGCTCTCTCCCCACCAATAATAAAAGACACTGAAGATATAATGGTATTACAGTCACTCTTTTCCAAGGTTGTAAGTGAAGTAAATCTTGTAGATAAAGATAGTATCTCCTACACGTGGGGGGCAGGGAGAAAAAGCACATACCAAAAAACCTTTCAGGAGTAGACACTTTTATCCAGATCTTCACCATTCACCTGCAAACCTACCTATGTTTCCTGCTGTATCAAATAATCTCATAGAAGATGTTTTCTATCACCAAAGAGACTTATCTTGCTTGATTTAAACCTTTCAGGTTAGAATTAAAGGGCATAACATTTCTTCAAGACTGTCTCAGAAGACATCATTGCTGCACATCACAAAAAAGATTTGGATCCTACTCCCATTCAAGTCAAAAGTAAAACTCTACTTTCTGCCCTGCAGAAGGATCTAATCAAAACTGTTCATCCTATTGCCTTCCAGCCTCATGGTATGACATGCAGGAGGTAATAAGGAATGTGGTTTTGCCCCACTGAATAAAATAAAGTTACAAAGTATTGTAAGGGCCTACTAGCTGGTATATAGCAATTTATTCCACATAAATGAATGGTATCTCAGAGTGACTGAAGACTAAGCATTAACTACAAGCAGATGTCTGCAGTTCTACAATATGCTGTTTCCTTTTAAAAGAGAAGTTGTGCACCACCTGTTCCTTCAATTTTTCTTTTTTTTTTTTTTTCCTGAAGACACTGCTGGCAATGGAATTGCCCATTAAAAACAACCCACGAACATTTACTTGGTTAACTAACTAGCACTCAGGAGCTGCTGGCATCAATAAGAACAGCTTGCTCAGATATTCCTTCAATAAACAGCCTGCTAGCCTTTGGGTTTCACATCTGGTGTTTGGTAGAGTGGTAACCCAAGCATTTGGTATTACTCAGAAAACTGCATCTTTATATGTCATATGTAGTCAGAGAAGATGAAAAGTAAAGCAGTCCTTAAAAGAACACCTATTTCTGTACATTTCTAATCTCAGGTTTTGGGTTATTTCAGCAAGTAGAGCTGGATCATGGAACCCAAATGCACCTGAAAGAGAACTAAACAAGGAGCACTTCCAATCAATTGGAATGCTGGCAGCTATTTTTGGGGCAAGATCAAGTTGCTTACAACTCCAATGTAAATAGTGAAGGCTTAGTCTAAATAGCTTCTGCCTCACATGATTCTCTCTCAAAGAGGTTCTCTCCAAAGGATGTTGGATGTAATATCAATGGTTTCAACAGGTAGGTCTGACTTTCTCTTTTCCTTTTTTTAAATTTTCGCACAAGCAGAGAATCGTACAGAAAACCTCTCACAGAGAAAGAAGTAGTGGCCAAGGATAACATCCTGCTGTTTGACCATGTGGACTGTTCTCACTCCTCTGTGCCACACGTGACATTGCTTTCCCCACAAACCTCTGAGTTCCTGAGAGTTGCTGAGGGAGCAATTTGAATGCTGAATCCCTTTACACTTTCTGTTCCTAGCAGGAGAGAATGGTAATGGTGTGTACAGATGAGCAGCTCTGCAAAACAACTTGAGGTGCATGATCTTACACTGGGAACTAGAGAACCAGTATACCCTGGCAGGATGAAACTTAGGTTTCTCCAAGAGATCAGGTGCCTTATTACAATTTTTTATTTGCTGGGCTACAGCAGACCACTTGTACAAGAGAAACAGCCCAGAACAGCAGCAATTTAAGGACAGAAGCATTAAAGACTACACAGTGTAAGTGGTGATGCCAGTTCTTGTATATTTTAAAAACAACACAAAGGCAAATGTTCAGCTAGCTCTGTCTGTTTATAGGGCTTCTGAGAACACAGTTCACTCATTTCCTTCATTCTACATACTCTGTATGTTTCTTCTAGAGTTAATGGAAACAGAAAGGTTCTTCAGAAAATGGCTCAATCCCACATTGCCTTCCCAGCTTCCTGAGATGCTCATCTACAGTCTCTGCTCTCTGCAGGAGGAGAGCAGGGTAAGCACACTGCTTGCAAGCAGTAATGGCATACAAGGGCCTAATGTTAGGCTAGGCAATGCAGGTCTTCAGGCTTCTGATAAAATTCTCTTCTGTTTTTTGTTCATACCACAGAGAAATCTACCATTAATAATTAGAGGCTTTGGTACAATTATGTACCCTTATGTTCTTCCTGTGAAATATTCTGATAAGAAATAAAGCCATCTTTTTGTTGCTTTGTTTTCCCCAGGTTCTCAGTAAAAACCAACAGTTCTGCTTACATTTAATATTTTCTTTTGAGGATTGGGGTTTTATTGCCCTTCAAGTGTGAAAAATTAGGTAATATTTATGTTCAACACATGCCTGAGTTTGCAGAGACAAGCCTGAAACAAACAGTCTTGTTTTCATTCTTTGTGCAAGATACACTGCTGTGTGATGAGCAAAGAAGGTGCTTTGGGGCAGTTCAGAAAGTGATGCAACAGGCTGAGACCAATAAACAGGTGAAGAGCTTCTCTGTGCCATTATACGGGTTGTGTACACACCTAAGAGAAGGTTACAAGGAAGACTAGCAAGACAGACAAAGAGAACTGAGCATCATCTGCATGTGCCCTAGATTCACATGGAGAAGATAGAAAGAGAAGAACAAAACCTAATAAAATTGAAAAAGTTTGATGTGTTTAAACAGCCTTGGTGCAGGACCACTCCTCTAGTCTGTACTATGTGTTCAGCTTAATAAAATGGGATTTAGACAACTGATTAATTACAAGAGGGTCTTTGCTCTCCATGTATGAGAGAACACAGCTTCTATTGATAAACTGGGAGCAGCTCAAATGCAGCTGAAAGTACCAATATCTAGGCACTGGGAGAAGTGGGTTACTGCTCAATTCTGTGAGCAGACAGGAGTTTGCCTACTCCCTTCAGCTGGAGTTCACCAGCCTGCTCTGACTTTGCTGGTTAGACACATCAGCTGTGATAAATCTTTGGTAAGAACAGACAGCACATTCAAACCCTGCCACAAAGACTACTGAAGCACAAACCAGCACAGTGAAATGCAGAATGAATTCTCCTCAACTCCCCTGTTGCTCCTTGCAAAGAGCACCCACCAAACAGCTTTGTCTTACACGTTTAGCTCAGATCCTCAATCGCTCCTTCCTATTTAAGTTTTTGGATTTGACCTTATTACAGCTTTGCAAGACCTATCTCTTCCTGACCATTTAACTTCTTGCCCAATGATTCAAGTTCAATGACATGCAGAGGCTGACAAGGAGCAGATAAAAGAAACCTCATGTGCTCACTGAAACAAAAGCTAAGACCACTTCTCACTGGGTAAGGATTAATACCATGGCCGTTTCTACTCAAGAACAATGACAACAGGAGCCTTGCTGATAAATTCTCACATCTCCCCTGATTGTCCCACTGCAAGAGAGGAGCTGATATGACTGCGAGAGTTTTTTAAAACATCTTGAGAAATACAAGTGGTACATCTGCACTGCAGCCCATCACAGCTATAATGCAGTATTTCAGAGCTGGTGACAAGAAACACACTCTGAAACACCCAGCAGAGAAACACTGCTGCTCTGCACTGAAATACTGCTGCTCTGCACTGAAATACTGCTGCTCTGCACTGAAATACTGCTGCTCTGCACTGAAATACTGCTGCTCACTCTCTGGCTGTGGACACATCCTCCAAAAAGATTCACGCCTTCACACACAGGAAAAAACTATGACCTCCAAAAGAGAAATGTGAGGCTGCAGTAAGAGCAGCAATATTGTCACGAGAAAGCATCCCCAGCACACAGATACAGGCAACACTTGTCCCAGTTTTCACTCCATTCTCCACACTATAAAGACTGAAAAGAGCTGACTACAGAAAAGGTAAAAACAAAATCCAACTTCATCATGACTGTGAAGTGTCACCAAATAAACCTGGTGCTTGAAAACTTAACTTCTCTTGAAAGAAGAATGACCAAGTAATTATTCTTCCAATAACCAATGGATAAGTGAAAATGGTATTTCCCAGCTCTCTCTGAGCTGTTTTTTACTTGAGTCATTCAAATAACTAAAAGCTGTCTGCACCCATTACACAAACTCCTCTCTGAACAGATAATACCAGGGGTGCAAGTGGGAAATCCTGGGATCAGCATCTCCTTGCATCTGGGCTGTGTTGCAAATGTGCATATCCTATAAACAACCTCAATAAAACATTTCACCAAACAGAGCAATGGATCCTCAGACAAGGTGAGCATGTGGTGACTAACACACAAGTGATCAGCACATGTTGTAGGGAACTTTTTTTGCTAAGTGTGAACTCTAAATTTAAAGTGTGAAAAGAAAAAAATGCCACGTCACAGATTCAACTTCCAGTGCTTGTGCTCAGCATCAGCAACTCAACTCACAATGACAAGAGGACATTTCCTACAGAAAAGATGTCTACATAAAAAAATTGGCAAAAACCTCAATGTTTTTTTCACTTGTTTCCATCTCTGTACCATAAACACCTTCACCGTGCAGAACAGAAAATGTAATATTTTCTTTGTTCAAAACACCATAACAATACATAACTCATGTACATGCAGGCATAGGAGGAGTCCTGTCAAACTATTTGGGTTTGTTTGAACAAGCCCCAGAGATTCATTAGGCAATCCATCCCAGTAAAACCAAGATGCAGCATTTCCAGAGCCCTGGAGTGACTGATATGAGACCAACAAAAACAGAAGACCCACCTTGTGATGTTGCTGTCACCTTGTCAATCACAGGATTTTATTTCAGGTTTCCACAATCTGAAACACAGCAAAAGCTCTCAGTTAGTGGCAGCTGTTAAAGGGAAAAGCTTTATTTTTATTATATGAATTAAAGACTCATAAATTGCAACATGTTAATAAGAGAACACCTTCCTTCTCTGCTTTTAATAACATGCACAAAATTACACCAAATACACCTTTTCAGCGGCTAGAACCTCTCTTGCCATCATAGCTTACATCCCTTGATTTGCATCAGACCATGTCTTACCCAAGAGCCCAGGCCTCCAGAGTGCCTGCTTTTGTATAAAGTGCATAAAGGCATGGAAAAGATGATTCCTCTCAAGCACAGGCTACACTATGGTGTCTGTTAGGATCAGAGTTTCACAGAAACAATTAAATCCCTTCCTTCTTTACAGAAAGAAGATGATCTGAAGGCAGAACACCCTTCATGTATCTAGATTCACTGGGGATGATTTGCCAAAAATTAGAAAAGATGCTAACAGCAACAGCCTTAAGTACAAAGAGTCAGCAAGCAAACAATGCAGATAATACAACCTAATTTACCAAAAGCATCCTTGTTGACAGGAATCCCACAGTTACGCTGCACAGTAACAAATGATGTGCTTACAAGCTGCAGACCAGACTCATGGGACCTATTAACTCAGTATCAGGTAACGTGGTATCATGTAGCACAGAAAAGCTGCAGCAGGGAAGAGCTGCTGAGCAGCCACAGAGAATCCTCTGGTGCTACAGCTGCTTTACTGCAGGAGCCTGGGCCTCTCCTTAACTGCCTTGTGCTGGAGTTGCTCAACATCCAACAATGGATAGAATACCATCACAATGGCATTAACAAGGACTAATTACTGCTTTGCAAATCCTGGGCTGGGAATGGCTAGGCAAGGGAGAAGCACCTATAAACTGCAAACCTGATGGCATTTATAAATTGTATTGCCTAAGAAGGAGAGGCACAGACTTCCCTACCCAGCTTCATGCCAACAGCCAACAAATGGATCATTTTCCAGGTTATCACCTTCCATCAGCATGAAATCTACCTGCAGAACTAATTTCTGCCAACATGTGGGTAACAAAACTCACACTTGGACAAAGCTATTTAAGATACTCATTGCTTCACAGGGGAAGATGGGGAGAAGATAAATGTCAGCAGGAATAAAAGCACCTTGTACTTCTAGCAAACTTTGCTATGTCCCCCTGTACCCATAAGCATAGGGGCTGTCACTGAAAGCAGTGGGAGTCTCATCTCTGACTTTACCAAACCTAGAGAAGAAAAATATTTACTTTCACTGAAAGGTAGAGAAGATTCAATGTCTTGCCAAAGTTAACAGGAAGCAGCAGCTGATTCATGAGCAGAAAGTAAGGACCCCCTCCCTCCTTCCTTCTTTTAAGCATGGGAGAACTTCCCAAAAGCACAAAATTACTTAAGTCTCTACAGCACACTGCTGTCATAACTGAGGGTGAAGATGGAGGTGTAACCAGGAAAAGAGAAGAAGGAAGTCAAGCTCAACTATTTCTTCTTTCCTCTCAACACCAGCAAATGAAAATTCAGTTCGTACAACATACTGCCAGCATGGACCTTATTATCTTTGGTTAATTCCGTATGTCTGAGAAGAAAATCAGCTGTAAGCCGGTTAGACTCACTAAATGACATTTGTCTAAGGCACCACCCCAGGTGCAGAGCCATGTACCAAAGATGAAGCATTCTTTACCAAGATGCTACTCATCCAGACACTGTTTGTAATGGTCAGCAAAACACAGCCATGTCACAACTCATGCACAGTATTCCCCTCTTAAGCAAAACCCCATTCAGCACCCTCCAATCTCTGAGGAGCTGCCCATTTCACATCCAAACCAACAGACAAGGAGGAATGGTACCAGCAGGATCCCTTTTCTCATGAGCAAATGATGGACAAGCACACAAACCCAGCACCTCCAGCAAGCACAATTTTCAGGTTTTTACAGCTTGGCCCACAATTATTTACTCCTTAGAGACTCCAGACTCATCCTACTATCTGTGGTCACAATAAAAGGGAAACAGACTTGTTGCTAAAATGGCCATAAAACACCAATCAGACACTCCTGCTACAGCTACACTCAGTTAACTCCACTTTAAAAGCACCAAGATTTTCCAAATCACAGCCCTGACTCATGCAGCCTGTGGTGAACAGGGGACATATTCTGGAAAAGACTACTAATAAAATACCATGCCAACTGCTTGACTCAGAGAAAACAAGATTAGCACTGCGACATGTTGGCATTTTGACTTCTGAATACTTGCTGATGATAAAATCAGGAGCTGTCTTTAAAGGCTACACTGAACAAAACTATCTGCCCCTTTCTTGTAACTACAGTGGCATTTGCTAACGCTGTCAGCTTTTATGTGAAGCTGGTGCTCCTGCAAGGTGTCACACTGACAGCTCTGGTTACCAAAGTCTTTCACTAACTCCTTTCCATTAAGATCCCACAGGAAATTGAAGTTGTCCAGGGTTTTCCACCTTTCAGTATACACCTGCCTCAAGAGATGGGCACATACTATAATGACAGCTGAGCTTATCCAAAAAATTCATGGGCATAACTGGATACATCTCCCAACACCCTGGGGACAGTTCACTTCAGAAGATGGAGCTGGTTTGGCTAAAAGGGAGAAATTGTTTGGAAATCTGAAGGTGGAAGATGGATTGGGTAATGGTGATGACGAAATGATAACATCAACTATTCAAATATAAGGAAGGAATGAGTAGAGCAGATTAAGAGCAGAGAATCTCAAAGAAAAAAAGACAGATTTTAAGCAACTCCACACAGGTCAGTAATGCTTCATAGGAGGCCAAAAAAGTGCAGAAGAGTGCTAGAGGTGGAACAAAAATATAGGAAAAAAACCTATTTCATGTTAAAACAAAGGTGGGACATAAACTGCCAAGAGTGCTGACCACAGAAATATGTTTAAAGAAGGGATTCACGCAGCAAAGCCAACTGAAGCAGATGAAATCTTACTAAAAATTCTTTATCATTAAAAAACCCCAACCAGCAGACTGAAAGCAATCACACACTAACAGATGAAACCACTGACACCATGAACTCCAAGGAAATGAGGGAAGACCCAAAGCACTGCCTAAAAGCAAGCACAGAACCACCAACCACCATAAAAAGGGAAAAGGATGATAACCACAGAGGGAATTGGAGACCTGTCAGCCTAACTCAGGCTCCCAAAACAAACTGTGAATTAGTTATAAATATCTGAGACAGATGGCCCACATCAGCAAATCTACTTTTGTAAAGAACCAACCAAAACAAACTGGTCTGACCTAGCTTTCTGTTACAATACAGCATATTCACTGGGAAAGGGCAGCACATATATCCTATATTCTTTGGGAGGGAAGGTGCTCAATTGAATGTGTGCTCAGGGGGGCAGGGTTAGTGAGCCTGAGACTCACCTCCTTGCAATGCTTTGTGTGAGCAGCCAGGAAAAAAAAAACAAAACACTGAGCTGAGAGAGTTTATGAGTATTTCATCACATTCAGAATCATCCAAAATCAATGCCATGAGCTCAGTGATCCCAAGTGCTGCTGCAGAGGCAGCAAAAAGGAAATGTTTCCACACACAGCTTCACCCACCATCTTATTTGAGACCCAACAGGCTGATCCCAGGTGCACAGCACTGCTCAGCCAGTGCAAGCCCACATTCCTCTCTGCTGTGCTGGCTCTTAGGTGGAGATAGTCACACCCCACAGTAATAGCAAGGTGAACAATTGAATATTCAGCCTCCACTGAGGAGGTGGCTCCTAACAGGTTCTCCAGAGCTCTTCTGTCAGAGCCATCAACCTCATACTGTTAAGTGTTGTCTGACACACAGACATGCCTTAGCCCAGGAGATAATCCTACAAAGTAAAAAGCCAGCAGTTGTTCAACATGTCTGAAAGACTTGCAAAGGCGATTTAGGCTAATCCAACTAAATTAGGAACCCTCTGAAGCTGTCAGCTGCCTTCACTGGACAGCCAAAAAGAACCAGGTAAACAGGACAGAGATAGGCTGTGAGGGGAACCTGCTGCCACCACCAAGATGTGCATTGTATCTCTTACAATTCCTTCCAGCCTTGTGCATTTAGCATTCATTGATCTGCTCGCTGAGGAGAATGGGCAGCCCAGGATCCTGGCTGTTCACTGCCTGCAGGCAGCGATGCTGAGCTGCAGGAGCTGTCTCTGGCTGCACTCTGAAGGCCCTGGCCCTGAAGGTACACTCAGCTAAATGACATTTTGGACATTTGAAGCCTACTGGTTCAGCAGCCTGCTCACTACAGTCTCTGTGAAGAAAGAACAGAATAATCTCCCATTTCCTGAAAAAAACAAATTTCAATGCTCACTTTATCTCTAACTGACCTAAGACCATGCTTCATCTGCTGTGGTACTTTTTGATAGCCTTTCTCACCATTTCTAGTGAAATGGAAAGTTTAATGAGTTCTAAAACCCTCAGAACATATCAGATTGTTTACACACAAGAAACGATCTGTGGCTCAGAAATGAAGCAGCAGTAACATAACAGATCTGCAGGGCACCTCCCCTGCTGTGCAAAAAGGGAGTAGACACACATTGAACACTTTTAATGGAAGCCAAGGGCCTGGTTTTACAGGACTACATCATACCCTTTCAACTTTCATCTGCCAGTCTCGGGGACAGGAATTCACACAAAAAGAGAATTCACACAAAAAGTGCACCGAGCACTGTCAGTATTTCTGCAGTGAAAGAGCCTCAGAGCTTCTGTTTGGTTATCTAGATGATCCTGTTATCCATTCTTTTAATGTTTGAACACATTTTCCAGGGTGCAACTCAAAACACTGCAAAGATACCAACAGCGCAAGACAACATGTAATGAACAAAAAAACCCTGACTTTGAAGAGAGATCAGTGTTGTTACCATTCCTCCTATTCAAGTAATTCCTTTATCCTCCCTACAAGGCACTTCTGTTAGTAAGAGCCTGCAAATTTTTAATTGCTCCCCTTTCTCATTCATAGGCAATGCCTTCCTCATAACAGTTCTGATTTCCAGGAGTTGATTCAGTTTATCCAGTTGCAAGTAACATTAAACCATATTTTTTTATTATCTGCTCTTAAAATTTTTTGATTTATTGGCATCAACACTAAGAGTTAACATGGTCAGAAGCTTTCTGTGAGGAAAAGAATTGCCTGAAATGTTTTTCTTCTTCCATTACATTTCATATTCAAAGACCTGACTCCTAGCTAGGACAGGTCAGCACAGCTCTATCAAAATTTCAGGAAATGCCACCAGTTCACAGGAGTTAAGGATCTATGGTGGACACTTCTGTCAGGAAACCACAAGTGAGTTATTATTTTCTCCATAGTGATGAAAACTTGCTTGAGAAGTATCTTTGCTTTGTTTTGCTGACAATCTGCATATTCCTAAAAAAACAATCCTCAAGCATTTCTTGTGTTACTCTCACACATGGTCCTGAGCCCACAAAGTCAACTGGAGCCTCACCACTGACCACCACTTCCAACCACATCACCACACTCAGCCCTGCCAATCACAACTTTTCAAGAGAAGTACTAAATGAACAGTCTCCCTTCTCCTTCACAGGCTCTCACTATTTTAAGTCCAAAACCTCCTAGCCTATAATCTTCACCTTCTCAATTCTAGCACCATACAGCAAAGTTTTCATTATCCCAGTACAGAAGGGTTACTGAGGCACAGAGAAATTAGGTTATTTGTTGCAAGTTCCCTATAAAATCTTTGGGAGCATTTACAGACCTCAAGTTAGATGACATCCATCACAGTCTCAGCTGATGCTAAGAGATCTCATCAAACAGGCTCATGGCAGCTACACAACTTTGAAAAGTCTAGGAGCAGCACTAGTTAAGGTTTAACAGTTAAAAAAACCCTCTTTCAATACCACCATAGGCAGCTTCCTTTCAACAAACAGCAAATCAGGGAATAAAATGTAAAGCTTCAATAATACAGAGAAGCTTTTCAATTTCAAATATCAAGTTCAATTTAAGGCATTCATATCATAAATCAATGAGAGTTCTGGAGTTTCTATGTGTCATATGCAGTCACATGAAGGATTACTTTGGGGAATCTTATTTTAATTAGATAACAAATCAATCTGTGGTAACCTAGGCTTTTAATACTCAAATAGGGTGATATATGCATCTTGAATAAAGTAAAAAATTCTGCCATACCAGAAAAGAAAAAGTTCATGAATTCACCTTCTGAGAAGTTTAAACTCCAGTTTCCTGATGCACAATTTAGATAAATGTTTCATTTCCAGCCTCCAGCCAGGTTCTGATAACCAACCCCCTTCTCCATGCCCAAATTACTCACACAGGGCCAGAGCACAGTGCTGACAAGTCCACAGTGACCCCAAGCAGCTTCCACTGGTTACCTACATGTAAAGTTACTCAGACTTCAAATGAATTTCTTCCAACCTCTACAGTGGAAGTGCCCACCCATTCACTGCATGGCTCAGAAATATGAATTCCTAAATACAAGATAATATAAGAATGACTGATACAGAGAAAACAGAAAGATTTAAGATGTGTTCAGAAAATACAGGAGAAAAGCAAAAGCACCGAGTGGCTGCTCCCAAATGGAGGAACATGAGCTTAATGAGGCAGGCATGCTGCAGAAACAAGTAATAATGTGATCCCATAATTAAAGACTGCTTTGTAATATGTATGCAGAAGGCTGCCACAAAGACTGCACAAACACCCCTTTTTCCTGTGTTTCCTGAAATGAGCCATTTGACTCAGCAATGTTAAAAGGTTCCTTGAACAGCCTGTTTTGGTCTGTGATACATCATCTGATGTGACTGAGGTCGAGTGCATTAAGAATCTGTGTAACATTTTGTGCTGCAGCATGACAAAAGAGGCACTGTCTGAGCTGCAGGGGCTGACCAGCACTCAATCTATTTCTGCAGCCATACTGTAAACACATGTGCAAGTGTACAGAACTTAGAATTCATTTTAAGACTTTTTAAGTGAATGGGGTGTTTAAATTCTGAATAAAATACATAAATACAAAGTCCTTGGTGGCCTCCTAGACCATATATGAGAGTGGCATCACAGAAACAGCACATTAATGGCACTACCTATTCAAAAGGTTAATAGGGGAAGGCAAGGACACATAGTAGGGCTTTCTGTGTGCCTTCAGAAAGGCCTACATTACAAGTAACAACTTCAAACTCATTCAAATCTGGCTTAGAAATCCCATTTTTACAGATTTATTAACTTTTAATTAGTAAGCACAAGCATCACTCTAGTTGTAAATCTTCCTTCCTTTGGAAGTGACATTATCTCCATTGTACTTGTCTTACAGTGAAGGAAGAATACACTTTTATTAAAAGGGCTGACAGTAACACAATTAATGAGTAGTTTTGAATGTTATCTTCTTTTGAAACCCTCTATTCAGGATTGGAACACTGTAATTATAGGTACTGAGCAAAGAGCTTGTCTATGTACATTTCAAAATGCTACATATACAATTCATCTTAAACTTTTTTTCAGAACTGAGATTTTCAAGCATTTAAGGAGCTTTCAAAATGGGGTGTTTGATTTCATAGGGACTGGTCACTCAAAGCAGATACTCAGAAAACTGCTCCAATAGCCCTAAGATGGCCACTGTGGCAACAATACTATGAGCAAAAGAGAAAACTGGGCTGTGGCACAGCAAGCTGTGAATCATGAAAATAGTCCCTCCACCACTTAAACAGCCCTGCTAACCTCTGTGGGTCTTATCACTTAACCACACGTAAAATTAAGACATACCAAGCACAGGGCTGAAGGGATCCCATGCAGCATTTCCACCAACACTTTTTGGTTCTGGAATAATCTCTTTGACAGCCTATTTTTTTTTTCCCCAAAAGATACAAGGAAAGCACTTGTAAGCAGGCAAGTACAGCTGCAGCATTAAATAAATTAGAATACACTTGTCAAAATTCTAGACAACACGTTGGTTTAAGGTGGAGAAGGTGCAAGGTTAACCTAACCACACAGGCAAAGACCATTTGAAGTCATTATATTCAGGATCCACATAAAGGAGAGCAGACTGGTATAAGCTGCACAAATTCAAGTTCTCAGTATTTGGGTGTGCATTGACAGATGTGTTCGCATTTATTTTTATATATAAACACACATACACTGAGTAACTAAGTAAACTAATTTTTTTAAGAAGGTAAGAATGGAAAGCAGGTGAAAAATGAAAGTTAACCAGGACACAAACATCTAAAGAGCAAACATATTAAAAATTAAACATCCTATTCAATTATAGTAGGTTTTAAAATTATTTTCTGAGTACTGGTTTCTACAAGCACAAGACTGCCACTGAATCAGAATTAGCCCTTCCACTCTGAGATGAAACCAAGAGCATCACTGATTTGAGCCTTCTGCTGTGTCAACTGATACAGGAAAGGCATGCAGTCACAGATTCCTCTTTTTTTTTAATCCTGTAGCATAGTAACTGACACCAAGTCTCTCTACAGTGGCTGAAGTGCACCCTATGTCAGGAAAAAGCCTTGTGCTAGCTGCCAACAACTAAATCAAGCTAATCAGCAATGTGCCAATGCATGCTGATGTTGCCACTTCAAGGATCACAAAATATTCAGTTCTACTCTATTAATCCTTTAATGCTGGTTCCCATCAATCAAAAAGCCCACTCTAATTACAGGTTTCAAAAAGCACCAGTAAGATCATTAACAGAGCAATGCAGAGGACAGCACAACAAGAAAAGGCCTTCAGATGCCAAATCCTTTCTCTGCAAAGCCTAGTGTGTGCAATTTCCTCAGAAGCATCCATGTCAAACCACAGGCAGAACTAGCTGCAGGTGCTTCACAGAGGTGTGGTAAGCCAGCAAGCTGTAAGAGCACAGGACAAGCATAAATCATTTCCTAGGTGCTGTACCAGTGCCTGAAGTTAGGGACATACACCTCACAGTGCAAGGGCTGGAAACTCTCCTGCTGGTTATCTGGACACCTGCACCAAGGGCACAGCTCTGCTGCTCAGGCTGTCTCCAGCAGCTCACTCTGCTGAATAGGGCCCAGAAATCATGGGAGCTGCAGAAAACATGACTTAATGACTCTGCAGTCTCATTGCCCCCTTCTACACCTGGAGTGAATTTTTCTCTGATGTATACAGTGAGCTTGCAGTTCTTCAGTGAAGAATTCACTCTTCTTACTGCTAAGTCACATAATCCAATTTTCAGTTTCTACCTGAAAGCACTGTACTGGCTTTATGCTTTACACTTTCCCTCCCTTTCACCACTATTTACTGTGCAGCCTTTTGCAATCTCTCAGCAGACAAATCAATTCCTGCTATCATCCTTTCACCAGTCTTCTTGAGTTACATTAGTGAGACATGCAGTGGTTTTGGGGAGCTGGACACTTTTGGTAAAAACTAATTGAGGTAGACACTCTCTAAGACATGCAGTCAAGAACCTTCAGAGTGACAAATTGTTTGAAAACTAAACACAGCAAATAAATACAGGCTCTTCTGTCCAAGTGTTAGGATTTTCCCCACTTCCTCCCTTCATGTGTTAAGCGTGAGATCTTACCCAGACACACAGACCCCAGGAATACTGGAGAATTAACAGCCCCTGCTTAAAAACATGGAATACATCAGGAAGCACGTGTGCTGTCAGCTAACCTTGATATGGGTGGTTGCTCCACCTTATGTCAGTGCTTAAATCAGCTGTCTTTGGCTAGGATAGTCAGTGCTCAAATAGCTGTCATCATCCACCTGGACAAACTACACTATTCCAAGACTTCTCCCTAAACATTTCCTTCTCAGCAGATTGCTCTGCCCATTTTCCCCTGATTTCCCACTATCTTCTTGCAATCCTCAAGTACCTTTCCTCTATAGCCCTTAAATATTAGCAGTGCACTGGTGCAAGGCCAGCTACTTTTGTCCTTGTCAGCACTTGTTTCCCAGTGCTTCCAGAAATCCTGAAGCAGATGTAAGCCAAGTGCTGTAACAGTTGGGGGGGAAATATCATCACCATGCAACAGATAAGGCACAAGAACTCCATGATTTCTCTGCTTAGTCCTGACATCTCATCTCAACTTCCCACCTTACAAAGCTCAAGGTATAAGCAGTGATAGTTAATAGAAAAATTGCTTTCCCCATCAGCTGACTGCAACCAAGTCCTGCCATCCATGGTCCTCAGGCAGACATGGGATGTGCACACCAGAGAGGCAAAATGTCTGTTTGTCTGTGCTAAAGCCCTACATGGCTATAAATACCTCAGAGAGGACTCTTCTGTACTTGGCCACGGAAGAAAGGACATTCAAAAGAGCAAATGACCGTGCAGCAATTGGCAAAAATCACTCAAGTCAAATGCACTCAGAGTTACAAACAAGGGTACATCGAGTTGATGATGTCTTTAGGGCTAGAACCTCCTTGGAAATGCCCCTAGCTCAAAGGCAAATACGCCAGCAATAATGGTAACTGAACCAAAGAACTGGATAATTCTGCCCTAAGGAGAGAACATCTGGTCAAGTCTGATTCAAAATCTGGAACACCCTTAGTAAGAGAAAGCTTCAGCACCCACAGTTACCTGCAGGTCTCTTGAGCACTGGGGACAGATCCTGTTAAGCACAGTGAGTTACTTTGCCAAGGCACACAGAGGAGGCCACCACAACAGCACAGCAGGTGTGACATGGCTGCAGCACAACTGAGTGGAGCTGCAGGCAAGCACAGCCATCAGATGTGCAGCACACCTGAGCTGGCTGTGTGGCCACAGCCTCTGTGCTTTCTGTCACTCCCATTTGCTCAGGAAGTACTTGCCTTAAGGCAAGGCACAACTTCCCACCTGAGACCATAAAAAAAACACCAACCGAGGTCAGTGAGACGAGCAAAGAGAACAAACCTCATCATCCCCATCAGGGAATTGGCCTTTTTTCACTTGTCCTTTCCTTGAAGAATAAGAGATGGGTAAATAAAAACTCAGTGGTTGATCAGGGTTTTCTTCATTTCCATATTTCATCTTGACAAGGAAACAATTCACATCATCTTACACAGTGTTAACTTTAATTATGTGAACTGACAGCTTTGCTTTAGTCATTCACGCCTGTCCAGGACACCAGTTCTGGTTACCAACCATCACTTAAAATACTCACCTACATACTCTATCCCCATCTCTGAAATCATGTGAATTATTCAGTAAGCTGCTACAACAAGGATCTCTTTACAGAAGACCTGCTTTACTTGGCATATAGGGAATACATTAAAGGATTTATTTTCCTGTCAGATTAGAAAATAAATTGATAAAATTACACTTGTTTTCCAACATAATGGCTGAGGTTACACCAATTCTTTAGACTTCTTAGCTTTAGGGAAGGAATTACTGAACACATGTACAGATCACAGAACACAAATTCCTAATCACCTCCCCCCCCAAAAAAAAGTACATCTTCTAATATTCTGTGCCTTTTGAAGATGGAAACAGGACTAGAGAGACATAAAATATGACCCAGAACTGGGTCTTGTAAACCATATTCTTTCATCAAGCAAAACAGAAGCAATTTCTGCAACCAAGAAGGAAAAAAAGCTCAAATGTGCTGCTAAATTGTGTGAAGGATTTTTACCTTGCATGTAGCAAGTTTGGATGAGCCACTGAGGAGTTACCATACACACACAGAGATAAAGATAGATACTATATATATAAATATGATAGAAGAACCACAAGATATCCTTTCTGCTGGTCCCTTCCCAGATGCCTGGGAAATCCTTGTGGATTTTACAAGAGCACAGACCACAGCTGTCCAGCTAAACACACAGCAGCAACTCTCACCTGCACAAAGCACCCAGGAAGGCAGCTCTCTCTTGGAGCAATAGCCTCTGAAGGAAAATAAAAGCGAAAATGTGTTTGTGGCCTGGCTAATCCTGCAATCAAATAAACTTTTAACAGCAATCTGGTGGTATGTAATGCTGGTACAAATCACTTTGTGGAAAAATTTAAGTTAAATCTGTTATTCTTCAGCCATTTTGTGGATAATTTTGTTCTTTTCTCCACCTTGCAAGAAAAAGTCTTCAGGTTTTCTTTATCATACTTCACTAATTTTAAAGCAGCAATCTTCTAATTTAAAAGATGTTGTACTGGTGATATTTATCTTACTATGGCATTTAACAAAACAAAAAATGTCATTGGATTTCATTCTCTCATTGCAAATACCTCACCAAAAGTTTCCAGAGCCTTGTCCATCTACAGAAGTAGAAGTTCCATACCAAGGAATCAGACTGTCACATTACTTAACTTTGCACAAAAGCACACACACATGAATTACGCTTTACATTGGGAGGAAGAGGAGCCTATAAATTCTATATGTAATTTCCAAAAGACAAATTATATTCACCATTAAACATTTAGACAACAGCTAAGGAAAAATAATCAGAATAACTAAAGTTGATCACTCAAACTGCATGTTACAAGAGGAAATAAAGAATTTTCATTTTAGGGTCTGTTTGACAGTAACATAACCTTCAACGTTGTTTTCCAGCAAAAAAGGAATAATTCTGTTTATTATTATTTTAAAAACAACATCAGTGCTTGCAAGTATCCTTTTGACAAAATGCACAATATACTCATTTTGTAGATGCCATGGGAAAAACAAAAATCAATATCTCAGTATTTTCCTGCTGTAATGGAGAGGGCTAATTAATAGAGCTGCCTTGGTAGCTGTCATAAAAATATTACCTCTTCTGTGTTGTCCAGAATAGGCTTACTGCCCACTTACATATTTAAAACTTTTAGGCAAATACAAGAGGATGAATTTTTTGGTAAATTTAATTTTACCATTATTAATGAAACAACTATGGGAACACACTCTTTTTCAATTATGTCTTGCCTGCAGATTAAAACAGGTAAAGTCTTGTAAAAATGCATGAGATAAAAACAGCAAAAATATTTCCATTTTGAGTCAAGTCTCCTTTATCCTTCAGGGTCGCTTGATTTCCTTTGACCAGACACTGAAACATTTGGAATTTTAAACTGTTTGCAAACAGTGTGCAAGTAATTCAGGAAAAACAAAAATAAATTTAAAATATTTCTTCTAAATTCCAGTGGTGAAAGCTTCCCGTCCTTTTGAATGTTTGCTTATATTATTCAAGCTATCCTTATTATGGTAGATAAAATTAAAATTAGTTTCTGCAACAATGCTATATGGTAACACTTAATGAAGTTATTAACTAATATCTGCTGCTGCAGAAAAAAGAAATTATATTACAAAATAAATAATAAAATAGTATTTCTGAAATTTGTCCATCAGAGACAAATATTTTCAATTCTTCTCTAAGTTATCTCCTGTGATAACATGACAACATTCCCAATCATTTCAGTTTTGTGCAGATCTGATGTAGATCTTTGTTTTCTAGTTTATATTCCATTCCTGGCAATTATTCCGTAGATCCCAAGTTTCCCTAATGGAAATCTTTTCCTTTCTTCTCTTAAACATATCACAGTATTAAAAGAGTTTCAATACATTACAAGAATTTCAAACAGCAGCCTTCTGGGGAAAGGCATTTTATTCACTCCTTCTGTTCTTTTCACTTTGTTTTGAGGCCACTGAATTCACCACAAAGAGATGTTTCACAACTGTCATGCCCTCTATCCCAAAGGAATGTTTTGAAGCTATAAAAGATGTCAGTACCCTGGTTGGGATTTGTTTTCCTATGAGAATTTTCAGTATGTTATACAGCAGCATAATATAAAGGAAAATATCTCCATGCAGTACAATGGCAGGGTGGCAGAGATGGTCACTATGACTCCTCAACCTTCTTTTTCATGGCATCTCTACCAGGTTGGCAAGAGGTGAGGACAAAGCAGGGCACTCCACCCACACAGTGCAGCAGAAAGAACCTCAGATATCCCTCAAAGCAGTCACTGAAGAGCTGGGAACCTGATCACACTTTTCCTTCCCATTCTCAAATGATAAGCAATATAAGGAAAGATAAGACATCTCTTAGAAGTGTATTTATCTTATATTTTAGACATTTAAGTGATAACTTCTTTTATGTTCTGTGCTTTTCTGCAACACCCAGAGGTTTTGCCTCTATGATATGCTTGGGACTTGATCCTTCCATCATTTTCCATCAACACAGCCACTCAGCCATTCAGGCAGTCACAATACGTTACAGCATCCTTATTTCCACCTATCACCAAAATGATACTTCAAAAGGACACAGTTAAAATATTTCAAAGGAACAACAGATGCTTGAAAAGATGAAATAAACAGAAGTAGTGGCAGAATGCCACACCACCATTCCACCTCAAGGCCTTGGTGACAAGTGCATTGTGTACTGCAAATGCCCTGGTTTTCAGCCACTCTTCACACTTTCAAATGGTCTTCCCAGCACATTACTCTGTAAGAAGTTTGATTTCAGTTTAGGTGTTATTGCAGAGAAATAACAAAATGTACCAGTACAGACTGTTTCAACTCTCAATTCCCAAAAATGACCGACATTGACGTTTGCCTGCCCTTCTCCCCATACGTGCAGCATACACCTCCAAAACTAAAAGAAAAAATAAAAAGAAAAAATTAAAAATAAAAAAATAAAAAAAAAAAAAACAGAGCACAGCTACTGGAACATAATCTACATTGGCACCTATATGACCACAAAAGTTGGGTCTGGAACACAATCAAAATAATTTCCCAACTTTCAGAGACCTTCCCACAACTGCACCCAGCTACCTCACAGCCACCAAGTCACTCTGGCAGCAGAAGAGCCCAGACCAGAGGCCTGTGTGACAGAATTCAAACGTGGCTACTCCAATCACAGGGACCAAAAACACATCTGATATACCAGCAGCTCTACAGCTGCAACAGTGCAATGTTTGCTCACAACCTAATTGTCTTCACCTCATTTACGTGCCCACTTCTTGGTCTTGGACAGCATCAGGGGTCTTTGCATCACAGAGCAAAGCAGGTACATACAATCACCCACGTGGAGTTTATTTACAAAACAAGGACACTAAACCTGTCTTTCAAGCACCCAGGTGTAATTTAATGTCCTTTTTCTCCACACTCCAAGATTTGTTTTTATTCTTTCACAGAACTTCAGTCTGTCAAAAATATAGTTCTCTCTCTTAAAGCACACAGACCATCAAATAACATGTGTTCTTGTTCTATTTAACTTGCAAAATCCCAAATCCAGTTTTACAATTGATTTTAAATGCACCTGCCATCCAGTGGGCAACATCTGCTGCATACTGTGGAGCTCTGCTTCCACTGTGCAGGAAAGGAGCCTGTCACTGCTGATGCCAGCTTTGGAACTGGGTTGGTTTTTGATCAGAAGGTGGTCTTGGCCAACACACACCCAAGGGGCATGTGCACAAGTAAATCTAGCTGTGGCAGTGCAAAGCAAAGCCCAGCAACAACCCAGTCACACACACAACTTTTCACCAGCTGGCCCTGCAAACCTGACTCCTTATCTAGCTCCCACTGCCATGAAAACAATGATAAGGGGATTAAATCACAGATGTCTCACTGCCTTCTTCTCCCCACCCTTAAAATGCAACTATCAGACTGGCCTGATTTCCATTTTTTTAACAAGCATCCTTGTTTGCCAGCATATACTGTGTCTGGTGATGTCAACAATTTCAGGCAAGTGAGGATGTAAAGATCACGAGGAACTCAATGCAGTGTTTGAAGGGCAAAGTGTTCCCCTCTCAAATGCAGATAAAATATTAATTGTTTTAGACTAATATAAATTTAACCAGACACTGCAGTAGGTTTAAACATTGTAACATCATAAATGTCCTCTTTGGACATCATGAAGTCCATCATAAAGTGTCCACAGCTGTCTGGCATATTTAGGCTGCTGTACATTATTTATTACTCTTTGACCTCTCTTTTCAGGACCATCCAGCCATGTGCTGTGTTTCACAGCCTGTGGAATGCCAGGTCTATTCAAGAGGATGGGACCAAAAAACCAACACTGTGGGAAGGAAGGGACTGGAATAGGGAGACATCATAACAAGAAAATCCAACCAAATAAACAAAACAGTCCAGAGAGGAAAAGGTGAAAAAATTCAATGCAGAAGGGGAACATCTACTGCAGGTGCTCTGACAAGGAATTACTTCAGTAGAGAGATGCACCACAAGGGTTAATTTGAGAGAATGGGTATGGTACAGAGCAGTGAGCAGCTGGTAGGACATCATACCTCATTACCCACCAAGGCTAACACAAACACCTCACACCTGGTCCTCAGTCATTTGGGGCAGAGTTCACAGCTCTGCATTAACACTGGAGCTGCTCCAGCCCATTCTTTAATAAGTACCATTAGCCAAAATCCTACATTGTCAGCCCTTCTGACAGCAAGACAAGCTCGGGGGAGAATCCACCTTCTGCAGCCCTTGAAAGGGAAATGTCCTCCTTAAAGGGAAGGACAGGTGCAGGTTGGGGACAACAGAGAGCAGATACTTCACTGATGTGTAGGGACAGCAGGGCACAGCTGTGACTCAGGATGAATCAGAGTTCAGCTCTTCTCCATCCATATCCTACTCTGATGTCCAGAACAACATCTTGCCACAAGTAATTATGCTGCCTATCCCAGGCAGCCAGCCTTGCAGCACAGTTTCTGCTAAACAGTTTTATAGCAAGGACACTTAGTTCCAGCATCCCTTAAGCCACAGCAAAACTTAAGTCCCTGTTTCAACAATCACACTGAAACATTTCTCAGCCTTGCTGCAACTCCACAGACTCCATTTGACAATTCTCTGCACACACTAAGGTTTCCACATGGAGCTAAACATCTTCAAGTTCAGTAAGAAAAACAGTAAATAAATACATACCCTGGGACACATCACAACATACCCTGAATACTGATAAAATTTGAGACTTGCTGCCCTCAGTGATGTTGCATCCTGAATCAGCTGCTAAAATCTAGACTGATTTTATTCTCTGCTCTTTTGGCTTACAGACAATTCTGACAGCCCCATTAATGTTGCCTTGCTTATCTCTTCCTCATGAGTTCTCATCTGGACAAAGACGTATTTTTGGTTCTTTTTAATTGTGTGTGCAGCTTTCATTACCACCAGAAGCCATTTCAGAAGGATTAACAACAATTTCTGTCTCATTCTGTCTCATGGACACTCTGCTTTGTTCTCCACTCTGTTTAGAAACAAGGAAAAAAGTACTGATTAATGCTCATCAGCTATCCATCAGGTTTCTCACAGGAATTGTATTATTGCCTCATTTACAGCAGTATTTACACCCTTAAACCCAACTGGCTTCATGTATTATGGCTCCAAGAAGATCAGAACAACAGTGGCCCCAAGAAAATTATCTATCACCTTAGACAATAAATCTCCTCACAAATTTGGGATTTATATTTGGTGAAGTTCTGTCAGGCCTACTCAAGAACATCAACATCTAAAAATATGTTTATCAGCAGAATATATGTTTAGCTGTGCAGTCACACAGTTTATTTAAGGTATCAGTAACATTGTAAATCTAAGCCATCAGTAGCTCTACAGGGTATTTTTGTAATAAACACACTAATATTTTCAGACTTTTACCCAGTATGGGGGAAGAAATTTGTCATTCAGTCAGCCCTAAATAATGATTTTTAAACATGTAAGCAGCATGTGTTGCTTTGTAGTGGCAGTAATAATATACTAGGTATTTCAGCCTTTTAGAACATATTTAATTGTGCAAGCAAACACAAATCCTAAAGCAAATGAGCACTCATTGCTCATTATTTCCTGCACAAACCTCACCTCTAGTACACAGGCATTGAAACAAAGCTACCATACCTGACTAAGCATTTAATAGCAGGAAAGAAATAGCAAGTCAGAAACAGCAATACAGGAAATAAAGAATTATTTCACACAGATGCAGTTAATTTAGTATCATGACATTAAAAAATTATGTTTTGTTTACCATTCACAGACCAATTTTGCTGGCTGCAGTACACTGTTCTTTTTGTGCCTTAATATAGTAAATATCAATGGAAATAAACTTAACATCCTGTTAAGAAAAGCTTAGTGGTATGCAACACTCACCAAGTATGAAAATATTTTTTTTTCATACTAGACATGACATGGAGCCCCAGATGAAATCAGGTCCTCATCTGAGACATGGTGCATCAGAAATCCTCTAAGAACTTCTGAAGAGTTTCTGATCTAAAACTCCAAACACAGCCCAGCTCTCCCAAGGGAGCAGCACAGCTCTCAGCTGTTCCTGCAGGGAGGTGAAGGCTGAGATCAGGCTCACAAGAACCTCCCAAACCTCCCAGCTCCTTCTCCCACACAAACAAATCACACACCACAGCTGCTGGCTGGGGCAATGCCCAAATACATATTTGGGAAACTACAAGGTAGGTTGTTTTGATACTGACCAAAGCAATGTTAGCAGGATAAGAAAGAGACCACAGGGGAGAACTAATTAAACCTCTCTACCCAGACACAGATGTTTTCATTTTCTTGTTGGTTTGGCTGGCTTTGGTTTGGTTTCTTTGTCTATGTGTGATCCATGTACTAAATACAAATGCTTTACATCAAGCTTTACTGTGTAGTAATAACACTGGGACAGCAGAAACAAACAAACATTTTACTCCCCAAGAATGTACAATTGCTGAGAAAGGTGAAGTGGTACAGCCCCTGAGTTGTTTAACAATATACTGCCTCACAGGTAATGCTGCCTGTGAGACCTCAAAAAACAAAGTTTACATCTACTCCATCTCCCTTTCCCACTCACCAAGACAGATGGAAAGCAAATGTATCTAGAGCATTATCACTGACACTTCCAGAAGACAGAGAAGCAAGGAGATTTGTTCAGCAAATTTTGCAGTGCATGTAAAGCTTTCAGCACCAGGGAAATTATACTGACTAATTCTGTCTGATCTGAACCTACCAGAGAAAATTTCAGGGGTCAGTGAAATTCTGGTCTTAGAGTGATGGCCACACAAACCCATGTTCATATGTTCCCATGCCACATTAATTTGCTAAGGGATACTGTGCAGGGCTCAGACCTGGCAGAGAGCCCAAGCACAGCAATGCACTGGAATGAAGAGATCACTATGAAAGCAATAAATCTCAGTAATAGTCTAGATAGATATTAGCCACAAATAAAAGGTGCTGTTTATCTCAAACACTTTTTAAGAGCTTCTGAAAGATGTTTTCAATTGTTAATGAAAGACATTTTTTAGTCTAAACATTTCCATAGCAGATTCCCAAGATGGTACTGAGACACAAACCAGAGGCTGGTGTTGCTCCTGTTTTTCTCCCAGGTTCATTCACTTTTCACATCCTACCTCATAAAAGTCAGTCTTAACCAGGCAGAAGACATTTAACCTTGGCACAAGTTATGAAAACAGCCAGCAGCTTGATCTTGGTAGAAACATTTGTTTCCCACAGACTAGCCAAAAGAGGAAAAAAGCCACCTACAATCAGTGGACACATTCTGATGCTTAGACAGAATAGCTGCTGTGCAGAATCAGCTATTCTGGCCATGAATTGCCCATGGAGCATGTGGTGGTTCAGCAGGCAAACTGTTAAGTGTTGTAAACAAAACCACCCTCTTCCTATCTTTGCTCTGATTTTCTCATGACCCATTTGGGCTGCTGTGCCCTCTCTCTCTTGAGGAAAAGCATTACAGCTCTTTCTTTCCTTGGCACTTAAAAAAGACTCTGCCAGGCCAGGAACATCACATAGAGGGGTTCCTTTTAATAAGCAGCTAGGGTATGCAAGTACAGGAGTGGAAAAAGCCTAGTCTGCTTCAGAAAGCTACTCTGCTAGTTTTGTACATCTGCTGATGTTTCTTTGCTGTTCTTCACAACTCCACCACATCTGATGCCTTGAGAGGCTGAACCTGGAGCAGAGACTAGACAGAGCTAAAGGAATGAAGGAGGTATTTATTGAAAGGCCTTAAAGGATACACCTTGGGCTGTACAAGAGCCTGGCCAGGGCTACACCCAAGATAGATCCAAACTGGTCACAAAATGAACATCTGTCACTTTTATAAGTTTTGGTCCATTTGCATGTTGGAGTTCACTGTCCAGTTACAGCTTCAGGTTATGCAGTCCCATTCTCCTTGTTTGCTCTTCCTCAGTTCCCCATTGTTTATAACTTTTGGCCCGAAGCTTGTAATGGTTGTCCTTAGTATTAAGTTAGAAAAGGATTGTGCTTTCCACATACCTGTGAAGGGAACCTACTAACACTTAATATGAAGCTCAGAGCTACACCCCAGGCAGCACAGAATCTGAAAAATATGAAAGCTGAAACTTAAAGCATTGTTTCTTCCCCTTTAGAAGCTTGACAAGGCCTTTACCTGTCAGGTCTCTATTCTAAATATCTACTAATGATAGGTATTTAATTACACAAAATTATTGTTAACAGCTTACAGCAAACCCTCCAAACCAGAATGGCAACAGAGCATGAGCCAGTATGGGAGGAGGACTTGCACACCTGCTTTACTGTACCTGTAACACTCAGTCAATATCAGAACTCAACCCATGAGTCACACAAGAGCTGACTACTCTCAAGCACATCTGATCCTCCTCATCAGTTTCCATTTAAGAGGCCACAGCCTTCACACAGATCTAGAATCACAGAATGACACAGGCTGGAAGGGCCTCCTGAGGTCTCTTGTCTCTGTACCTATCCCAAGCAGTTCACCCAGACCTCGTCCAGCTCAGCTTCAAAATACCTCCAGGACTAAAGAGTGTACAACCCCTCAGTGTTTCAGTTCCAGTGTTTGACCACCCTCATGATATAAAAGGGGTTTTTTTTAGACCTACCTGGAATATATCCTGTTTCAACTTGCATCCTTTGCCCTGGCTCCTTCATCATTTGCTTCAAGAAAAGTTTGGCAGCACCAGTTCTACACCCTCAAGGTGCAGAACAACTATCCACAAGGTAGCTAAAGACAGCACTAAAATCCCTGAGTAATCTCCCCTCTTGCCAGGTGAACAAAAAACATTTCCAGATGGAAGAAAAACATTTCCCTCTGTGTCCCTCCTCAAACCTCACTCTCCCCTTAATCAGCAATTGGATTCATTCCAGTACATACCAATGCTGGTTTTACACTCTAGAACCTCAAACTGACCATAACATGCCCTAGTCATATTTAGCTGTGATTCCAGAGCTCACCTGTCTGAAGGGTGGATTGTAGCATGATTCAGCTCAAAACAATGCACCTGTGTGCAACTGAGACAGGAAAGCACTACAGTTCCACAGAGTGGCACTCCCAAAACCAGATACAAGATGCTTACCAGAAATTCTGATTTACTTAAATTACTTTGTAGCGAGAGTTCTGTTCCCATTGTGAAGCATTTTGGAGATTCAATGCTTCACTTCTGTTTTGAGAGCAAGAAACACCCTGATGCAGTGTATTGCATCTGAACAAAAGTATTTTATGGACAACTCCAGCTTAGAGCTAAATCTTACTAGGAAATAGCACAGTAGCTCCCAATACCACTGTTATGGAATTTCCCAGAAATGCAGTGGTAATGCAGAGTTCAGGTCTACCCACACTGCTTGCTGTGACAGACTATATTTCTCACACAAAAAGGAGTAAGCATTTGAACTCTCAGTGATGGGACTCCCTACCAAGAAGAAAACATAGTAAAACTTCACTAAGTGACTCAGAAAACAGCCTGAGTGAAAGGCAAAACCCTTACCAGCTTCTGAAAACAAACTTGAGTCTCTGTGCAGCAAAAGCATCTCAGGGGCTGGAGAGGTTGGTCTAGTGTCATGCAATCCATTTAGCTATGCAACAGTCTGGAACAGGAACACATTTATGATCCCTCACTTGAAGTGACTGCAACCCTCTAAAAATAAAGTATGGAACTAAGCAGTCAGAATATCTTTCAACAAATCACCATCAACTTTTGGTCAGATAGTGAAACCTAAGAATTCCATCTGTCTCTGTCAGCCTTTTCAGGACAAGCACTCAAACCTGCACACACAAAATATGCAGTTGTTGCCAGCAAGCATCTTATCCCTGAATAGGGGCAAATCAAGGCTGAACCTGCAGAGAAGGCCTAGTAACAAGAGAGGGTACAAACGACAGGAAAAATTCCTAACCTGCCAGCAAGAAATTAAATGTCCCATCCAGTTGTGAAGCGCCACTGGTTTTCTGTCAGGATGACAGTGAAGGCACAACCAACACCAAAGAAGGCTTCAAGTATCTGCAGCTCTTTAGTCCTTCAGCCCAGCCTTTTATCCCCTCCTGTTGATGCCCTGCCCCTGTGTGCCCTCTGTTCCTTTGGGGGTTGGTCAGTGCCCCTGGGCACTCCATGGCTCGTTCCCTTCAATGCTGCTCACAGCTGTAGCTCATTAGGGATGAGCCCCACCCCCAATCACCACAAACTGTGTGCCTGAAACAGCAGAGAATGCCCTTGACTGGCACATGGTCCATGAAATCCTAGCAAAGCCCTCAAAGTACTCTGTCTACAAAACAGGGGAACACATCTTCCTCCAGTTACAAGCTGGACCAAATAATTTGGTTTTCAATTCCCAAGTCTTTTGATCTCTGTTCCCAAGATGTCACAAAACTGAAAAGGGACCAAGCATCAGCCAGGTGCCCACTTGCAGGTGCTGCTGGTGCCTCTGACCACAAGCACTTCCAAAGGCTCAAATGGAAACACTTGCTCTAAACAGAGAGCTGGTTTTAAACTGCAAGGAAGATTTTTTAAAAATAAACATAAAGCTGTCCTTCCCATTCTGCCCATAAAAGAAAATGCATTGTTAGCTCTCCAGTTACCACTCCCCAATCACCATGAACACACCATCTCCTCCTGGGGCTGCCTCCCCACAAGGTGTCAATCCAGCTACTCACAGGAATGTGTTGAACCAAGCTAAGTTAGCACAGTTACTCAGTTCAGCAAACTGGGGGAGAGAGCCTGCAGCACAGCTACCTCAGCCAGGAATGGGCACCAGTGGCTGAAGCAGCAACCTCTGCCACAATCACATGCCACAAGAAGAGAACAAACAAAAATTATTATTTTGGGAGGTCCCACAGCACTGCCTATCTGAGCTATCTTGACTCAGGCCTCACTCACTGTGCTGCTTCACCCAACCCTTATGCACAGCCTGCATGAAATTCCATGATGGTGCAATCCAGGTGCTGACAGACAGAAAGGCAGGTCCCAAGATCCATTATCCATGCAGCTGGCCTCTTCAGTGGCAGCATCAGCAAAGATGCCATGGTCTGAACGGTCACACACCTCAAATGGAAACAGATGCTTGCCTTCCAGGAACTGACTCAGTTATAGATGGAAAAATATTAGTTCATGAATTCATTAAAAGCTATTCCCCCATCTTTGAGGCCTGATGAGTAGTGCAAACAAGGATTCACAACTGACTTATTACAAAAAGAGCAAAACAAACTCAAGATCTGTTATTTAGAGAGGATTGTTTCAGCAGCTGGAGTATCCAGCTCAGGATATCCTCTACACAGGGCAGTATCTCAAATGTTGCACTCAAGCTGCATGTTTCCCATTCCTGTTCCTCTGTGCTTCCAGAACTATTCATCCAGCTTCCAGAACAGTGAAAAAAATCATTTTCAAAACAGAAACATGTAAATGGAACTCTTCATATTAAATTCGTATCTGTTTTCCCTTCAGGAAACTCTGCACTGAGCATGCCAGACACTATTGCTAATTTACCAAACAAATTCACTCAAAGAGAGAATTATTGCAAAGCAGACTGGAATGACTTCCTGAAAAATCACTGGGTTTTGTGCAAAGCATTGGTTCCCCTCAAGGCAAAGGGAGAAGGGGGAACGGAGCAGGCAGAGCCACAGCAGAGTCACAGCTCCCCAGAGCAACCCACTCTTTTTCAAAGCGCTCCAGTGGAGCCAGAATGGAACCAGAACTTTTGTTCCACTTTCCAGAGCACAGGATCAGGATCTGTATCCATAAACATGCATCCACACGGCACCATCACAGCATGATGCAGCAGCTAGCCCTCACTAACAGCCAGGGCATGCAAGGACACAACTTGAAGCACACCTGTGTCTCTAGAGAGGCAGACAGATGCTGCCAGGACTTACCAACACCACCCAGGAACCTCACTTCCCAGCACTTCCAGCAGAGCTAGAATCTGGAGACATGCAGATTGTTTGCAGCTACAGGATAGCTAAGCATGCTTTATTAAAAAAAACAAAACAACAAAAAAACCACCAGGCATTTTAAACACCAAAACAGAGTCTCTCCTTTTGAGATGGCAACTCTCACCACAAAGATCCAACCCCAGATGACAGACTGCTAGGAATTTTTCTATCTGATATAATCTAAATATAACAATTTGGTTTTGTTATGATATGGTTAAAAAAATATACTCAGGAGAATATATCTGAAGCCAACTTTCAACTGGCAAATTTTTTCTTTTCTTTTTTTTATTGCCAAGTTATTATTATCCTGTAATCCCTTGAGATACTAAAAGTCTTTACGATGGAAACACGGTCTTAACTACAGAAAAATAATATTCTGATATTTGAGCACACTCGTTTTTTTTGGTTGACACCAGATGTTAAAGTAGTTATAGCTCCTGATTTCCTAAAGTTGCATATCTTTCTTTATCAGAAGAATACTTGTCTTCAAGAACAAAACAAAAAGCTCATGTGTGAGCTGGTCTTCACCACTAGAGCCACCTGATCCAGGAGATAAACCATGACTCTTCTGGTTTCAGACACTAAATCAACTTTTGTTAAAAATATCTCCCTTCATTTAGAGCAGCAAACCTGTTGCTATAGAATGGTTTTTTTTCATGGTGACGATAGCAGACATGAGCATTGGGGACGAAAAAAGAGAAGGAGTAATTGCTAGCTCATTAGATGACCTGAACATAATGTAAATATACTGCAGAAAAATTCAGTGAGCATTAGGAAAAGTAAACTGAGTGGCAAGTTCACCTCATGTTCGCTTTCTCTCAAAATAAAATCTTAACTATGACTACTAAAGCCTTTTCTCTCATTCTATGTCATAAGCTGAAATAACAACATACATTTTGAGGACAAACATTGTCCCTGTACTCAAGACCTAAGAGCTTTTATCTTCTTTGCTCTTCCTTGGGAAGGAGGGCATGGAGGGAATTAGGACACCAACACCAGGGCCAAAGTCCTCTGGGACAGTGGGAGGAGGAGGAGAGCAGGTTCCTCAGCCAGGGGGCACCTGGGCAGCCTGGATGTCCACCTCACACAGCTCCCTGCAGTCACCCACCCAGACACTGAGCTGCCCAGAAGGAAAACATTGCACTTGCATTACATGAGGGAACACATTACATGGGCAGCAGCCAGCCCCCATGGGCTGCACTTGATTCATTGGGCCTGGTACAAAAACAATTCAGCATTTGTGTGCATCCCAATTCCCACTACATTTCACTTAGACCCTTTTGAAAAAATCAGCCTGATAGGTTTTGGCCCCTACATCCACACGTGCAAGCACATGGAAGGCAACAGATCACTTCACAGAAGAGCCAAACATTTGTACTCATTTTCTTTGAGGATCTAGATTTTTCAGACTGGCAGGAAAGCTCTCATGCTCTAAAGCTGTCCTACAGTCTAAACTATACAAACTGTAGTTGACACCACAGGTCCAATTAACCTGGAGATGCATCACCTTATGATGTATCACAAAAATTTTTGTTTTGAAAGGCAAGTTAACAGTAACAAAAATATAATTTATAGAAGAAGATCAGAAGAGTTCTCAGAAGAACAAAGAAGAGCATGTTAGAAACTGGGAGCAAACCACATTATTTATGAGGCACTGTGTCAGCACAGTAGTTTTCCTCCATAGTGAGTGCTGAGGAGTTTTGGGGCCCATCTGCCCCTGACAGAGGTTCAATGTAAATTCCTTACAGTACATCATATATATATATTTATCAGTATATCAGTACATGATAGAAAGCTGGCACAGAAACACACAAAAGGAGCTTGCTACTCTGAGAAGGCAGCTCAGAGTCCCAGCTGTACCTCTGTTCCAATTAGCCGCTCCATGAACTTTTGTCACAAGAGAAGGCTTTCTGAAAAAAATAAATACATGCTCTGATTAAGTAAATTGTGAGGAGTTCATTTGCAATTCCACAGTCCCCAAGGGACTCAAGCACCAATCTCTGTGGTGTTTCATCTACAGTAATTTAATAACTTACAATGTAAGACCTGTGGCCTACAATGAAGATACCAGGACACATCCTGAGTTTATTATTCACTCTAGTGCCACTGATTCAAAGGCACTACCAGGCCAATTTAGGCAAACAAGACCTAGCAGTCCCACTACTGATCCAGTGATTAGTACAACAGGCTGCTTTTGCTGCTGGGATCAGCAGCTCCACAGCTAACAGCTTCCACCAGCAAGCAGGTTCAGGTCAGGCTTGCAAAAAGAGGGAAAACCAAGCATTTCTGCTATTCTAAACACTGTGTCCTCTGCTCCATTCGGGGCTAGAATTTTTTTGTTTTTTGTCTTCCAACATCTCCTTCCGTTGATTGCCTGGAACTGAGTTGGTCATCACTATTTCATGTTGTCCCAGCCCTGCAGCATCTCAGAGCTCTGAACAGCAAAGCACTCTTTTAATGTAGAGTGCACTCAATAATAAGATTAATAAAAACTTCAGCATCTTTAGAGGGCCATCTTGTATCAGCCTAGCAAGAGGCACAGAATGGAGAGCAAACAGTGCTGAGTCCAGGCAGTTCTAAGGCTCTTCTTCAACAAATCAAAGTGAACATCCACGAGAGAGTCTCCACTTCCAGGCCACACTGCCAAATATTTTAAAAGTCATTGCCCTCTCTTAAAGAACTCTAAATTACCTGAACACTGGTCATTTACACATCTGTCATAATTTATCATCTACACATAGAATCTCTTGATAAAAAGTATCGTCTTTAGCTTTGGTAACATAAACAAAACATTATATTGGGCTTCTCAAGATACTGCTGTAAAGCAAATGGTTTATGTAGGCTGGTGACAAGCATCCCTCACCACCTAAGGTGTAAACATAAGTGTGACAATTATTTTGTCTCCAACTACTGCAAGAAATAATGTTTTATCAAGGAAGAAAGAGTCCCATAATTGCTAAAAACTTTTGAGATTTGTCTCTGTGGGAAACTATAGATGTTTGTGCTATTTTCAAGTTTTCTACCTAAATATCATCAAATATAAGGCAAAAAATATTTAGTTTACAGGTGAAAGGATGCCATTTCAAGGCTTTGATGCAGAATACCTGAGCTCTTTTCACAGCAACTGTGAGTATGAGTAATTCAGCTGGAAATTGTGAGAAAGTGATGAATGACTCGTAGAGTTCTCCAACTGGTTTTCTATGCATCTGCTCCAGTTGATAAACTACAACTTATGTAACTAGGACAAGGCAATTGAGCAATAAAGACAGCACAGGAAATGCCATTTCTGCCATCAACCAAAATACTCATGGCATTTACATTCTCAGAGAACCATTGGGAAAGTCTGTTCCTTTTTTTCTTTCTTTCTTGAGAACACAAGTGTTTACAAAAATCAGTAACACCTCCTTTTTTTCTCCACCCACATGGACTTGGCAACATATCCCCATATTTTGTTATGTCAACTTCAAAAAACCTGCATTGCATTGCTTCAAGGCCTCAAGAATACCAAAACAAGTAAATTACACACTGATTTAAGATCTGCCCTTTTCTCCTCTGTGTGTCCTGTGCTCAAAGAGAGACTTGGTTCCCCCCATAAATCTGGCTCCAATCCAGCTGCTGATTGGAACTGGCTTATGGGATTAATGTCCATGATTTGAACTAATGAACATTTATATGAACATTTATGAAGCAGGAAATCTGTCCAGGTACCTGGACAGTGCATGGCGCTATCACCAGTGCCTCTGGGGAGAGTGTGAGGGCTTTAAGAAGCTGCACCAAACAACACTCCTGAGATGAGAACCATGAAGGAAATAACAAAATCACCCAGACATCCTTGGAGGACAGAGGGACCATGAAGTGCTGTTTCTCCTCAAAGGCAGCAGTCCCCTGCCTGCACAAAGAGACACAGAACCACCTCAGACAGTAGGACCACAGAACACAGGCAAAATGCTCAGTTCAAGCATGCCTTTCCCCTCTAGATCCCTAGGTATCAACATAGCTCTGCCTGCATACTTAGGAGCCAGTTTCAGAGCAGACTGAAACCTGTGGTTTTTATAATACACATACAATTTTGAAATTTGTACCCACAAATTTTCTCCTAACATAGGTTGTTCTGAGCAAAGGATGAGTTTTGCCCCAAAGGCTTGACAGCTCCAAGGACAGCAGGGTATGTACTATTCAAAGAGCAGGAAAGGCAATAACCACACTTTAGAAGCTAATCCTGCAACAGTCTACAAGCACAGGCTCCTTATTATCCCTAAAGAACAGGCTGGCATTGATGCCACAAGATACCTGGGTTTTGCTAAAGGAGAAAGACCTCAATCACAACTGGGAAAAAACACCCAAAACCAGATTTTGTCTTTGACTGGAAAATGCCAAAATGAAAATTTGATACAGTAGCTAAAATTATCTGATGTCCAGCATTTAGATAATTCAGGCACAGATTTCACTTATACCTAGAAAGTAAATCCTGATTGATGGTGTTAGAGCAGGTGACCTTCCACTGACACATCAAGATTCATAAAGCATGTGGTTTTACTGCAAAATAACTCTCATAAAAAGACTTCCAGAGATTACAGTCCAGGCTTAACTGTTGAACTATTAAGTCTGTAGAACACCATATAAAGAAAGAGTGAACAGAAATGTCATTTTCCTTTGAAGCACTGCACTTTCAGACCCAGCACAAACTAATCTCTCTCTCTGCTGCTTCAATGAGTACACAACAAAACCCACATGAATGCTCACCTGCATGCATATTCACATACCTGTGTTTTTAGATTAATTTGCCAGCTCATATTCATGGTCTAAACAGGTAGGAAGTCTCTCTCATCCTGCCCAAAAGCCACCATACAAATGACATGTGATAATGTACAAGTGACACTGAAGGATCTGCACTTGCTCCCTCTAAAAAAGATCTACAGCTGGCAGGCCATTCATTTTGTTACACATTGTCTTTGCTCTGCAAGGAATCCCTTCATAAATCCCAATACATCAGTAATTTTGCCATAATTTTTAGCAAGGTTTCTATGCTGCTCACGTGCAGGACAGTCTAGAAAATTATGGAAAAATCACTCACAATCTCATCCAAGTTACTACTGTCCCACCCACAAGCTTTGTAGTAATGAAAGCAATAGGCTTGTTATAAAATGGATGCTGTACTAATTTTACCAAGTGAATATAAAGCAGACTTTAATTCTCCTGAGGATTCTAGGTAAAGAATGTCTCAGTAGGAGACAATTCCCCACAATATTTAATCTGCCTCTGGAAGCTCTTTCAATGGGAGATGATAATTAATAATACATACATCTTTTCAGTGAATCAAACAGGCTCTAGATTACACATCATCACTTTGCTATCCAGTTTTTCTGCTCTCCTCCTGAATCCACAGTAAAACAGCAGACCCAATCTGATATCCAGGACCATTGGCAAAGTTCTGCATGTCAGCTCCCTTCCTTAAGGAGAGTAAAGCTGGCAATCAGGAACCTGAGCCTCACAACCAGAGCTGACACCAGGAAGCAGAACACAGAACCTTCCCCTTCACAGAACAAGAAACAAAACCTATTTATTCCATCTAAGGTTCTCACAGTTATGATTCATACAACCAAGCAAATGAGGGAAAAGGACTACAGACATACTCATCAATTTATACTGTAGAAATCATCTCAGCATGGCAAGAGGGGTCAAACTTAGGAATCCAGTAAGATTATTTAATAGTTCTTTTCTTGTCAATTGATCATAAAGATTGTTATATTTCAAAAGACATATGCAGGTTATTCTGTCATTCTTTACATTTCTTGATCTACATTATTCTTACTGTGTAAGTCACTGCTGCCACAGGAAAAGCTTCCTATTGAGAGTTTTTCTGTATGCTCAGGAGCTGTTATCATGGCATGTGCATGCAGCATGCAGAAGGGTTTAGTGATCATGCACATCAGTGCAAAACTGAATGATGCAGTGTTGATTGTAGGTAGAACATATTTCACTTGTAAACTGTCCAGGTGACAGCTCCATGTACTGGCAGACATTTCCCTGCTGTTGAGACTGTTTCTGTTTAACACAACCCAAGTATTAGACTCCAGTGGTGTTTGTATATTGAGTTCCATTCAGCTCAGTGAAGTCATAGATGTGCACACACGGACATGCACATGCATAAATAGCTTTATGAGTAAGGATGTACAATTAAAAGTTTACTGCAAACCAGTAAAAGGATCAGTGCTGATCAGTATGGAATATCCTTGGGGAACTTCACAGCAATGCAATTCAGTTCTGTAAGAAATTTTTTCTATCCTTAGCACTTTGAGGGGGAAAAAGACTTCCTGAAGAATTTTTTCTAAGCAGCAGATGGCATTATGAAGCAGGAATAATTCTTCAGTAAAGGACTGGGTTGGTTTAAAACATTCACAGAAATATAGTAATTCTCCACAAAATTGTCAGATTCACTTGTAGAAAATCATCTTTATTTTAGTCTCTGTCCCAAATGGAAAGAAAAATTAAATCCCTGAGTCATAGCTCAAGATTCACAAATACAGGACTTAAAGTAGACCATTATATGACTATATAGCAAGAAGTATCTAAGCTATTAGCTTAGAATAAATGACAAAATTAACCCAGCAAGGCATCTTCCAGTATCTCAAATGACATTTTATAAAGATGCACTTTTCCATCTGACTAACAGCATGATTTCACCAGTTGTCACCAAAAAAAAAAATCTACATGGCAAAACCAAATTGAACAACAGCTTTCTCAGTATGGAAAAAGGAAAACAAACATCTGCTTTGCTTTCTGCATCCCTAGTTAATATATTAAGCTAAACAATGTGAAAATGCACTATTTTAAAGCACTGGTATAATATTATTTATGTCTCTCAGCCATCAAACATCAACGTACAGGACCATGATTATATCACACACAATACCACTTCATAACACTATTTAAAACCTAGGCTGAAAAAGGGCTTTTTCTAGATTGAAAAATTATGTTGGTCATAGCCATAAAACTCAAGACAATTTACAACCTCTTTAGACCATGAACATCTGTATGATACACATCAGTAAGTACTTCACTACATTCCCTAGCAAAATTAATATTGTAAACAATAATTATACTATTAATTGGTTATAAGGTTGAAGTCTTGAAACTATTTTGTCATTAACATGCTCTACACTAAACCATAAGTCTTCTGGGGGAAAAAAGATAAGAAAGGAAAAGGAAAAAAGAAGCCTCAAGCTGTCAGACCCAAGCAGAGAGCCCTAAGCACCTTTACAGAGGCATTTATAGACCTTTACAACACTCTCAACAGCTGATTTAGTGTGAAAGCAGGTGCCAAAACCCCAACAGCCAAGAATAACAAACACCACAGTCACTCAGCTTCCAGATGGGAATGAGTCCCAGCCTGCTTCCCCAAGCCCATTCCAACCAAAACTCTCTCCACTGTTTCATACATGCTCATGTCTCCAGCAAGTTCTATACAGTGTTAGAATAACTCCAACTCCCTGACAAAAATGAAGTTACTGTGGCTTTGTTGCTATTCAAATGCTTCTGCAAAATGTGCTTCTTCCAAGGACTAATCCAAGCCCAGCAGAGACAAAATAAAGATTCCTAGCTAAGGGAAGCCACCCTGCAACCCAATTCACTGAGCTCTTTAGCCTTTGGCAGGCCCATGGTAGCCTCCACCAAGGCAAGACATCCCAGGACTTCTCCATTCCAACTCTGCCAAATGCACACAAAACACAGAAATACCCATACCCCAACATTCTGCTCACTTTAATACCAATGCATTACTGGAGCAGGAATTCTGTATGTTTAGAACTACAGATCTTCATCATATTTACACTCTGTTAGCAGCAGGACTCCTGGGGAAAAAGAACTCGTGTTCTGGTTTTTGTCCCAACTGTGGAGAGCACCAACACAATATGCTAATTGCTAATCATCTCCTCCCTCATTCACTGCTCAAACACTGAGAAAACCTGCATACTCCCAAAACCAAAGCTGCCTGCATCAGACATTGTCCAAAGGAAGTACCCTAATCATGCCTAATTTAGGATTTACATTTTCATTTCAACTTCAAGACAGCTGGGCTCTTCTCAAGGGAAAACCAAGAGCAGCACAGTAAATCCTTCAGGCACACTCCCCCTGCTTTTTTTTCCAAGCTGTTGCTGTGGGGTTTTCACTGGTTGACGACAACATCAACACACAGCAAAAGATTATTTTTGCCTCTGGCCTTTCAGATTCAGGGAGACAAGAAAATGAAAAGTCTTACTGATAACTTGACTCATTCTTTCAAGACAGTTGTTCCATATTTATGTGGCTGCCCCATACCATGTGGTACAGTACCATTGGCTTGTTTTCAACAAAATACAAACACTTCAGTTGCATAATGGAAGTTAAGATTGTCTTTAATAAGGATTGCAGCTGTAGAACCAACCCCACAGGATGTGGACTTAAAAACTGAAGCAATACATAAAGCAAGGTTTTAGGTGGGTTCCTCAGAACTCACTACAATAAATTCACAATAAGCTTTGATATCAATGCTAACAAGTAATTGAACTGGTGTTCCATTTGTGTTTTTAAGTTGTGCTTACAAACATTTTAACATGAAACTGACAAAAAGATACACTCTCTGCAAAGAAGCTGCTCGAAAGAATATACAGGATAAAAGCCAGCAATGCTCTTATTATTGCATCAACATCATGAGAAGGAAAGTAATGAACACCCTTCAAACTTCCTGAAGATGCTCCAAAGTGTTTCTGAGGAAAGCAACCAGAATTTACACGGCCCTTGGACTAGCAAAGTTTCTTTGGCATGTGTAATTCTCCCAAGATAGCTAAAGACCATTTAAGGCAGGGCAGCATCAATCAGGCCTGGATTCAGCAAGAACCAAGAGATCTGAGCCACTTCTTTGTCACAGCACGTGTCAGAGTTGAGACAGCCACCATACACAGAACATCACCACACAATTTCAGAAAGCTTCAACCCACACACAGTAACACCTCACCTCTTCAGCAGGCTGCAAGCATCTGCCCTTCTTGTCCTTCAGCCCAGCCTTTTATCCCCTCCTGTTGATGCCCTGCACCTGTGTGCCCTCTGCTCCCTTTGGGGGTTGGTCAGTGCCCCTGGGCACTCCATGGCTCGTTCCCTTCAACAGCATTCACCTGTCCTGCACAGCTGAGCCCACTGGGGGTGAGGCTGGGCCAGCCCCACTCCCAATCACCACAAACTCTGTGCCTGCACTTATCCACAGAGCAGCTCCTTCAAGAAAAGGCATCTCCCAGAGCAGCTGTGAGACAGCCAAGACACATCCACATGTCTCAGTGCTGCCATGCTCTTATACCTGCTGGAGTAAGCAGGTGAGTATTGAGGATGAAGGAGGGGGAGCAGCTTCCTCTTGCTCACTTCTGGACAACCACACAGGGCCAGCCTGAATTCCTGACCCTTACACACCATCAACTGCTGCCAAGTGGTCAACAACACAAAAAATGGTGTGTACTGTTCTGCCCAGATGTCTGTTTCCCTACTAATATTCTTATAATTCATCTGAAAAGTTTATAATCTTGAGCCTGCCTTTTTTGGACTGCAGGCACTTTGATGGGGAAACACAAAACAAAATTAAATGTAGGTGAAACATAATTGTAAGATACTGAGCCAGGCTTATACAAATCACAGTGCAAACCACACAGCTCTATTCTACTAATAGTCCAAGCAACCTTTATCTGTTGCACACATGAATGTTCAGAGGGAAGTACCTAATGCCAGCTGCCCTAAGGAGCAGAATAATGTCACTTGCACACTGCTGCCATTGCTCACAGCTCTGCCATCCCTAGCCCACCTGTCACCACCCTGGGTGGCTTTGTGCCTCTGACTGGAGTGCAGGGGCTACTTTGTCACTCACCTAGAAAATACCACCCTGGTATTGAGCCCTAACATTTCAAGTAGCTCTAATTCAGCTTTCAGCTCAGTTCTTTGTCCTCTAAAAATAACTCATGTTTAATTGCAACTGGCTACAATTTTCTAATTCTTTGTGACCCCAAACCTCTCAATCTATTACCCAGAGACAGCCAAAGTAATCCTTAATGAAGGTGTGGGTACAGTGCAGCATGCTAGGGGCCATCTGGTTGCCAGGTGTTTCCTGGCTTAGCTTTTCTTCACAATACACATCACTCCTCCTCCCCTAATTCCAAGGAAGGCAATTTCTACCTCAGGAAAGTCCCTCATTAAAGACACAGACAAGGGCTCTTTTGCAAGCAAGTCAGCTGCAGCACAGCAAAGTTCAGAGCCCACAGCAGAAAGCCTAGAAGGGTTGTTTATTACCACACATATGTCCCTGTGACTATCACCAATAGACTGTGCCAGGACTGTTTCTGACTGTTAATAGGAAGTGCAACATTTTCACTGTCACCCAATGCTCTGTGTCCTTCACAAAAAAAAAAAAAAAATTCCAAAGTAAGAGCAGTTTTTATAATAGTACCATTTATACAGAAAACAGGTGATTTAAAATGTACTAAGCAAGACTGGCAACCAGGGTAATTTGATTTCTTTCAGGGAGCAACACAACCTGTCAGTGTGATTAGATCCTGTGAACTTTATTTCAAAATGGACTCTATATTAACAACATGTACCTGAGAATGCTATGGGGCTGTTCAACAATTGCTTGACCTGCAGGGGAATGTGGAATACCCGTGACACAGCACTTCCCTACAAATTAAAGAATCATCTGTTTGGATGTATAGCCTGGCCCATTATCAGTCTTTATGGAGACAGGTACTCCAAGGGCTGCAAAAGCAGAGAAAAATGATGCTGAATGTCTTTCACACATTCACCTGCATGGTGAAACCAGCATAGGGTGGAAGCAAAAATATACATGGAACAGGTATCAATCCTAACATGAATTTAGTTCAACCTATCAAATTCAGGAAAATATGCAACATTGGTTTATCACCTCTCTAGAGTTTAGTGTTAAGTTTACACATCACTGTTTTTAGCAAAATCCAAAAGCCAGGGTGAGGAAGTAAAATGTATGATGTGCCATTTCAACTCCTTAGCATTTTATAATTTATCTCATTCACATCACTCACTGGAGCTTGCCCAGGCTCTTCACAAGATAACATGGCTTCACAAGAGCTTATTTTCCCCATGAACAGGCAGACAGATCAAAAACCCACTAACTGGTAACCATCCTTCCCATGAATGGAGACAGTGATTTAACAGACAGAACCTTGGGAAACAAAATTACAAGGGAATGTTTCTGCCTACAGACAGGAACTGAAAATAAGCAATATAGAGAAGAGTTAATGGTTTTGAGTAATTTCAGCTTGACAGGACAACTTTCAAATCAGGATTATTACAGGAGCATCCATCACAAGAAGCAATCAGAACATTGCAGGCATGTTCATCTTGGTCATGCTTCTTCCCTTCTCCAGGTAAATCCTGCAGTGTGCAGGGAGCAGGGATGCAGTGCTGCCTTTGCTGGTGCTGCTGGACTCTTTTCTGATACCACAAGGCAAGCCTTTCCATCTAGGTGGTAGATTGGGCTGGTAAACGACCAGAAAAGCATGGATTAAATCCACATCCCCCTCTGCAGCAGCTTGTTTTCTCACTGCTGCCCATCAGTCATAAGGACTGGGGTGGAAAGATCAGGCTGCCCCCCAGGATCAAAAGGATCAGGGCAAAGGGGCCACTCTCCAGTTCTCCTTCCACAGCCCCATCAAGCTCATGAATGGAACGTTGTGTTCCACTCAATGGTGGTGCACAAGGGGCTGGTGTGACTGTCGAGGTGGCACAAGTGTCCTCCTTTTTCCAGTCTCAGGTGCCACCTGTGCCATGAGCACCTCTAATTCTGCCCACCATGGACACACAGCTCTGCCAGTGTTCTGTTTCCCCACATAACCTGGTAGCACAAAGCATTCCCTGAAGCCTCCCATGGCTGAGGGTCACAGTCTTTAGCCCATAACAAGAGTTTGTTCAAATCTCTAGATTCGATTTTCCAGAGGTGCTTTTTCAAAATCAGTTGCATCGTCTTTGGGACATCCTTTTGCTCCTGGGATACATCACTCTCCATAGTTCTTGGCTGCTTACCTTCCAATCCCACAGAAAGGTCATCTGGCACCATGGGCTGCATGTCAGCCCCTGAGCTTTGTTTCAGGCCCCTGTAAAGTTCAGCTGAGCACTGTCACCAGTGCAGCCACCAGTTGCCTATTCAAGTCCCTGTCTGGCTGCCATTTGTGACAACTAATTGCACAGACTCAGCAGCACTTCTGCACCAGGCTCCTCTCTGCAGAGCATCTGCCACATCGCATCTCCTCTCCCCAAGGGCAGGGGGAGACAAGCTTCTCTCTGCTGCCATGGAGTTCTGCAGGTGCATCTCACAGCCTGTATCTCACTTCCACCTTATCTCTCTTCAGGCCAAATCCAGAAAATATTTATTTGTTTAAATATTTATTGTTTACTTGCAGTAGTCAGCTCTCAGGAATGTTTCAGGCTAGTTATGCACAAGTAACAGGGTCAGTGGCATGCACAGAAAAATTGTGTCAGTATTTCTCAAACATGACAGGGAAAACTCGTTTTTACAGCAAAGACAAAAGCCCTTGTGACTCCTCCAGTGTTTGGAAAAGCAGTCTGAGCTGGGGACTCTACAGAATCAGGATGCTCCATCTGTGCTTGGGAATTAGCAGGTTATGAAATGCAAACAGCTGCTGCCCAGAGACACACAGGGCAGAAATGCCTGCTCTGCCCAGCAGCCAGCAATCTGCTCTGCTGGTCCTGGCACCCCAGTGCCCCGAGGAGCCACTGCCCCATCAGTCCTCAGCACAGTCTGAGCCACCCTAGGCCTTCACTGCCTGCGGGGACATGACAGGCACATTGATTTATTGGTGGATACAGAGACAAAGCTAAAATTTGCCCAGAAAATTGCAACACGAATCATTTCCAAACCCAGAAGAGCTTCTCCAGTTCAGCTGCAGATTAAGACCTAAGCAAACAGGACAACCTAACACCAAAAGCACACCTGTGGTAGACATACCAGCAGCTCTCCCCACTACCCCAGAGCCCCACCAAGCTCGAATGCACTGCTCATCCCACAGATGTCTTGCCCATGATCCCAAGCTCTTCAGAAAACAAGCAACATCTCATTTCAAAACAAAATCCAGCAGAAGAATATCACATGTTCTTTTTCCATGGTTTCATCTATGCAGCAGGTTTCATAGTTATGTGGAGCTCTGCTCAGAGCTATGTTTCAATACAAAATGAGTGATTAAACTCAAAGGTAACAAACTGAAAGAGATAAATGCAGGCAGACCTACACTGGAAGGAGAAATTGCCCAGCACCAGTGCCAGCTGTGAAGGATTTTCAAGTTAAGCTACAAAGTAAATCCATCACAGAAAGGGAAATATTAATGAATGACTAGAGATATAGTACCTCTATTCTTGAGGCACACTTACTTGCTTGCTCATTTTACTATCTGTATATTTTAATACCTCTTAAAATGCAAGTTTCTGCTAGAAATTATTTTCACAAGCTTCAAAACATTCTTCAAAGAGCTACTCATCTGCTTAGTGACACAGACATGGGGCAGGGCTTATTTATTAATCTAGGATTACACTTCAATCTAGATCAACCTTTGCCTGCAGGTAAGAGCAGCAGGGCAGATAAATCCAGCAGATTTTCCAACTGCAAAGCCATGAAAGGAACAGAATCCTAAAGAAAATGATGTCATGCTTGAATGGCAAAAAGAGGTGAATATGAGGAGATAGCCACTTCTTTTTTATCTGTTGTTCAACAGCTGCTGGAACAGGCAAATTCTATTCCTACTGACCTGTCTGCTGTGAACCTGCCTCTAATAGCTCAAACAAGTCTCCATAGCTAGTTTTTCAAGTGGAAATATAGCACTTTTCTCTGATGTCTTTTTTCCTGCCTTTTCAATGTGCCCACAGATCACTTTGTCACTGGAGAAAAGCTCATTTTTCACTTACCTTCCCTCTCCCTTAGGCAAGCAAGAAAAGGCACCAAAAACACTGCTACAGAAAACACAAACTCACAGTAGAGGTAAAATATCCATTCTCTCCCCATCCCAGGATACAGACAACTCACTTATTCCACTGCACCTGGAATAAGCAGTGGCATTGAGACTGATACTGCAATAACTTAAAATGCAGAAGAAAATTCCATCCTCTTCAGAAAAAAAAAAAAATTACAGCTTCAATCAGCATATAAAACAAATCAGAAACAAAAATAATCCAAATCTTCCAATTAACTGAAACTTCTGTACCTAAATTCACATGAGTTTGGCAGAGCAGGAAGGGGAAATCACCTGGTGCCAACCACAGAGGTATTTCAGAGTAAAGCCTCATAATGCCAAACCTGCAGGGAAGTTTTTCTGGCCCTGGCAGTAAGGCATGGATTCATGTCCTGAAATATGAAACACATCAGTTTGCCCAATATGTTTTTTTGTAATAGGTGGTAAAAGAATTCCATCCTAAAATACTTAATTTAAAGGGTAAACAAGTTACTTTAAGTACAGCTTGCACATTCACCAAGTTGCTCTGTTCCCATCACTGGAATAAAACAGAAAATTCATGACACCACCCAAAAGAAGGAGTATCTGCCTTAAAATAGCCAGGAGCATTTTTATGTGCTGGCTCAGAGAGGTACACCTTTTCCACCAAAGGGAAGAAAAAAGCCTAAATGAATTCACCTTTTTTTGCTCAGAGAACGGTATTAAAGGTCATTCTAAGTGCATGCAGTTGGACTTTTTTTCCCAAATACATTCCACAAAAAACCTTTTCAACTATTTTTATTGAAAGGTAAATTTAGAAGAATTTTTAATTCTGCATTCAAAATACTGCTAATGTTTTAAGCAACACAAGTAGCACACATTAAAAATTATCTAAATTAAAAGACCATAAGTATTATCCATAAATCACTTCTGCTATTTTTGGCAACCTGGGGAGTATACAACTATATATATTTTTTAATTTGCAGTAATGCAAAATGCCTTTTAATAAAAGTTTAAACATGAATTTATTATATGCTGTAACAGATGGCACCTGGGTTATAAGAAATACTTAGATTCAACATTCTGCTGAGTTTTATTCAGAAGCACAACCAGCTCTGTACAGCCTAAAAAGCTTAACTTTGCAGAACAACATGGAATGAAAGCTTATTTAGTACACTCTATCCTTTGCTCTTCGGAATGAATCAGGTTATTAAGCATTCCACACACACACACACAGGGATTTGTTTGCTTTGCCTTTTTTTTTTTTTTTTAATTACTCTTATTGGAGGTTAGGATTTTCTTTTTTTTTTTTTTTTTTTTTTCCTTTCTCTCAGGGACTTTTGTCCCATTTGTTGCTTAAGAGATGATGGTGATTGGTACTTAAGAGGCAAAAGAAGTGGCTGAGGTGGGGGACAGGATGCTGCTGGGGGACAGGATGCTGCTGGCTACGCTTAAGTGGGGTTTTTTTTCAAGATTTTGGCTTCCAGACACACTTAGCCACAACCTTAAATATCTATGTCTGCTCTGGACTCCTGGCAATACAGATACTGACTCCAGGTCTGTTCTGAGCATGCTGTGAGCAACCTTTGGCCCAAACACTGCAAATCAAGAAGTCTGATACAAATCTGGAGGAGCTGACACTCTTATTTCAGAAATACCCCTTCTATTCTTGTGGATAGCTCCCTGCACTGTGTATTTTGTAACACAGGTAGCAGGGGAGCACTGAAGGAGCATGGGGTATCATCTGTGATGCCCTCCCACCCCCAGCTACAGGTAGGCAAGAAGGATGGGATATGACTGACCAGCCATCCAGACCACCCCTTGAGCAAGGTCTGTTCTCCTCCTTTCCAAATCATCCAGCTCCACCCCTGCACGTCTCCTTTTTGAACCTTTTGGGTTCTTTTCCCCTCAGCCTCCTTGAACAACCTGCTAATTGCTGATGGAAACAAAAGGCAGCATTAGTTTCAGCACACCCAAGGGAGGCAGACCGATGCCTACACGCATGACCAGAGCCTGGCTGCACACAGGCAGAAGGCACACCCTGAACGCGGCCTGCAGGAGGAGCAGCCCGGCACCTGAGAGCACACCCGGCACCAGCAGCCAGGGGTGTGTCAGCACAGCCCTCTGTCAGCAGAAACCTGCACACGAGCACACGGCTGCTGCTCAGCAAGCCACAGTCACAGCGCTTCCAACAAAAGAGAGGCTTTGCTGTCTGAGCCATACCAGGGGGTCAGAAGGGGAAGGGATGCCTTGGCACACCTCAGACATCACACCTGCAGGAATCAGGCAGGGAGGGGTCTCTGTGGGGTCTCTGTCCAGCAATCATCCAGGGGACAGTAAAAGCATGTGAACATTAACAAGTGTTAGCACTAGGCTCTGGCACAACACATGTCCTTGGGTCTGGCCAAAGTGCCCATGAGGGGATCAGACCTGCTCAGACCTGGTTGTCACAGAGGGACTGCTGAGGGAAACAGAAAATGTAACTTGGCACGAGAAGATCTGGTTAGCAAAAACCAGCTGACCAGATTTCCAGCCAAGCAGAATTCAAATCCACACTTGAACCCTCCCTAAAGTCAAAGGAACACACACTTTGAGCCCATTTCACAGCAGACACAGAAAAAACGCTTTCCTCCCAGTCCCTCTCAGACCCTGAGCCCTCCCAGAGCAAAGGGTGTCCTTGCCTTCATGTCTGGCACCTTGCATTGCCCTTGCTGCACAAGCTGCTCAGATACCTGCTACACAAAGTGAGGAGAACAAAAGGAGAGAAACTCAGCTGTACCTCAAACTCAGCTGAGGCTCCTCCAGGCACAGCCATGGTTGGGACACACAGGGAAGGAGGCCAATCCATCCTTGCTCACAGCCAGCAGATACAGGACTCTGGTCAGCAGTGAAGCACACAGGCCACTTGTGAATGTCTACAGCACTTCCTACTGTTCATCTCTACATCAAATTTGGACCAAGGCAGGAGTTTTCAAAAACACATCCCAAACTCTGTTCAGAACTTTCAGAAAACATTTTAATTTTGAGGCAGTTCCTAGCTTTGTCCATCCAAGATCAGAACCTCAGGAAAAGTGGCAAGTTTTGCATAGCCAAGCAGCTGTCCTAAGAGATAATCTATGTTCCTAAAGACAGAACTGGCAGTTCCTAGTTCTAAACCAGAAACCAGCCCCTGTCATTCTCCCCAGAAAACAAAGTGAAAACATAGGGTTAATTGAATCAATAGGTCCTATAATTAAATGCTGCCGAGTTAGCTGACATGATTGGACTACTGGGTTTGGTTTGTTTGGGGGTTTTGTTTTATTTATCCAGAGGTTGATATACTTTAAATAGAGCTAATTTTGCAAAGAGCTGTTGAAATTTAATTTAAAACTCTCTCAGGGAATAAAATGACAAGTTTCACAGAGAGAAAAGTAACTTTTCACAGAGTCAACTCACTGGAAGCTACTGCAATCTAACTGTCTTAGAGCTACTAGAAGTACCAAAAGAAAGAAATCTTCCTACTTCTTGTTGGGGGCTTGGCACAAGACAAGGGATGTTCCTCAGCTCCTCATACACATGAGTGACAAGTCTAAATGAAGGAGGAAAATTTGCTAGAGGACCTTAATTCTACCTACAAATCCACAACTTAAGAATTGTCAGGTGTAAACTGATTATTTCCCTGATGGCAAAAAGTACCCCAGATTTTCAATAATCAGAAAACAGAGCTGCAAATGGCATTGTCTCTCTCCAGATGGTGCAAGTCAGGTACAGATGCAATGAACTCATCACAGCTTCTGGTTTTCTGATTTTCACCATTTAACCCTGCTGGTTGTAATAAGGACATTGTCTCCCTTATACTATATGAAACACATTTGTATTTTATCTGGAAGCATCATGTGCTAAAATAAATAAATTGTTTCTGTGGTGTAATAAATAGTCTCATGACATCACAGAAAGTTAAAAAAATGTGGACTTTAAAGATGTTAGAAGATAAACAGAGCATCATAACACCAGTCAAGCCTATCAACCAGCATTAACCTGTCTCACAGGCTGCAGAAAACAAAGAGAATTGGCCAAGCCACACCTTTTCACCGTAATTCCTTTCAAACTGACAAAGATGCAGGATGCTGAGTACAAACACTAACAACGCTCTGAAGCTGATGCCTGTTATCCCTTTCTGCCACCTCCCCAATCAAGACAAAAGAACAAAGATCAGTTTCATCTGTGAGACTGCTCTAGGGAAAAACAGCAGTGAGTGTAAAACCGTAAGGATTAGCTCATCTTTTCTCCTTAATACAACAGCAAACAATTAGTGTTCAAGTAAAATGGGTCAATCAAGACCTCAAATCCTCTTAACAGCAAGTACAGTAACCCATGTGGCCACAACAATCCAAATTAACCCCATGGATACATCAGTTCTTTCCTCTGACACCTAGAAAGCAATTACAAATGTCACACTGAACGTCCCTCTGAAACACCCTTGTGCAGTTTAGTAGCATAACCTGCTATTAAACCTTCCCACAAAATAAAAGCTTTTCCCTTTACCGAGGCAGGCAGCTTCAACCATCTCTGTTTCCCAGCACCAATCCTCTAAATCAGCTCCACCCCATGGAAATAAGTCTCATGCTGTTTTTTCTTATTACCTGAGGTGCAGTACAGAGCTGTTGCCAATGAGCACACCTGTACAAGAAGCAGAAGGATGGAAGGAAAAGCACCAACCCTAAATATGTCAAGACCCACCCACACTCTGCCTTAGTGTGTTTGGGAAGAGATAAGCCAGAGAACACTGCACATCTCCATGCTTTCTCTGTTATCTCCAAATATCATCCAGGGGTTCACAACACTGAGCCCACACACCATGAATTTATCCTCTTCCTCTTTTCTGTAAAAACATGCTTGATTTTTAAATGTGCCTAAAGCTGACTTTCAAGCACAATTAAGCATGTGCTTGAACTGCATAAATACAGATGGACCAAAACAACCATCCTTCAGTCTTAAGGAACAATTCTACGTATCAGCACATACATACTTTTATTTCTTCATCAAGTGCACACATGGATTTAAAGACAGCACAAACCCCAAAATATCTATATCATCAGATAACTCAGTTTAGAAAGGACCTTGGGAAGTCACCTTGTCTTAGGACCCCTTTTAGACCTTTCCAAGTTTCTGGTCATTATTTGTGTGCATGTTAAGTGCACTCCCTAATCCCTTCCTAGTTAAGGCTTCAGTTCAGCTTCCAGTGTCCTGCAGCCAGAAATGCCTTTTCTGAAACCCAAATAAAGCCAAGGGTGTATTTTTTTTTCTTTGACTGTGAGCCAGAAGTTCTACCAGATCAGTTCTCAGCACAGCCACTGCCTGCACTGTGGGCAAAAGATCTGCAAGGAACTCAGGCTTCAGGCACCAGCAGAGCTTTTATTTTCCTTTCTTAAGCTGATTATCATTTGTCCCACCATGGCAGATCAGATTTCAGATCCTTCATCTGCTGCAGATATGTTACAAGCTCTGTCATACCATGTGTCTTTGTAGAGACATGAGTAATCAAAAGGTGACTTTCAGAAAGCCTCCATCATAAAGTCCTCACAACCTAAATTCTTTTTGACTTTTTCTTCTCCTAACCCCATTAAGAAAACAAACCTGTCTCCAACACATGTGTGACATGCCACATTGGGAGGTGAAGCTGGAACAGCCCAGCAGAATGGGCCTCAGCCCTGTTTCTGTGCTTAGCTATTTCTAGCAGCTTCCACAGACATTTTTAAGTGAGCACAGTGCCAGAGCCCACTCTGTCAGCACACACAGCAAATGCCTCCTCTGTGAATTCAGGTCTATGGTTTAGCAAAGAGTAACCTGTACAGAAAGGAGGATGACAGACTGAAAGGAAAGGTATGCTTCTGGCAAAAAGGGAATTCTTAACCCACAGAATGCAGCAATTCATTTAGGGACTGTTGTGATCAGATTGCTCCTGCCTAGGCACAGCACCTCAGGGCTCATTAAATTACAACCATTTCTTTATTATCCCACACATATTAAAGAACACAGCTAAGTGGGTATGATATAACATAACATAATAATTACATCAGTCCTCTAAATCAAGGCTGCAAACGCTGCTTTATGTAACAAACTGCATTAGAAGCACAATGACCTGCCCTCCAGTGTGCTAAAACTCTCCACACACAGCACAACAGCAACTCCTGATTCTCAGGATGACAGCTCTTTGGCTTCTCTCAGACCCCCACAGGAAATGTGCAATGTGGGTGCAACAAACTGAACAGTTCCAAAACCCCAATCCTGTCCCTTGATGAGATGAGAAGAGATGAGAAGCGACGGAATGTATGGCACCGTGCTCCACTGCTGAGATCATCCCTCCTCGCAGAGCCCCGTGCCAGGGCTCACCTGCAGGTTTCACTGCCATGCACAACAGCCTCACTGAGGCACTGGGGTTGTTTTCAGCGTGATGCTTTAGCTCACCTGCAAATGCCTGAGCTCCAGGACACTGGTGCCACGTGGAGACTGAGGTCTTGCCCACTGCTGAGTGCACACCAGGGTCTTGCAAATGAAACACACAGTGAGGCATGGGTGGTTCCCAGTCCTGGGTGCTGCACAGGTGAGTCTGGGCTCTGTTACACATCTCACACTTTCAGAACATCAGCTGGAGAAATGACAACCACAAGCTTAACTGGACTGCCCTCACCCTAACTGAAGAGAGCCTGCAGCACACCCAGGGGAAGTGGCCAGTCTTTCACTGCTCATTAATCACTTTTTCATCATCTATGACGTAACACAGGGACAACTTCCCTATGCTGTGCCCTCTCAGCACATTCTCTTCCCAGGCAATGCTGACGCCATCCAGGCAGGAGGGAAGGGAAAGAAGCTATAGAAAATAAATACATTCTGCAGCTGAGCCTCTTCCTGAGTCTTTCAGATATGAGACCTGTAGCCCAGACATCCCTGCCAGTCTAAACCAGCACAGGTGAAAAGAAACAGCTTCTTTCATGGAGAGGAATCCAAGGTTTGTGGAGAAAATGGAAAGAAACAAAACCAAAAGAATATGTGGCTCAATCTCACATGGAAGTACCCTTCTGAAAACAAAGGGGACAGGTTTTCTGAACAATAAGCAGCACAAATGCTGGACAGCAAGTGGTTTTTAGACGAAGGATGGAGTATGATTTATTGGCATGACAAATTATGAAAATTGATGCTAAAGACCTAGAATAAGTAAGACTTACAACATACGTGTGCATACATCCCATTCTACTGCATGTTAATGCTATGCTAATTGCTATTCTTTTAATTGCTATGTTAAAATGCCATTCTCTATGCTAATGCTCACTCACAAGTGAAAACCTACACCTCTGTCTCAGGAAGAATCCTACATGAAAGCCCACCAAAACCACGAGAGGATGTTTTAATTCGAAGGAAAACCCAAAGTTCCGGCTTAACCCAGGGAAATTGACCATGCTGGTATCTTTCAATACGGAGAGCAGCTCTCCCGGCATGCGGCACACCCCCTTCTTTCCCGAAGGTGCTCCATACAGCCCATTTTATGCCGAGGGCAGGTCGGAGTGTCTCGTTTGGATGGGTACAGGGCAGAGGAAGGCGAGCAGGGTTTATCTGTGGCTGGGTGCAGCAGCACGGCAGCGCAGCGCAGCACACGCCTACGGCTCCTACCTGCAGCCACCCGAGCCAGCCACATTCTACATCATTTTCTCCTACATAAAAAGGCATTGTTCGCCGCTGGGCTCCCGTGCGCGGCTGTTTTCCTCCCTGATCCATGCAATACAGGGAATCATTTTTTTAGGTGGGCTTTTTTTTCCCCCTCCCCGATGCAAATTACCAGCGCTTACAGCCCTCGCCTCACACAACGTTCTTTGTTCAGCCGCGCAGATCCCCTTAGCGGAGCTTAGGGGTGGGGGCAGGAGAGGACAGAGGCTCCCATCCCCCGGAGGGCTTTCACAGCCCGGAGATGCTCCGAGCCCTCAGCGCGGCCGCCCCCGTGAAGGCAGAGCGGGCGTTACCGGGCGGCCGCCCCGCTCCATTTTCACCTCCGGGACGTGGGGCGGGGGCGACCCGCAGAGAACTCCGGTCCGGCTCCGGGACTGAAGGGCCCAAAGAAAGGACGGAAGGACGGACACACACGGACGGACGGAGGGAGCGCCCTCAGGACCGGGGTGCGCCCAAACGGGCTCGCGACAGCCGCAAGGCGGGAAGCGCGCGCGGCTCCCCCCCCCACATACACACACCCACCCCCCTTTCCCCGCACTCCGCAGCGGCGCCGGCCCCGCGCCCCGCCCGGCCCCCCTCATCCTCCTCCTCCGACAGGGCTCGGCACGGCGCTTACCTGAGCGCCACGGCGGCTGCCGGCACCGACGGGCACACGGAGGACGCGGGGCACCGGGCTCCAGCCGACCCGCCCCGCCGCTCTCGGGGCTGTCGCCGGGACGCGGCCGCCTGCGCGCCGCGAGCCCCCGGGACCGCCCCCGGCCCCGCCCCGGCCCCGCCGCCGCTCCCGCAGGGCCCCCGCGCCTGAGGAGGTGGAGGAGCGGCCCCTCCGCCCCGCCCCGGCCCCTGCATTGCAGAGACTCGGAGCGAGCCGCCGGGACACACAGACACGGGCCCGCCCGGTGCCCAGCCCTGCCCTGCCGCGGGTGGAAAACCTTCCCGAAAGCTCCTCACCTGATTTCGTTTGGGTCTGCCAAGTCCGGATCAGTCTAATTCCTCCTTTTCCTCTGGAGAAAGAGAGCAATGACAGTGAGATGGGTGAAAAAACGCCTTTCCAACACCCTCAGACGCCGCGCTGCTGCTCACTTCCACTCTGCTTTGGTAGGGCCGGGCTTTCCAACCATTTCCTGGAATCTGGCAATAAAAGATATCCTATTACTTTGTCACTTACACATTCTCGAACTGAACTGTCCCCCTCCCTCAGGGTGTCCATTGCTTGCCATACTCCAAAGTCATTCCTCCCACAATATCAGTGATAGGGCTGCAGCATCAGCTCATCTCACCTGTTACAGCCAGAACCACGCCAGTCCAACCCAGCTGTGCTGGAGATGAAAGAGTAAATGCTGCTGCTTTCCTACCTCCTCTGTTTCCCTAAGCAAATTTCACTTTGTTAATAATTCATGACTGCAAAAGTCAGTCTGTCGGAATCTTAACCAAAAATTCTGAGCATGCCATGTATGCATTAGCCAGTAATAATAATGTTTTGAAGGTACTATATTTGGATTCAGTGAAGATAAATATATTTGGGGACCTAGAGTGCACGCTATTACCCACACTGCAGTGGGAAAACTTTAAACGTTAAATTCAGTTTGGTTGCATTTTGCTGCATCACTGTGAGCAAGTTATCCACATTCTTTCCCAAATGTCACTAATTTTAGGTAGCCAGCTTGATTTCAAGCATGATTTTTCAGGAGTACTGAGCACTTGGGTATTTTTGTGGGGTTTATCAGGTTATCTAGAAGATTTGAGATGTGTAATTTGGGCCATATGTTAGACTGAGTGGCCAAAATGCAGCTCAGGAAAGCCTAGGTCCCGCCCCTGCGTCTGTTTCTTCATTCACAAAGAAATGCCCTCAGCATTGTATATTTCGTGTTAAGGGTATGTATATTTGATGTCAAGGGTCTGTCAGTGCTGATGAAGTGACTTGGGAAGGCCAAGTTACTTTGTTAAGTATTTTTGTGTAAATTTCCTTGTAAATCAGGAAATTTTCATTTTAAACGAGTAAGGACCACAAACATTTCTTCCTGTACTTTTCCTGAGCCCTCCTCAAGCTGTTTGAGAGAACTTCCCACCACTGCTGTTTCCTCACATTTCATCTGTAAATCAGTGCCATGCAGAGGGAGCAGGATTTTGCCAAAGTGACAAAGGCATCATGTTCCCTGCTTGTTACTCACCATCAGTGATGCACATCCTTCCAGAGATGCTTTCAGAGAAAATGCATTTGCTGCAGTCAGTCTTTCTCCAGGCTGCCAGGAGGAAATTCACTGGTTCAGGGCACGTGCACCAGTGTCTGCAATTCCCTGAAGACCCTCAGTGCCTTTCTCTTCCTGGTTTTATTTTTACCTGTGCCTCTCCTTGGAGGCCTTGGTGTCCATGCAAAGACCTTGATGGAGTTCTCCCCACAAGCACAGGAACTTTGCCCTTCTTCTCACCACCTAGATAATGGGAATGCAGGGTTTAACATAAAGCCTCATCAGAAGCAGCCCTGAGAGGGAGTGAGCAGCTGACTTGATCAAGAAGAAAAAGTTCAACTTCATCCAAATGGAAATTAGATTAATTTAAATCTTATAATATTAAAGAAAAAAGGGGAGGGGGGGAGGGGAAAGGACAGCCTTTCATTGGAAACAAATACTGCAGTGTGTAGCATGGGAAAGATGGAAAGATGTCTTAATGGAAAGACACATATACAATAAACTCTCCAAAACACTCCTGGGGATCAGAGGGGGTTGTAACTAACCAGAGACATGCTCAGAATATTCCATGTGTGACAGAGAATCAACGCCTCTAGCTCAGATGCAGCACAGCAGCAGCCTGTCTCATTTCAGCAGCAGCCTGCAGAGAGAGACAGAGAGAGAGAAGGTGAGTCTGAGAAGTTAGTCATTCAGCTGCATCTCTCCTTTAAACAAGCATCAAAGATGATGAAAAATAAGCACAGAAAAAATGGCAGTCACCATTTTCCCTGAGATAATTATCTAATCAAATTACCTTTATACTTCACATGAAATATTCAGCAGCAGTGTTGACACTAGATGTTTTAAGACAGAAAAAAATATTTTAATTCATGTTAGAGATATTAAAATGCGTGCACATACTTTTAGAAATATTCATGCAGAGATCAGAAAGCATCATTCACTAAGCCATAGTGGGGAAAGATTTTTTGTATAAAGGAAAATAAAATTTTGCATCACCTCATAAACCATGAGTTTTGAGATGCTCAATTATGGATCCCTGTATGGAAGTCTTGAAAGTCAAATACAGAGGATTTTTTGCCTGGCTACTAAAGGAAAAAGGAATGAAATTGCCTATAGTTGTCTTTAGAACAGACTAATTTGAAACTGTGTCTGGGGAATGCTGTTTGAAAGGGAATTTGTGTCAGTACTTTGTCTCTTACTATATAGTTAAGTAACAATTCCCCACTGCTCTCCTGAGAGTTTATTGGGATGCAGTAGTGGCAGCCTAGGTGTTTGGCACCACTTCAGTCGGGGGAAGGAAACATTTAATTTCTCAAAAACACAATGACTCAAGCCTTGGCGCCAATGCCACCACATTAGCTGAGCAATCAGAGCAGTCAAGGCAAAGTCAGCTCTTATTTATTGATGATGGGAAGAGCTGCGAGCACCACTGAGGTTAATGAAACAAAGGAGCATGGCTACGGTCCCCTTGCACATTACTCTCGGTGGCATTTTTGCAGCCTGTGGGCAGGCTGAGCAGATTTTTTCCCCACCTTTCTCCTCGGAAACACCTCGGTTAAGGTGACCGGGAAAGGCAGTGCTCCCTCCTCGGCATTGCTGGGAGGGTTTCATGGGTTGGAAAACTCCAGGGTCCCTCTAGTGCCCAACAGAGGCAATGGGGGAAAAGCGAGCTGAAGTGCTCCTTCAAATGCTGATAAACGACTAAGAAAAATAAAAGCTTCCACTGAAAACAGAATGGACTTACCCCTGTATTTGCATCACAAACTATGTTCAATTTTTTTTCTTTTTCTGACAAGAAACTCAGCTATATCTCATCAGCTCGCATAGTAACATTTCCATGTAAAAGCCTTCCTTTTTCTGCCTGTCTCCCATTTGATTACATTTACCATTCAAACATTATTTGGAGATACTCCCTGTTTGTAAATGTAAATGTCTCAGGTTGCTACAGGAGAGCTTTAAGCAAAGGTGAGGTCTGGCCCGGTGGAAGGACTTGTACAAGAGCAATGCTGCCTTTGTCAATTTAGTTATCTTTGGTCTTTTTGTGCAAGGGACTCTGAGTACCCATGTGAATTATGATGGGAGAATTAGCTTCAGGGAGCTGCACTCTAATTTGCTAAATGCTTTTGATGTCAAAAGCCAGTCTCTGCATTAGAAGCAGAATAATTTGAAAGCAGAGAGAGGGTACAAAATACTTGGGCAACCAGCTCTTGGGGCTGCAAGGAGATAAGAATTGCAGTAGAGAATGCATTGCAGCAGACACCTTCATTTCTCACTGCTGGGACTGAAAAGAAAGAGAACCAATGAACCCCAATGAAAGGAAAGAGTCCCCAATGAACCAGTGTGAAAAATGGACAGAAGTGGTCCTTTACAGGGTTCATGGTCATGTGCAGAGCTTCTTCCCCTGTCATTTACCTAATCCAGCCACTTTTTCCTCTCAGCTCCTGAAGCTTTGTGGAATTTTGATAATGGGTCTGATTCCTCTGCTGAAGAGAAGCTGGGTGTCAGACTTGTTGTGACATCTCACAGAATGTTTTTAAATATATTCAAAATGAAGTGAGGGGAGTACTGATCCCTGCACAAGTTCTTAACCTAAACCAACTTTCACTCCTTTAACCCATTTTCTGGAGCACAGAATAGTTCATCTCTTAAATTTCCATATAAACAAGAAGAAAAAAAAGCCCCAAACTCTCTAAGAAAATAAGCTTTGTTCTCTTGACGTTTTCTAGGTAAAGAATGATGATTGCAAGGAAGTTTTGGGTGGGTTACTGGTTTTGCCATCTCTAGCTTCTCACTACTACAAGTGTTGCCTTCTTTATCTCTCTTGAGAATTGGGGGAATAAAACTAATGCACCATTCAGCTTTACCAGGTCTCTGAATGAAAAAAACTAAAAAAACCCACTGCCTACTTACAGGACCAAACAGAAGATGAACAGAACACACAGTAAGTTTTATATAGTGAAATCTCTTTGCACATTGAATCCCTAGCAAAACTACATGAAAAATTAGCTTTTCACAAGAAATGTGATGTGTAAGTTACTGAATAGTCAAACTGGTGAGAATACAAGGAATATACTATTTTTCAGATTTAATTTCCTGTTCTAGGGGAAAGTCTGAATTGTTCCAACAGCAGTTACTGAGGATTAAAGACCTTGAAAAGAATCTGTGAGATGCTTGCACATGGAAGCTCGTCAATGGTCTGATGCACTGATAACTGGTTTTATTAGGGTGGAATTTTGATAAGGCCTTTGAAAATTATCCTCTTGTTACATTCAAACATGCAGATGTTACTGCATTTTCCAAGCCTAAAGCTTAAATCACCAGCTGAAAACAGATTAGCTTAGTCAAGTTAACACCACAATGTGGGGCAACATAATTCATCTTGGGTTTGGGCTTTGCATTTCTTTTCACCTTTCTGTGAATAAAATACTGAGGTTACTTCTTAAGAGGAGGGAAACATTACAGACAGAACAAGGGGATATTTTCCCAGCACAACTGTGGCTGGAGATTAAACATGTTAAACTTGGGATCTTTCCTGTTACCAAACTTCAAATTCAGGCTTTTACTCAGCCCTTGTGTGAGCAACAACCACAGTTGTCCAGTTTGGGTTTAGAATGGCCCTGGCCTGATGGATAAGCACACTCACCACATCTTCATGGGGCAGCAGTACTTCCCTGAGGTCAGGAAGGTGGTCCTGAGCACCTGAAGACTCCTGTGGGTTTCCTGTGTTATAAAACTGCTCCTTAGCCAGGGCCATCAGCAGCATGAGACTCTTAACAGTGTCCATCAGTGCCCACATGAGTTACCCATTCTGAATTCCAGATGTTTCTGCAGGCTTGGTCCAGTGAGCTGATACATGTTCTGCAGCCACCTGAATGTTATCTCCTGAGTGTTATCTCCTGAGTGTTATCTCCTGAATGTTATCATCTCCTGAAAGCAGATCTGAACAAACCACAGGTTCAGTGAAAACCAGTGCCTGTAAACACACCAGCATAATCTCTGCCATGCCAGCAGGTGGATAAACTTAAATCAAAATATTTCCAAAAAATGGGTGATTGATCTTATGAAATCTGTCATCACTATAGGTAACCAGTAATTCTGGGTTCATTCCACCACTCAGCCTAGCACTCACACAGCTACTTCTGTCAGTTGGATTGACATAGACCACTTCTTTTTTGATTACAACTGTGGATTTGTATTATTTGAAAAGCCTGTACTCCAACTCACTTCAAAGAGGAAAGTTAACAGTGTTGCTTGGGGTGCTCATTCCCATAAGATACCTCAGCCAGTGATCTAAATGCAAAAAAACCACAAAGCAAATAAACATTAAAAGAAGGATTACTTCTGCCTTCAATCTCGGATTCTGACAAAGGAGCTGCAAGAAAAACGTAAAGCACGTTATAATCAAGGAGCTGATGGGTGGGAAAGGAAGTGTTTCAGATGGCTGTGACACCTATAAACATCCATTGTATCAAGCAGCTCCTTGTCATCACTTGGTATTTCTGATTTTTGAGGCGTCTGCAGATGCTTGCGCAGGCTGCTGTGTTGCCATGGATACTGTGGTGTGCCGAGGCTTTTAGCAAACAGACTGATCTGTTTGTGCACCTCCAGAGTGAACAGAAAGAAAAATCCCATCATCTCTGTGGCTGCCAGCAAAGGGAGCCTGACAGCGAAATGAAATGACTCTGCATAATGGTTTTCAGAACCTCCTCCTCTTGGAAATGATGGGGTAGGAAGGAGATGGGAGGTAATGAAGAAAAGGAGGGAGAGGAACTGTCAAGTGTTGAGCAAAACCCCTCCTGCATAGCTCAAGGCAAGGTCCTTGCACGATAACGTCAGCTATATGGTCAAGAAAAATCAATATCACGTTTAAATAATTCAGTTTCCTAATGGCCTGGCACCTTGGCTTTCTGCAAGACAGGAAGAACAACAACAACAAAGATAAAAGGCAAAAAGGAGTGATCAACAGACAATGTAACACAGCAGAATAATTTGCTTTGAGTGATACTCTGGGACTAAGCAATGGGTGTGAGTTATGAAACTAATATTTAGCTGGTAATGCCTTTATCTGGGCACAACTCCACTGCTAAGTGAGAGGCAAAACAGGTTTAAAAGTGACAGGCAAGCAAATACACAGGAAACCAAGTAAAAATCCTGGGCAGTGTTCCAAACTTTGACTCTTCTCTTGGTGTTAGAACAAGCCCATAAACTGCACATACACATGGCAAAGTCTCTATGAGCTGAATTTCCATACATTAATACAGTGTCTTATCAGGCAACAACACAACATTGTCCCACTTGATTGCAAGTTTTGAGGTTTTGCCCTGCTGTTCTAAAGGGATCACATCCCCATGTATTTCACCAAGAGCTTTCCTTGCTTTTGAGTTTAGGGGTCAAAAAGCACTAGCACTTCCATAGGAGGTGTTTGCTCCTCATTATTTACATACATGCTTAAACTGTTAACAAGAAATAATAACAACGTGAGATCACCCTTGGTGCATGTTTTCCCAGCAGTACTGTGTCACCATGTATGAACCAGAAATCCATCACACAATATTTTATAGTGAACTCCTCTCCTCTTAAGGTTTTGTTCATATAATTTCTGTGTCTTAAAACATGGGAAAAGGAGTTGACTCCTTCTGTGGTCAGCGTGGTGTCTCTTCAAGCTCACATCTGCAATGCAAGCACCAAGAGCCATGTTTGGAGACAAGATAGAAAGGAAACCAAAACTGCAATCCTTGGCCTTCCCACAGGTCCCCTTGGTCGGGCATCTGCCTACACCTGGAGGTGTAGGCAGGAACTTTTGTTTTTGAGCTATGGACCAACACAACCAGTTACTCCAACAAAACTCTTTAGCACAAAGCCATTCCAGCCTCTCCTTGAGACCCTGCTCTGGGGATGGTCCAGCAGTGTCCAGTGATGGCTCTTATCTCTCTTTCCTGTTGATCACTCACACTGAACCTCAAGAATATCATTCCCCAGGCTGCCTCTCCATACAAGCCCCAGCCACAGACACCACAAAGCTGAAGTATGAGTCCTACAGATGCTGCTGGAGGTTCAGAGAAGCCTTCTCTTGCATGCAGATGAACTGTTACTAAATGCAGCTGTTGAGCTGAGCACTCACCTCCAGACTATTAATTGATGTTGCTGGAAGCACTGCAGAGTGTCTTGCACACAGTTGCTGTGGGAGCCAAAGATGTGTCCTGGGCAATTGGTGCCACTCATTTTCAGGAGGCTGCAAAAATGCGATTCCAGTTTGTGAAGTTATAAATTCACAAACAAACTGGAATCAGAACTTACACAAACTGTCAGGGAAGAGCTGAAAGGTGTTGCTGCTGTGGCTACAGATCAGTAATAACACCTAGCAGCTATGGCTTGTTCTGCAGTTCTCATTGATAGTGCATTGCAAAACCTGACTCCAGCAACTGGGACCTAACCCTGACAATCAGTTTTCCCTTACAGAAACCCCCAAGGAGCTCCTATTCTATCCTATTCCCCTCTTCCAAGGACCTCTGTTTAGAAATTTCCCACCTTCCTTAAAATCACTGTCTCTGGCCACAGCTTGCAAAGAAACCAGCTCCAGCAAAAGCCAAGCTGTTAGCAACCACAGCTAAGTTAAAGCTAGCAGTCATGGCCACTTAAACCTCAGAATTCAGGGCATGTAATATTCCTGCACATACACTGATTAGCATCCTTTGGGTCTTGTCATATTTGAAATGCTCCAGTGCCCACTCTGCCATCATTTAGGCTCTTATTATTAGTCTTGTAGCTAAGCAACAGATGGGCAGCCCAAATGATGTGGCAAGGGCAAGCTGTCTTGCAGAAATGTGGCAATTTAGAAGGAAAGTAACACTTTGAAGCTTGGGAGGATCTCTACAGCCCTCAGATCAATGCCAAAAGAGCTCAAAATCTGCCAGTGAGGTTAGGACAGCAGGTCTAGACTCATTGTGACTGAGAAACAAACCTTTGTCTGCATGGCAGCAAATTCATGGCCTTCATTTTCTGCAGAAAGAAAAGTGGAGGAGCATCAGCAAGATTAAAGAAATACATCTGGGTAAGTTTTTTTACAGCTCAAACACAGCTAGCACAGCTGGTCTTAGGATTGCCACACCTGGCTTGGAGGCTAAAGAGGAATCATGACAAAGAATTAATAAAATCCCTCTATTAACATTAATGTTTAGGAGAAAGCTGCCCCTTCCAGGGGTCCTGGGCTGAGGATCAGACTGTAATTCTGTCATTTGGTTCTGGGGAAACTGACTGGATGATGGCTGCCTTCCCCCTAGTCTGAGCCACTTGATAAAGCCCTGACTCTAAGCACAATCACCGTCCCATGGTGCTTTTTGATCTGAGCCAGGCTTTGATCCCAGCCTGGTAAAGCTGTGTAAAAACCTGCAGGCACTTTGTTGGCCAAAAAAAAAAGCATGGAAATTCACTTTTTTTTTTTTTTTTTTTTAATTGCATAGAGCTCTGAGGTAGGAATAAAATGCCATTTGGCAGCTTTCCTGAAGCAAAGTACATGGACCATCAAATATAACTGCAGCACTGAGGTATTTCAGCTGCTGCTGCCCAGCAGGCAAGCGTGCCTCTCTCCTAAAGCATCTTCACTCTGCTCTCAGAAAGCACTTGCAGACATTTATGAATCAATGGCACACTCTGCCCTGGGAAAGGGCTGGCTGGAGAGGCAGGAGCAGCACTGAGGTGCCAGGCTGGAAGCAGGGGGCACTGAGCCACCATCTTATCCTCCAAAGCTGCTGTGAGGCCAGAGACACAAAATTGTGTCAGGCAGCCTGTGCCCACCTGCTGGGAGCTCTGTCACTTCTTGGTCAATAACAACATTTCTGTCTCCTTTTCAGATGGGCACATCAGAAACTTGGTGGCAGAAACAGAGAGGATTCAGATCTGACACCTTATTTCACCACTTTCTAGAGCTCGTTTTTGTTCCTTTCACCTTCTCAGGCGTTAATTTCATTGTTAATTCTTGCTGTGGAAACCACAACATCTTCCCATCATAGGAAAGAAGCTAAAGCTTGAATTTTAAGCCCACATTTAGGAACTGGTGGCTCTACCAGTGACACCAGCCTCAGGCTGTTTTATGCCTAGCTAGAGGCACCTTTATAGGAACAGATCTGCAGAACTCACCAGCAGAGGACTCTGTGAAGGTGAAGAACTTACATGGATGAAAAGAAAGCAGAGACAAATTCATGGGCACTGGCACCTGCTGCAGATCACCCCCTGGCATCTCTGAACTTGGACTGCCATGAGCAGGACCCCTAAAGTTGAAAATGGAGAGATCTCTCTATTTTCACACTCTTTCCCAAAGTATTCAGTAGTTCCCATTGCATTATCCATCTGCTGGTCTAAAACAGCCACAGTAATTCTTCTGTTAGGAAGAAGATTGTAAAAAATATTGTAATTTAAACAGTGCATCAAGTTTAGCCATTTCTCAAAAAGTCTTTTCAACTCAGAGCCTCTGAGCAGAAACCAATGGGCATTTTTGCGGTGAGAGTGGAAGACTTGGCTCATCTCTCAAAGTGAGCTGACAGCCATAAGGTGTGACATGATCTAATTTTAGAATTATCATCTAAGACTACAAATTTATTTTATTAAAGAGAGCCATAACTAAATTTTGATGCCATTAGATAATGCAATTAAATATTGGCTTGCTTGCAGGTCTTTGTATTTTGCCACAGATAAAAAAAGACTCTATCTACAAATGGATGTCTTCTCAGATTTTCTTCTTCAGGATATTTAACAAATACTGACATATGAAATAAATCCTGAAAATCTAAACCAAAATCTTTTAATCTACAGAAGCAAACTGAAGAAAGTTGTATCTTGATATGGGAACTTACTAAATGTTTGCTGCTCTGTGAACTCCACAAATTTTAAACCCTTCCAGGAAAGTGAAAAATAATTCATTTCAGCTTTCTGCCATTTCCAGGTGAGACAATAAATAACACTATATGAGTTTTCTTAGGAAATAAAAAGACTGTGGAAGTAGAAATACATTAAATATTGCTGCATTATCATTTAAATCCCATTCATATGGCCTATCCAATTGAAACAAAACCCCCACTGCTTTTAGTGCAGGCTCAGTAGTTTGATTCTGGATTCAGAAGTTATAGCTGAACATTATGAGGGCAGTTTGAGGCAAAATGTTGAGGTTTAGAATTTGATGGCCACAATTTGAAAATTACTCTTTTCCTAACACACAAGAAACCACCCCAGCTTAAATTGGTTTTTACAGTGGCCAGAAAAAACAACCAACTCCATGAATTTCATACCACAGGTAAAATCCAGACTGATTTTCTCAGTTCACTGCAAGAACACCTTGTGGAAGCAAAGCACAGCAGTATTAAAGATCCATGAGAGGTGATATTTTTTACAGAGAATGGCTCCATGTTTGCACCCATATTAATGTGTGAGCCAACATACAGATTTGACTACAAACACTGTGCTTTAAAGATAAACAAAACCCCCAATACACTGTACTATTAATAAATAATGGTAACAACAAATGATAAAACACAGGCTATATAATTTACTTTTTAAGAGCTGGCTCACACAGGATGCTCTCATAGGGAAATATTAAACATTATTTTTGTTTGTTGACAAAAATCTAAAGAGAAAAGCTCAGTCACCTTGTAGTTTGCAAACGCTAAACACAAAACCAGCTTTGCCTATGTCCTGGAATGAGAAGAGAGGAAAAAAGGACAAGAAAGGAAAAGGTAATTTAGTGGAAATGAGTTCACTAGGCTTTTAGGTTATGCTTGGGCTTCTTTTGTGTCTTCCTGTAGATGATAGTATTACTTGTAGTCACATTCTACAGTGAGAAATTTTGGATAAGTCCAGGAGAAGAAATGCAAGGCTCAGAGCAGAGCCACAGGTGTTGTGACCTGATATTTTCACAAAAACAAGAAAATAATGTGTTAGCAAGTTTGTATGGCGGATTCATTCTAGAAAGTGCAGTTTCCTGAGTGTTACCATTAGCACCAAATTAAATGTTGTATTTAATGCAACTGTTTTCTTGATCAGGTATATCGGTCCTTTCTGACCTCTCAATTAATGCATTTCAACAGTTGTTTTAAAGAAGACCAAGATAAGAAAAGTGCCCCAAACCAGCTATTTCACCAGCAGTATGGGCATTATGTACAGAAAACCAGCTGGAACTCCTTTCTCCCTAGGTGATCCAGGCTCCCCTCATCCCATAAATTCAATCAGAGCTCCAAGTTTGCCAGTGAGATTTAAGTTCTTATGCTATGGAAGTGCTTTTGAACATTTTGTCCATAAAAGCTTTTTTTCCCCCTGTATCTTTCAGGACATAAAATGAATCCCATAATTTCCTTAAGTAGAAATGAGTTCCTGTTCCCCAAAGGGTGCTGGCTCACTCACAGGGGCAGGGGAGGGTTCAGCCTCCAGTGTGGCATGTCCTGGGCATTGCAGGAATGAGTGAGTGGCTGCCAGTGGCATTTTCAGATAGCTTGCCTTGATTTCCCAGATTGCTGCAGAAATTCATGACTACATAATGTGACTCCAGGCTCAGACAGACTCCAATTTCTCAGTAAAGGTCTACCTCCCATTTCCTTCATTTCATATATATATATATGCATACAAATATATTTTAAAAATGAATCTTACTGCAAGAGCTTAGTAAAATTGATTAAATGGCTCCCATTTGGGCACTGGTTCAAAATATTAATCTGATTATCATTATGGCTCAATTTCAGCATGGTTGTTAAGTACACATCTAAGTGAAAGCACCTGAACAGTCCTGTTGTGATGATTCATGGATTTAAAAATAGAAATGTGTTTAAATGCTCTCTTGAACTCGGGTCTAAATGAAATCAATACATGCCATGGCTCTTCTTCATGAAATATTAAGGCAAGATACATAATTTATTGTGCTCTGTGTATGCATATGTATTTAGCACTGATTATTCTGTAATGGACCTATACATAATTTAAACTATACAGCATCCATTTGGTGTGTGGTGGGGGGAGAAATCTTCATTAAACCCCAAACAGTACATTGTTTGGTGATGTGGGAATTTAGTTTATTCTTATGCTGTGGATGTCTGCATAATAAATCTCTGCACACATGTTCAGAAGGCCTTTTCCAGGGGGAAAAGAAAAATCCCAGCCTGTTGTGAGGCTGTGGGAGGAGATCCTGCAAGCTGAAGGACAGGACTTCAAGGACAGCACCCAAGCCAGGCTGCCCAAACCACTGCAAGGGCCAGCAGCCACCCCTCAGGACTGTCCCTCAGCAGCAAAGCTACAAAATTCCCCATTGTATTTCATGGTGCATGTCCTGGGAAATGCAAAATTCATTGTATTCCAAACCTATCATGGTCTATTTAAGACCCTGATGCCAGAAAACAGAATGGAGGGATCCCTAAAATCCAGGGATAAGGAACACAAAATCCAGGGATTTTATCTCAAAAATTCAGGCATGGGATCCCCAAAATCCAGGGATGGGGAACCCCAAAATGCAGGGATTTCATCTCCAAAATTCAAGAATGAGGGACCCAAATATCCAGGGGTTCTCCCTCATCCCAGAGACCCCAAAATCAAGGAATAAAAAGAGTGAGAGTTCTTCTCTATTCCTGATCCCACTGTTTTTGGGCTGAGGTAGCCTGGGCTCTAGAAGTCGAGGCCCTCAGGCAGAGTCACTCTCTTGCTTTTGTATCCTGGCTTTTTCTTGCCTCTATTTACAAGAGTAGCAGCTGGAGAAGCTGCCCCAGCCCACCAGCAGCACCAATTGATAAAAAGATTAAAATTGCCAATTGTTCCCCAATTTTGAGTTCAAGCCAATACAACTGCAGCTTCACATGACTTCTGGTAGATAATGATTACACAGGCAAAATTACCTGAAAGGTTTAAAAAAAAAAAAAAAGCAAAAAAACCAAGTAAATGTTTAATGCTGCAGTGGCTTTGATGAAAACCTTTCATCTGTAGAATCAGGGGATATAATATTTGGAACAACTGCTAATTGTATTCACTAAATTACTAACAGCAAAGAGTTAATACTTCACCCATGAGCTCTCCATGCCAATCATTTACTAGGCATGCAGTTATGAACACCTGGCAGAGAACAAGCCTCCCATGTAGCTGCTTGGAAAAGCTGTCTGGAAAGTCATTGGGAAGGAGGCACAGGTAAGTCATGAGCCTGCAGGTGAGAGCTGTGCTGTGAATCAGGCTGTGCTCCCATGTGAGGCCACCTCTTCACTTACCAGAGTCAACAGGATAAAAACTTGGGAAAATAGGAACAAACCTGAGGCTGGTAAACATGTAGATCAGAAAGGTAAAAGGAGCAAGAAAGCTTTTGCTGCACTCATGCCAAAAGATTTTTGTTCTGTAGATCCTGGAGACAATATGCTGAATATATACTGACAATATACTGACACTGTACTGAGGGCACAAAGACTGCTTGGTCTGTGTTGCCCATCTCCATCCATCTCAGCCTGAGACTGGTAAGACAAAGTGAAGATTTCCCACATCCTGAGCAAGCCAAAAGAATTCTCAGATTTCTTTGCTGAGCCCAGTTTGAGTCTGGGTTCCAGCACATGCACAGATAAGCTTCACCAAACTCACTGTTCACACAGCTGCATGCAGTATTACAAAACACTCTGTAAAATAACAGCTAAGAAACCTTTTTCTTTTTTCTTTCCTTTCCCCCTAAAGAAGTTATTTTTAAGTGCTGCCAAGAGTTATGTTAGTTCAATTTAAAAAAAAAACGCCCTTGTCCTGTGCAGCTGCAGAGGCTTGGTGACAGATGGCGCTACATGAATGTGAATTTGGGTTTTAAATAGCTGCATTAAATATTGAAGATTACATTTCCTTACACATGAAGTGCACCTGAGCAGTGTCAGTATTTTAATTCCTTCTTACACATCATAAATAATATAAATAAAGCTCAGGAAGACAATTTCTTGAGATGTTGCAAGACAGAAAAGGGATATATACACATACAGCTCTCTGGGCAAATCCCCCTTAGAGCTGCAAGCTGCTCCCACCTTTAGCCAATAACTGAAGAGTGGAAGCAGGAGGAGGTGGTTGCAGGAAACACACTGGTCAGTGTTAATTTCCAGAACACTACTTGCAGAGAATTTTTTCCTAATAGTAAAGCAGCTTTAGTAAATATAGTAAATATTTACACAGCACTGGCAAGTGTAATGGCAGCAGTGGTAAATTTCCACTTGACCCAAGCACTGCTCTGGTTCCTGCTGGGGATGCTCAGCTGGCAAAGCAGCCTCTGGAGGAGAAAACATCCCCAAAGAATGCTTAGAAAGGGGAGAACCACATAAATAGAATGAAGTGCATAAAGTGAAAAAGGCATTCAAAGAACTTCAGTGAGAAGTGATGTGAATTTTGCAGAGACCCACAATGATGTGAGATTTGTAGAGTGACAGTAAAAAGAGTTCATTTTTCTTTGTCTTTTTTTGTCTTTATCTTTTTCACTCCTAATTGGAAGTGCTCAAAGCCAGGCTGGATGGGGCTTTGGACAGCCTGGTCTAGTGGAAGTTGTCCCTGCCCATGGCAGGAGTTGTGGAATGAGATTTTATTTAAGGTCCCTTCCACCCCAAAGCTTTCTGTGATTCCATTACTAACCTGTGCCAAGAAAAAAGTTCCTACTGACTCATTGTTATGTTCTCTGCACCTCTCACACCTGCTCATACACCAGATCCTTAAAGAGCAAATGTGATCACACAAATTTACCTTGATTTTTTCCTGTTAGGGCTGGTAACATCAGTGATTGCCTGAAAGCAGCCTCTGACCTGCTGGATTGGCTTCACATTTGGGACTCCTCTATAATGTCAGATAATGCTTCACATCTGGGACTCCTCTATAATGTCAGATAATGCTTCACATTTGGGACTCCTCTATAATCCTCAGATAGTGTCTGGTGAGATGCCTGCTCAGGAGAAAGGGGGAAAAAGGGACAACCAAGAGAAGAGCATTAAAACATAAGCCACAAGATTTTGTAAAAGGTAAGCTGTGAGCAGGAGAGATTTTCTTCATTCTCCCCATGTGTGGATTAAACAAATACAAACATCTTCTCTCCACTGGTTATTTAGAGCAATTGCAGCACACAGAGACAGCCTGAAGAGTGGGGAGCTCAGTCTGTGAGGCTCAAAAAGCCCCAGAGGAGCCAAAGCAGCAGTGCCAGGTGCTCACAGAGCAACCCTTGGAAGGTCAGGGTCATGCTCTGGCCAAAGAACCTGTCAGTGTCTCCCTGTCCTTCTTCTCACTGGATTCATGCACCTTTCACTCTGGTCAGTGCCAAGAGTTTCCCTCTGAGCTTTTCCTTGGGATCAGCACCATGCAGGGAGAGCTGGTAGAGCCCCACCTGCCAGCTGGGCACTCCTCTTCCTCCTCTCCATCAATGTCCAACCTCCATCCCCAGCTCTTCACAGCTCTCAACAGTGAAGTGAGAGAGCTCCCAGAGAGCTTTCCTTGTAGGACTGAATTGGGGATGATTTCTGTGACATTAATTGCATTATTAAATATGCAGGATCTAAACCACATTTAATAACACACTTGTTCCAGTTAATCTCCCACTATCAGCTGAACTCTCAAAATATTTAAACTCTAGCTGTGAGCTTTATATGGGCTAAACAGTAATTAGAAAGTTTAATAAGCACCCAGGGAAGCTTCCTGAGCTGTTCTGCCTTCCCTTATTCAGGTCAAACAAAATGTGTTGTTCTGTCTTCTAAAAGGAGTTTGATACTTCCTAAAACTCAGGAAACTGTTGGGAAGATTAAAGTGGGTTAAAATGCTAACTGTATTGGGGAGGAAAAATACTTTCCAAAGATCATCTTTTTTTATTTGGGTTTTTTTTTTTTGTGTGTGTGATTTTTTTGGTGGGTTTTTTGTGGGTTTTTTTTTGTTTTGGTTTTGTTTTTTGGTGGTTTTTTTTTGTTGTTGTTGTTTTGGTTTGGTTTTTTTGTTCTGAAGAAGCTTTGAGAAGTGTTAAAGAGTTTATAGAAGTCTTTTTACAAAAGCCACATTTAAAAACATGGTGGGAAAAAGGACTCTAAGAGATGGAGCTTGAAGCTGTGCATCCCCAGTGGACTGATGCTCACATGGGGGTGATGCAGAGTTCTGAGCTGCATCTTCCTCAGACTCAGTAGCTGACACCCTTCCCAGGACAGGAATTACACCAAGAGAGTGACATTAAAAGATCTATACATCCACCCTTTGGAGTCCTGTTGAACTTTACAGAAAACCAACCATGCAAATCTCACCAAACCCCAATAAATAAATACTTCCATGTTTCAATTTAATGAAAGTCTTGCACTAGAAGAAACAAGAAAATTACCACTTACACACACAGACTTTAGCATTTGTTTGCTGTAGGTAAACTGCAGTGGAGCTGGAGGATTCCCTAAACCATCTTTTTGGGTGACAGGAAAGCATAACCTTGCAGAGGGGAGCAAGGACATCTCCTGAGAATAAGATCAGGAAAAGGATCCACATCACACTGCAAAGAGAGAGAAGGCATCTCAGAAGAGGACAAAACAGCTGTAAAAATCTATTTCTCCCACTTTCATAGTAGGCAGGAGCCTGTTTTACCACACTTAGGAGATCCTTAAACAAGGACATTTGGAGCATCAACACACCAGTGAAAACAGAGCACTTGAGAGAGAATCAGGTTAGTGGAGGTTCAGGAAATATTCACATTAAAAGCTGCTACAAGGTTATTAATTACATGTTGTGACATATTCATACCTATTGTCTTTTCATTTAGATCCATCACTTTAAATTGTAGATGTAGCTACAGGCAAGTAAGTGAAGGAAATTTGAAACAGTAACATGAGATTTTTAGAAGTAAATATTTCAAGCAAAATTCTAAATAGCCTGTGCTCAGTATTTTATTTTTTTGTATGTGTGTATCTGTATCATGCCTTGAGAGTGAAGCTATTGCAGCAGCTCAATGCAGAATTAATCAGGAAAATGCTGGAGGGAAGTCTTAGACTGGAAGTACTGGTTTTCCTCATCCTCCTTAGCTCCTGTCATTTGTCTGCATAATTTCATCTTCAGTTATCTTAAAAGTATTAATGTGCCCATTATATCTTCTATCTCCATTTAAATAGCTGAAATTCCAAGCAATAGTCATATTTTAAAAAGTTACTACTTACTTCCCTGAATAAATAAGGAAAGCTGTAGATCTTCAACAACTGCTCAGTGTCAAATTCCTCCTGCCACATGTCATTCCTCAGCACTAAGGGGAAAATCCACTAAATCTCCATTAAATGCTGCTGCCCTTGAGCCATCACAATGTTCTCTCAGGCTGTATTTTGGGATAAAAAAGGAGGGAAATGTGCTGCTTTCAGCCCTCCAGTGCATTGAATGTAATAATTTAAATCATAGTGATGATCCCCATCACTGCTTCAGAAGATGAATCCAGTTTTGTGTTTGATTAATTTGGGGGCAGAGAGAAGTTTCAAGCCTTGCATAAAATGTCAGAAACTCAAGAAAAACCTTTTCTATGTGACTCTTAGCCTGGAAGAAGATATTTCTTTCAATTTCACTTGCCATAATTGGGTCTTCTCTTGGCCATAGATAGATAGTTCCTGCATTTCTGTCTGGACAGCATCACCTTAATTTTCTGCTAAATTAGGTAACAGGATATTTCACCATAAAAGAGGTCAGAAAAATTCAAATCAGAAATGCCAAAATTGTCCTTTTCGATACCTTCCTGAGCCAACCTAGTAGAGCATGTTGGAAAAAAATAAGGTGCTTTGCATGGCAAGGTGTTTGCAAATTTCTGAAGTCATCCTATTTTGGTACTCAGGAGTGGGGTTTTTGCATTCTTTACAAGCTGCTTTAATGGGGACATATCTGCATTATTTTTGAAAGAATGAAAGGAATGAAGAATGAGAAGCTTTTGGGGTTTGGAATTTCCCAATTCATGGAACTGTTTAAAAGTCCTTGGCTTCCAGTCAGCTTCTGCTTTTGTGATCAAACCAAGAAAATAAAATTTAAAAAGTTAATCTATTTCTTATACAAACTTAATATCATCAACAACAACAATAAATTAAAAATTAACTTCAAGTTAAAAAGGACTTTGGCTCTGAAACACTGATTGACTCTACTGAGCTCATAATTAAGAAAGAATATTTTGTGGTTTGCTCTGTCCCCATCAATAATATATCAGCAATTCTAGAGCTTGGTAGGAAACACTTCTGGTAGCCAATAAATTTCTTCAAGACTACAAAAATTCCCTCTTTCAATGTTGGGACAAATCCCTTTTGCAACCTTTTTTTACCATGATAAAGAGCAAGGCAGGGAGAACCTTGGGAATGGGTTCCTAGCAGGGCCATCAGGGTGAGGAGCACTCAGTGTGGGGTTTTTTCCTTCCTTCCCACCTCTTCCAAGCCCACATGTCACAAGGCAGAGGTCTGAGGCCTGCTGAAATAAATTCATCTGGATGACTCAAGCAGGATGACCTGGCTGTACTCCCATTGAGTCACTCAAATAATGCAGCTCTGAGATCTCCTCTGGAGAATGAATCCCACATGTAGGAGCAGGCAGCCGTTCAGAGGTGGAAAAGGAAGCACAGAGGTGGGCATTCTCCCCAAAAAACTGCTTCCCAAAATAAGCCCTTCATTTGTAGCATCACCCACAGCCTTCCCCTTGTATCTAAGGGGAAGATCTTTTAGTAATGTTATTTGGGGATGTACAGATAGCGTATTTTTAATGTCTGTGCCCAAAAGTAGATGAGTTTTCTTAACAAGTGCTTCCTCATGCTGTAACCACAAAAACCAACTTGTCCAACTTGTCTTCTAAACCACTTTGAGCCAGGGAGAGCCCCCACACAAGTCACACCAAGGCCCAGGTAATCTTTTAAAATATAACTAAAGGAAGCAAGATAAATAGCATCTCATAAGACCCTGGAAAATGTGAGGCACTTCTTTTTATACTAATTTCCCCACTGAAGATACTACAGCACAGAATTAACAGTTTAAATGCATTCTTAACCAATATATTACTCAATTTATTTAAAAGTTGCATTTCTTTTATGTATCCTATTTACAATTTTTGAGAAGGAGAAATCCATGGATGTTTCTGGATGTTAAGAAAGGAGAAACCCTTGTCCTTTCTATACACCTAAGAGTCATAATATTCCCACTCTGACCAGCTTTATTTAAAACAAAACAAACCAAATAAACAAAAACACAGAAAAATCTCACAGAACACAAATGGGGCACAGCATTAAAAAAACTTGTGCTGCAGAAACATCCTAGAAAACTCAACCCCACTATTCCAAGAATATAATGAAAATCAACAAGGGACAACTGTAATCAAGAAGACAGAGGAAGAATATACACCAACAGGATATTATAAAACATCATTTTACTTGGCCTATATGAAACTTACCTTGTAGTTCACAATCTGTAGCACAAACATTTGGTATCCTGAGAAAAGTTAACAAGGTGGCTTTGATAAAACTGGAGACCTTATGTAATTCCCTCTTTTTCATTAAATAATGGATGTTATTGCATTAAACAGATAAAATTTGATTCTCAGCTCTAGGCACCAAGGCCTATGAAACAGACCCATATTACCCATGACATTCTTAACTACCTCATACCATCATTTCCTACTCTGCTCTGAATTTTATAGAGCATACAGACTGCCTAAAGGCTTTTTGTAGCCTTTACAGACATAAGTGTGATCTTAAAGGTTTTTTTATTTTACCAAAGATAGTAATTATCTTCATTTCTCCTTCACTCCTTACCCACTTTACTTTTTCCAACAACAGGTTTTATCACAGTCCTGCCACTGTGTTTATCACATCACTAAATGTACTACTTCAAAATTAAAGAGAGCAGTTATTAACCAAGCTATGATTATAATAAGAGCTCCTGCATTTATTTAGTTCCTTTAGACCCTGGTCTGAAACTCACCTAAGTGATGTGAGCCTTAAAGCACCTTAAACTGCATCCTCTGGAGCACATTGTTGGTATGAGTTGTAGTAGTGCAATGCTAAACATGTTGGAGAATTTAAAGCCCATCAGGTCCCAAAAAAAATCCTCATATTAATTTGCCAGTTTCAATGCTACCTGTCATCATCATATTTTCTGAAAAATCCCCTTGCCCAGGATTTCTCTCCTGGGAAGCTGAGAAGCCTCAGAGAAAAAGGTAAACAATATTATCTCATTTGCTTCTCCTGTGTTTTGCTGCTTTGGAATGTGGTTGGAGATTGTTTATCCAACAGGTGATTGTTTCATTGCTTTCATGTGAATGGTTTCAACTTAATGACCAATCATGGTCAGGCTGTGTCCAGACTCTAGAAGGAGTCACGAGTTTTTCATTGTTATCCTTTAGCCTTCTCTCTGTATCCTTTCTCTATTCTTTAGTACAGTTTTAATATAGCATTCATTAATATAGTATAGAACATAAAATAATAAATTAGCCTTCTAAGAACATGGAGTCAGATTAATTCCTTCCTCCTCCATCTGGGGACTCCAAAAATACCACAGCTACCTGTCCCTGGTGATCCATTTTCACTCAAGTTTTCTCTGGAGGGAGAAAAGAATTTGTTATTAAGAGAAGCTATAGAAAGAACCAAAGACCAAGCTTTTCTAAAATTATTTCAAATAGTCTTGAATTTTTTGAAGTTCAAGCTTATGTGTCATACTGGGAAACATACCAGGAAGACATAGTCCTCCTTTGACCACATTGCAGTAATTTTTGGTACTAGTTCCACTGCACAGACAACTCAACTTTGTCCTTCATTCTGTGCCTTACAAAGCATCCAGTTTTCATCAATTCATGCTAAATTAACATCTCTTTTTTGCATCATGCAGCTTAAAACTCATTGTTCCTTTTACAATAAGACACACACAACCAGCGCCTATTGGTTCTACTAAATCTACAAAAATCAAACTCCTACATGAAAACCTCCAGAACAACTCAACCATCAACACATTCCTATAAGAATCTTAGACTGTTCCTAAGATTCCCACAAAAAAAAATAAATCTGGAAACAAAGATCCAACTGTTGCAATAACAGCTAAAACTCCCCAGGGATCCCTGCAAAGTTAAAACCAGGACTGCACTGTGATTTTTGTTGGTATGTGTTAATGCAGAGCTGGGTTTGAAAGTTCCTAAGGGTACACTTTACAATTTCATGTGGCATTTGCTGAAAAAACAGTATTTGCACTCAGAGAAGGGCACATAGAGAACCTTGTGTGAAAGAGCCAGAAGAAAGTTGCCCTTCAGTGCTCTGGAGCTGAGGGGAATCAGGGAGCTCTGTATTCTCCAGGGACACCTCCTGCTCCATGCAGAGTATCTGCTTGCATTACTAACCTGAGGACACCTGCCCTACGCACAGAGTTGGCCTGGAAAAGGTCCAAGAACTATTTTTTTTTCAAATGCAAATTCAGCGTATTCAGTAATTCAGTCACCAAAGTAAGCAGCAGCATGAATTTAGAGCAAAACCTTCAGGTGACCCTGTTAAGGTGGCCCAGCTCTGGTGCTCACACACAGATCCTTTGGCACTGAGTACAGCTCTCACCAGGAGTGAGAAGCACAGAACTAAATCATTTTTAAAAAGAAAAACCAAGGCATCACACAGCTGTTAGCCAAACCTGCTGCTTTTTTTATGAGACTAGAACTGGCACTTATTTCTGGGTAACTTTCAAGAATTCCATTTGCAACGTTGATAAAATGTAATTTCTCTAGCAGAGGACTCTCATTCCTGCAGACCTTTACTCCTGCTTAAATTATATGGCCCAAACACACCATAAAAAAGCAAACAAACAGAAATTAAATCAGTATAGTCCATCCCAAGGTAAGACTATAGTTTTTTGTGTTATTGCAGCAGGTAAAGCCCAGTTATGCCATATCATTTCATTTGACCAAACTCCTCTAATTGCTCCTTTTCTTCCCCTGACTACTAGGAGGGCTAGAAATGGAATTTGATGTCTCACTGCCCTCAGCAGCTGGAGTCCTGTTTTTACTTTTGGGCATATCTTTAATTAGCCATGACATTTTGGAGGCAATTATAGCTAGAAGTTGATATTGTTTTTTAATAAGTATGGACAGGCATATTCTTTGTCTCTCAGTGTGAAAATGGATGAGAAACAACAGCTGACATGCTAAAAAAAAAAGTAGATAGGTTATCTAAAGAAAGCCCATGCTTCAGGAAGATTCCAGTTTTTAATATCTGGGTTTGAGAGAATTTTTATGGCCTGGGAGTTGATGTGAAGAGTTTGCAGGATCCTGCTCTCAGCTCAGCTCTTGCTGCTCATCATTGCACAGTGTTACACAGGGAAATGCCCTCAGTGAGGCCACCAGAGCTCACCCTTCTCCAGGAATGGTGCTGGCAGTGGGGCACAAGACTGGAGGACCAGAATGCAAATCCAGAGTGGGAATTTTCCAAACCTCTCCATTTTATGGGCTTGAAATGCAGAGCACCAACCATCCAAACCCACAGGCAGAACATTGCTTTTAAAATACTTTGCTTGTAATTGTTAAGACAGCCTGAAAATATAGAAAATTACTATTTCAATGGCTCTGTTATCACTGCAGAGGCATGGAAAATACTTCTCACACTAAATAATCCTCAGCATTCACAGCAATTTGCTGTGAATTTGCACTGGTACAAATCCCTGTGCGTGGCATGGCTAAATGAAACTCTTCAGACTGAATTACCTGTATTTTATGGCAGGTGTTAGGAGGCACAGGTTAATAGCACAATGTTGGCACAAGCCAGCATACCTCATTAAATCCCATCTATAAGGAAAATATAACATGAATCCTTTAGCAAACTGTTGTTTTGATATTTTTAATACATTCAAGCTGAAAAAGCAATTTTTTTTCCCTTTAAAAGAAAATTGTTAATAAATAGCACTTAACATAGAGGTTCCTAAATTGGCACCTGGGCAGCCACTGTCTGAAATACCTATCAGGCCATCTGGGAGAACACCAGTTCAGTTTGTCATGCAGAAAGTAATATTCACCCAGAAAAGGCATCCAATTTACTGGTATTCCAATATGATGCTCCCTCATTACCCAATTACACTTCAGAGGAAGGGGTGAGGTTATAGTACTTTGAGCATAATTTAAATTCTGGCTTGCCTTCCTCATGCCTGAATTCCATTGCCTTGCCCTCCATTACCTTGCCCTTCCTGTGCTCTCTGCCCTCTTTTCAGCCTCCACTTCCCTCCAGCCTCCCATCATTTTTAGGGCTTCCCATTTCTGGCCACATCTTGTTTTCCAGCCTCCCATCCCTTCTAAAACTTCCACATTTTTTTGCCTCTCCCATCCCCTTTCCTTTCCCTCCCCTCCACACTTCCAACCCTTTCACTCTCCTGCTCTGCTTTGGCCTCCCATCACTTTTAGGGCTACATTTTTTTTCTAGCTACTCCTTGCTTTCCAGCCTCCCACCTATTTATGGACTCTCACGCCATTTTAGCCTCCATGTTTTCCTGGCTTCCACTTAAGCTCCTGCCACCCACAACTTTTCCATCTCCCACAAAATTTGACCTCCACTGTTTCCTGGCCTAAGCATTTCCTCAGACCTCTCACCCTCTTTTGCTTTCCACCACAGATCAGCTTCCACTTTTTTATCTCCTAAAGTTTCACTCCAACTTGGCCTCCCTTCACAGACTTCTACCCCTTTTCACCCTCCCACTCCAATTTAACCTCCCCCCACTTCACAGACTCCACTTTTTTCTGGCCCCTACCCTTTATTCAGCCCTCCTCCCCATTCCAGCCTTTACATTTTTCTGGTCTCCATCTCCATTTTCCCCTTTCTTGCCCTCCCACCTCTTTTTGCCCCTCTTTTCCTCCCTCTCCCCACACTCTCCTTTGGCTTTTCACCTTCCATACTTTTGGTCAATACTTTGGTTTTTTTTGCTTCCCACATTGTGTCCTCCTGTCCTTTCAGCTTCTGCATTTCTTCCTCTCTTCTACCCTATCTTGGCCCTTTACCCTTTTCCAGCCTCTGTTTTTTCTTGACTCATTTTTTCTTCTCACTGACCTTTTTTTGGTGTGTTTTACTCTTTCGCAGCTTCTACTTTTTTCTCTCCAATTTTCTTTGTTACCTCACTTCCTTTATGGCCTCCTCCTCATTTTTAGCCTCCAATTTTTTTTCAGCCTTCCTTGTTTACTCCATTTCCACATTTTTTCCCCTCTACCTTCTACACTGACCCTTCTGTTCTTTTTCAGTCTCCCACTCTTTTTTGTCCCTCTATTCTTTTAGGGCCTCATATTAACACCCCTTTAGGATTTTATATTAAGACTCCACTCTATTTAATGCTTTCTCCTTATTCCTCTATTCTTTCAACAGACTCTCAGACAACATTTCACAAAAAGATTTCTTTAGTCCCACAGTACTTTAGCCTCTCCCCAAGTTTCAGCCTCCACTTTTTGCCCTCCAGTCTCCCGCATTTCTTTGGCCTCCCATCCCTTTTCCACCTGCACTTTTTTCAGGCTTCTTCTTCCCCTCCAGACTCTCACTGCTTTTCAGCCTCTCACAGGAAAAAATGTGCTAAAATCATGGACTGAAATGCAGCTGGAAAACACTAACTTTTTTTTTTCCCCCTGATTTTCCTCAGGTAGTGTGTTAAGAACACCCTGTGCTGTGTTTTGTGCTGCAGAAGAAACTGTCCACAATGGGTTACCTGGTATTTAGTATTTAGGTGTCAGGCAAAGAGTTCCTCAAACCAAGGGATTTAAGTCTGCCCCATGCTTCTAATAAGACTCAGCTTTCCATTTCCAATCCATAATTCTGCACCAAGACATTTAGGAAATGCACAGTTGCACAGCCTGAAGTATTAAATATCAGCTGTTGCAGTTGTTTTGTTCAGCTCTGATTTCAGACACAGCCAATTCCAGGGGCAAAGCTAGGGAGGAATACTTCATCCACCCACACAGGCAAGGAAAAGCCAGACCTTTGTCTCAGAAGCTCCAGCACTTTTAATTTCTTGGCACTCTGGGATGGTGTGATAAATTTTACATTAAATCAACAACATACCAAGAACTCTTGGGCATTTCAGTTCAAGTTCTCCAAGAGATAGGCTAAATTTCCCTGTAACTGATCTTGACAGACCCCCTTGGAAGGGGATGTGAGGCAATGGGAGGAAGCAAATGTCCCTGGTGGTCATCAGGCAGTGGCAGGAGGCTTGGCTGGAGCTGCAGGAATGGGGAACAATGAGAGGAAGAAAAGGAGATAAGCAGCCAGGAAGCACACAGGGTGCAGAGGAGCAGAAAGCCACAAGGAAACAAGACAAAAAGCAAACCAGGACCCAGTTTTGAACAGGAGGGTACCTGTATCACAAAGAAAGCCCTGAGGAGTTAAAGTGGTAAATGTTCCATGAGGCCAGGGGCAGCTGGAAAAGCTGGCAAAGGGGACCAGAGAGAATATGATCCTCTTGGTGAAGTCCCTGGGGCAATGGAGACTGGTTATCCTGCCACTCAGACAATCTCCCTGAGAGAAATGCTGGAAAAAGCTGGAATTTTGCAGGTAAAACCTGGTGACCAATGTACACTTTCAGATACTCAGTCTGGGACCAAAAACAAAGGTGGTGCAGGTTTTCCTACCTCAGCAAAGGGCCAGAAGGAGCCACACCACCTGGGACAGAAACAGGTCCATGTGGAGGACAAAGCCAATCACTTTTCCAAATGGATCATACAGGATAAAATGATGAAAATCTTCTGACCTATTTCAAACCCTAGATAACTGCATGGGAAGGTCAGACTTGCAGTGCTCAGCACTCAAAATTCAGCAAGTCCTAATATGAGATCTGCTCATAACACATGCATTCAGCTCCCTATTCACCTGTGGCAGTCTGATGCTGCCTTTAGTCATACAGTAGCATAGCTGTATTTTCAGATATATTTTATATCTATTTTTTCAGCATTTTCACAATGCACTGCCTGGCAAAGGGGTACAAGAGCAGGTAATCTCCTTCTGCTCCTCTCATCCTGAACCTCCTTTTCTATCTCTCCCCCATCTCCCTTCATTATCACTTGTCAAACCTCCCAAGCCCTGAGGTTGGTGAGGGGCATTTTGGCTGGCCCAGAGCACCCTAGAGGCCAGAGGAGGTTTAATTCAGAGCCTGTAATCTCTCCTGCATGACAGGGCTTATCTGGGCTCTGGGTAGGCATTTAAGCTGCTCTGGGAAGGAAGCAATGACCTGGTTTGCCATCCCCAACCTGGACTGCAGCAGTGGGCTCAGTCACGGCTGATGTGGAGTCTTTGCCATGGGTTTCACAGCATAATTTAGGCTCTTTTGTAAAAAAAAAATTATTGAAGGAGTAGTTCAGGATCAGGATTTCCTGTCCTCATCTGCCCCACTTTGTAACCAGAGAGAAGCTGCCCACCCAAACAGCTGCTGCATGCTCCTAAGGTGGCTTCAGCTAATTCTGCATCTACACACATTTCTCCTGAAAAACTGAGGTGTAGCAAATGTCCAGGAAGCCTTGGGTGAGGCAGCTCCAGGTTTGGAACACCGGCAGAAGCTTTCCAGAGGAAAAACAAGGGAAGAACCAGGCACTAAATAACCCAGTGCTCAGGATGGGGAACTGCAATCCTCAGTGTGGCAAGTCAGAGGGGCAGCCAGATCCATCTCACCCAACAACCCTACAGGGAAAAAAAAGCTTTGCTTTTCCCTTTTCTTCCCACAAAACAGAGAGAACAAGAACATTTTGACAAAGAGGGTCAAGCCCAAACACTTTTGCAGCTGAACTCTGTGCTAGTGGTGCTGTCAGTGACACTGAACCAGCTTTCTGGCCATGCTGTGTTTGGTGTCTCCCTCCCTAATTCTGTGGCACAGCAACCATTCAGAAATTCATCTGAATATTTACCCTAAGGAAAGGGCAACTGGACTATCACAAAAAAGAAACCCCTGATTCCAGTTTAGTCCTGAAACCCTGATGGACTGAACTGTGCTCTTTTCTCTGTGTTCTTCAACTGTGCAAGTTGTCCTCACCCTATAGACTCTGATAATGATTGGCTTCAGGGGCAGGAAATATACTCCAAAATGATAATTCCCAGGCTGAAGTCAAGCTCTGTTATTTTCATGCCACTGCTAATATGTCCAGAGCAGATTTATTAAAGCCATGAGTGACTCCCCTGCCAGAAATTAAGGACATTTCTGGTGAATAAGCAACTTTGGTGTTTATTCCTCCTGCCTCCTCATCTGCTGAGCTGCACCAGAGAAGCAACTTGTCAGGCTAATTATTCACAGAGATTTTAAGCTGCATATTTTCTCTCTGGACTAATCTAACCCAGATATGGGAAAGGCATGGTTTTAATCAGCCCTTCTATACATCCCATGATACTTGGTCACATGTGCATGTGTAGGTATGTGCATTATGTGCATCACCCAGTAAAATAACCCCATTGTACACCAGCAATAGGCTGCCTATCACATGCTCTTCTGTTTGCCCTTTTTTTATAATGCTGCCTCCAAACAAATCAGATCTGAAATGAAATACTCTGAATTACTTCTGAGGACTTTTTTCATAGCTACAATTTTTTTACAAAAGTAACAGACTGACCATGACCCTCAAATAGTTTCACTGCAGGTCAAAAGGCAAGATTAAAAGTTATATATTATCTCTATAGTGTTCAATAAGATCTTGGGAAACAGGGTGAAATCAGCCTTCCTTCCAGCACATGGAAATCCATTTAAAAGGGACACACCATCACAATAGAAGCCTGAGTGCAGCCAGGGCTCTAAAGCAATTCAAGGCATTTTTTTCCTGAGACAAGTGACAGAGCTGGGCTCCAGGGTGGGCAGAGCCCTGCACAGACTGCAGAATCACTTACCAGCATTGCACTGAGCAGCACAGGATATGAGAGAAGCAGCTGCTTCTTGTCCCTGGTGGCACTTCAGGCCAGCTGCTGTTCTCTCTGCAGGGACAGAGGTGGGTTTGCTCCCAGACTTGCACCTTGCCTTTGCTTCATCCTCACACAGCATTACTTTTTCTCTGGCTTTAGCTATGGGCATTGAAAGGTGAAGTAGGGGTATCTCACTCTAAGAGAGGAATGAAGTAGGTGCTGGATGAGAAGCAGGACTTTTACAAATTAATTTTAAAAAATACAACCTGTTAGCATACACTGAACAAGTTTGAGTGCAGGATTTGGGAATATAAGGCAAAGCTCTACCCAACTTAGGGAAGATTAAAAAAGCACCACATTTTCACATCACAGTCTCTGGTTCTAAATTGCATGGGATGTTCAGGTGAAAGGAATGACAGGGATGTGTCTTTACAAACAAACTGTGGGCCTGCTAATAGATAAAGGCAGACACTGATAGGTGAAAGAAGCAATGGGAGGGACCATAAATTCCAGAGGAATTGACACAGACTGTCACTCAAGGCTGTGCTAAATTCCTGGACTTAGAGAAAAAGAACAGAGATACAAAGAAAAGGCAGGTCTGCATTAGGTGATTTGGGAAGTCTGCACCTCTCAAGTACCTCAGCCAATGGGGAGAGAGAGAGGGAAATGTGGCCAGGAAATTGGGATAAGGAGGAGGCTGCATCCTCCAGCAATTCAAGAGACCCCTTGGGAAATGCCCCATGGCCTCTCCCTTTGTCCTTGCAGGACTCCTCTGTCTCCCTTTTGGACTTAAACCTCTGACATAATGGATTAATTTTCCTGACACAGGGAATCTCAAACACAGACCTAATTAGGCAAAATGTGAAATAACAAACCTTGTTTTCTTCCAAAGGCTTTGAGAGTGAGGACAGGAGGAGAGTAGTAAACATGATTAACTCAGAAATTTGGTTTTCTTGGATTTTTGTGCAGCAGATTTTTCTTCTCACAGTAACTGATATTCACCAAGTACTTAAAAAATCCAAAGCCCAAGAATTAAATAGGATTGACAATATGCTTCATAGGATTTGCTGAATCAGTGATGGTGCTCACCTTGCTGTACTTACTGTGACCACCACAGGCAGAGCTGAAGCATGTCTGGAAAACAGGAACCAGGCAATGGTGTGGATGAGAATGGAAGCACCAAGCTACCATCTCCAAAATGCATCGCAGTGATGTTTCCAAATGGGAACAGCTATGTTGCTGCTTAGGTAATTTTTATTCTTGTAACTCAGCATCCTCTTTGAAAGTCCATCTGCAGCTCCTGCAGTGCCTTGGATGCAGCAGGTGGGTGGGATGGCAGCAGGAGCTGATGTGTGCCTGCTGTGGGGCACTGGGAGCAGAGCCAGAGCTGGACCCACAGCCCAGCCTGCCATGCAGCCCTGCAGAAACTGCAAAGTTCTGAAATCTCTCTGCTTTGGGGTTTTTCCCTCCCTTGCTGTACCTGTGTGATGGATCCTGGGGGCTCCTCCATCAGGCAAACATTGCAGTCCACACTCCACTTCCTTTGCAGCTGAACAATGTGACTTTGCACAAACCAAACCTGACTTTGTGTTTACATAAGTGAATAAAACTGGAGTAACAAACACCATTACAAATTGAAGCAAAGTCACATCCCAAGTGGATGTCTATGAAAATCCTGAGGGCTGTGTGCTGCTACAGAAGAATGTGCTATATAATGCATTTTTGACAGTTTAATGTAGGATCACATCAAAAATGGGCACAAAAAGGGCAGAAAAGGATTTCCTGGAGTAGAAGCAAGAAAATAATGTACAACTATGTCAATTAGTAAGACTACAATTTAAATAAAGCCACTTTAAAACACCAGTGGAGTAGCCTAGCTTATCACAAAGCCCTCACAGATGTGGTAAAGCAGTAAGTGCAGCTTTAGAGCAACAGAGCATTTCAGTGTGCTCCAGACCACCAAACACATGTGAGAGATACTGCTCAAAGCTATTGAAATAATTGACATTGAAATATCAATATGATAAAATATTGATATTGTGCCATCTGTATCTCATTGGTCCGTGGATTGATCATTTGTACACTCAGCACAAGAGAGTCTGTGAGGTGCTGCAGAGGTTCAGTCCCTGAAATCACTGTGATGGGGTAGAAGCAGTGCCAGAGTTTGTAAAAGGCTCCTCAGTTAATTAAGGGATTGTGAAAAATGCCTCTTTTGCCTCTTCCAAGGAGCCCATCATGCCACCCTCATTTTTCATGTGCTAATGAAAAATGCTTAATTCCTCTGGAAAAATACCAATCTGGTGGCTTCCAGTTAGGGAAATATTTTCACTGTAACATCATGATGTGTGTGACAGTGACAAATGCTGCTCATTTTTCTCTCACTGAGGTTTTGAAGTGCAGCACTGTGCTCTGCTCTGGCATTTTTTAATGCAACTAATGTCAGTACTGAGTTGCAAGTGGATGAAATAAAGGTGGCTGTTAATCACAGAGAAATGGCATGGGACAGGCTACCTTCAGAAAAGGGTAAACTCCCAGCTCTCTGGGGATTTTCTACATCTTTAACAGAGTTTTATGATTTCACAGCTCTTTTCATAGCAGAACACAACGTGATGAGTGGTGACTGCTGACCCTGGGATTCCAGCACTCATCTACAGGACTTCAGTGGGTGCTTTGGGGTAAATAATGAGGTCTTTAACATTATTTAACAAGCTATTCACAACTTAACAAATGGTTCTGTTATTTACCTACTCAGTAGAAATGCTTGTTAAAGTCACCATCCCTGGAGGTCCTCAAGAAAAGACTGGCCATGGCACTTAGTGCTCTGGTCTAGTTCACATGGTGGAGATCAATCCAAGCTTGGACTTGATGATCCTGGAGGTCTTTTCCAACCTAAGTAATTCTGTGATCTCTGTAATTCTGAGAAAATACTGAGGATTTAATATCTAGAGGATTAATATCCTTCTGCCAGCTTTCAGAACCAATCTTTCCCCTAAATTATCCCTTTATTTTTAATTATAAATAGAAATTTGAGTGTTGCAGGATGTTGTTCTTTTTCAACTTATTTGGTATCTAGCCCAATAGAAAATCTATCCCAAGACCGCTGGTTATTAACTGAAATCTTAAAACATCATTATTATAGTAATCCCAAATATTTCTGTCCTATTTATCACCATCATATCTTCAAACCACCCAACAGCTCAACACTATTTTATTATGAAAGTCAGCCTAGTGTACTAAAGACACAACAGCCATTTGCTCTTTTTAAGTAGAGCTGGTTCCCCTCTGCAGACTATGCCAAAGAGGAATGTTCTTTGATGTACCCCGTTTAGATTTCTTTTCAGCATGGGAGAGTAGAAAAACAAAGATGATGTCCAATATGTTGGCACCATCTGCAAAGAATTCTATTACAGCACAAAAATTAAAGGGTTTGTTTTTTTGTTTTTATATTTTCAAGGGTAGTATTAGCAATATGATGCTGGTTCAGAAGTCAGGTAAGGTCTGTGGTTGGCAACTACAATTCTTTTATTGGACATATGTTGCTGAGCATTGAACACTTGTTTATGTAGGCACGGATTTAAGAATAACACCACAAAATCAAAAGGCTAAACTGCAGACCTGAACTGAGAAACAGGCCTGGTGAGTCTGTCTACTCCTATAACTCAGCTGAGAAAAGGGGAAAAAACTGCCATTATAAGAGAAGAAGCATAAATTTAGTTATAAATTATGGTTACAGAACTAGATAATATTTCCTTCAAGGTCCAAAGCACTGGAAAATCCAGGTTCCCTGTGTACATGCACAGGGAAATATTTAGAGTCTGCCTTATGCAAGTGGTTTATCTGTAAGAAAACTTAATAAAGGTGTATTGATTCAAACAGTTCTCTTAGCAAAACAAAAATGATGTAATTCAGAATTATTTTTCAGAATAAAAAATTATACATTTAAATGCAGATTATAACCTACCCAAAAGAGAGCAAGTTTCAGCAAACAGTGACCAAGAAAGAGTGAAAAGGGAAAGCCAGTGTGAGCCATGACTTTAAGCAATGGTTTTTGCCAGATTCCATTCCTGCTTGCATCAGAATTTTCTCCCAAAGAAGATTTAGGAGATAAAAAGGTAAATTGAACTTTCTTCATCTCATAAGGGCAGTTTTCTACAGTTCTTAGCAACAGAAAAAAAACCAAAAAATATACATTTCCAGAACTTGCACATATCCAAAAAAGAGAACAAAGAGGGAGAATAAAACCTAATAAAAGCTAGAACATGACTTTGTAGTAAACAATAGAATATAACGTGCAATAGTGCAATTTCTCCTTTGCTGCTCCAAGAGGAGGCCCCGGCAGACAGTCCCGTGCATGCAGCGTCCCTCGGCGGTGTCACGCCCAGCTGCGGGCCTGCCGCGCCCCGCCGGGCTTCGGGGCCGCCGCGCTGGGGCCGGGCTCGGCCCGCCCCTTGCCCGCCTGCCGCAGCTTCTGGTCCCAGCGCTGCGGGGAA